>JAQFVV010012556.1:0-402082 GCA_028023455.1 Epiperipatus broadwayi
ATATATCGTGTGACAGTATCGTTGTCCATTGTTCATAAAAATAATTTCTATTTAAGTTATTTACATATATATATATATTTAAGTTTAGACCTTTTCTGAAAATGCTTATTAAAATTTATGATGTAGTTTAAAAGTAAGTTGCTATAATTGATGTCAATTAAGTATTAATTAATTACACTTGTATATGATATTTATCTGTCTTTGGAAAGAGAACTTTGTTTACTTTCTTTACAAAATAAAAGATCCTATTAAATTGTTCTACGCTTTTTTTTTGGGAGGGGGGGTTAGTTTTTTATTTTTTGTTAAATGCACTTGTATGTATGAGTATTTTTTCAAAGACAATACATTTATTGACATTATTTTTTTTTGTCTTATTAAAAATTAATCTTTGATAATCTCTTTATGATATTTTAATTTTTATTTATGAGATAATATAGTCACAAAAAATTTAAAGGAAATGTTTATTTTGATTTAAAAATTAGTTTTTTCAAAAAATTTTGATTATTTATTCACAAAATATATTAGTCTTATTTTAAAAAAATACTGATTAAAATTCTATAAAACAGTTATTAACAAAAGATGAAAAATATTCCAGAAAATCTACGAAATATCACAGTAAGTTTACTGAAAACCAATTTAAAACCAAAATATAGGAGCTATAAAATGTTCATTTTTATTATTTTTGATAATGTTGTCTCAAATTCTCAGACTCTTTCAAATATCTTTTTTAGAACAGTGAGATGTTTGATCTATATAACTATTTTAGAGCCTTCTATGTAATTATAAAAATTAATAGGCACTAGATAGTAATATCTATTAGCCACTAGTTTGGAGAATTGGTTGGTATTAATATCTGCTCTTTATTCATTCATCATCATCATCATCATCATCAACCATTATCAATCCACTGCAGGATGAAGGTCTCTCCAAGTTTAATCCATCTTCTCCGATCTTTAGCTTCTCTTCTCCACAACACCCCTGCACATTTTCTTATTTCATCCATCCATCTCACATGTGGTCTCTTTCTGGGTCTTTTACAATCTCTTGGAATCCAGTTGAAAATTTCAATTGTCCATCTATTATCATCTCTTCTAGCAATATGTCCAGCCCAACTCCATTTCAATCTTTTAATTTTTTCAATAAGGTCAGTAACACCTGTTTGTTGTCTTACCCATATTGCGTTTTCGATCTCTTCTTGTTACTCCCAACATACATCTCTCCATACTCCTTTGAGTGGTCTGAAGTCTCTGTATTGCTCTTCTATTAAGTGTCCAAGTCTCAGATCCATAAGTAAGAACTGGTAAAACACATTTGTTAAAAACCATCCTTTTCAAACACATAGGCATATTTCCTTTTAGTATCAAGTTATTTCTACCAAAAGCACTCCAACCAAGCTTAATTCTATGATTAATTTCCTCCATTATGTTTCCATCTGTATTAATAATCTGACCAAGGTATTTGTAACTGTTAACTTCTTCTAATTCTTCATAATCAATCTTTATTTTCATATTTTGAGCAAATCGATTAAACATTACTTTAGTCTTTTTAACATTTATCTTTAGTCCTACTTTTCTACTTTCATCTGCTAACTCCTGCAACATTTCCTGCAGCTCTGAAGCATTATTTGCAAAAACAACTACATCATCTGCGAAATCTAAATGACTTAAATACTCTCCATTTACTTTCACTCCTTTAGTTTCCCCATTTTAATCCACAAAATACTTCTTGCAGCACTGCTGTAAAGAGTTTTGGAGATATGGAATCACCTTGTCTTACACCTTTCTCAATGTTGATTTTTCCAGTATCATTATGTAATCTAATTGTTGCTGTTGCATTTTTATAAATATTCTTTAAAATATGACAATATCCTGGATCTATACCTTGATGATCCAATGCTTTAATCACTGAAGAAATGTGTATAGAATCAAATGCCTTTTCATAATCTACAAATCCAAAACATAAAGACAACTCATATTCGTTTGTCCTTTCTATGACTTCTCTCAATACCTGGATATGATCTATTGTACTAAAACCACTTTTAAATCCAGCTTGTTCTCTTGGTTGGTGGAAATCCAAAGTTCTCTGTAGACGAGTTGTAATTATCTTGGTAAAAATTTTATATAAAACTGATAAAAGGCTGATAGGTCTGTAATTTCTAATATCTTCTTTATCACCTTTTTTAAATATTAATATTATTACTGCATTCTTCCAATCTTCCGGGTACATCTTTATCATTTAGACATTTGGTATATAACTTTGCTAAAATTGTTTCTATTTCTTCACCTGCTTCTTTTAATATATCAATTATAATTCCATCATTTCCTGGAGCCTTTCCTTTCTTCATACACTTAATTGCATGTCTCACTTCTTCATTTAAAATTCTGGGCAATTTGGAAGATGTAATAGATATAGGAGGTACTTGTTCTTTATTACTATATAATTCTTGATAAAAATCTTCTACCAATTTCATGATGTCATCTCTCTTTTTAGTAATAATTCCATCTTTTTTCTTATTGCAGATATAAATTTCCTACCAATACCAAAATGTTGTTTAACATTTTTGAGACTTTTATTTTCTTCTACAGCTTTCCTTGCTATTTCACAGTTATACTTTCTTATATCATTTTCAACTCTTTTCCGTACCATTTTACAAAATTCGAGATATTCAATTCTTTTAAATACATCATTTTTGTATATCTTCATATTCCTTCTTTTCTTCATAAATTCTCTAGTCTCAGTAGAAATTTTATTAGTCAATTGCTGCTTTTTTCTACCAGCTATGTTTGTTGCAGTTTTTAAAAGTGTATCAGTTATTTTCATATTAATTTCATTCAAATCTGTATCATGTTCAAAATCTCCTAACACTTGAAACCTATTTGTAAGTTCTAATTTAAATTCATTAGAATGTTTCTGAAGATTAGGAATATCAACTGTAAATATTGTTTTTCTTAATAATTTTTGTCTCTCTAGTTTTACATTAACACGTAACTTACACCTTACTAATCGATGATCACTTCCTGTGTTAAATTTATTAAGAACATTACAATCTTGAAATATGTATTTTCTGTTAGTCAAAATATAATCCAATTCTGCTGTACCTTCATTTGGATGCTTCCATGTCCATTTCCTTTTAACATTTTTCTCAAAAAAAAAATTCATAATATAAAGTTTTTCTTTTTCTGCAAACTCCACAAGTCTATGTCCTCTCTCATTTCTATTACCATAACCAAAATTACCTACAGCAATCTCATCTTTCATTTGTCTACCAATTCTAGCATTAAAGTCTCCCATAACAATTTTAAAATGTTGTTTACTCTGATCAAAAGCCTTTTGTACATCCATATAAAAATCTTCTACTACTTCATCACTATGAGAACTTGTTGGGGCATAAACCTGAATTATCTGCATTTGGTATCTGCTATTAAGTTGTATAACTAATCTTGCCATTCTGTCTGATACACCATCAATCTCCACAATATTGTTCTTCCACTTTTTATTTATAATGAATCCTACTCCACTTGTATTTCCAATATGTGTGCCTTTATAATAGAGTATATGTCCACTTTTTAAATCAATTGTTTCTTCTCCTTTTCTCCTAACTTCACAAAGTCCAATAATGTCCCATTTAATATAAGACAGTTCTTCTAATTCTTGCAATCTTCCTTCACTTGAAAGTGATCTGCAGTTGTAAGTACCTAAATAAAAAGTCGTCATCAAATGGCAGCCTGGGTCCACAATCAGGGGATTCTTAGCACCCTCTGCCTTCGGCCACCAACTGCTGCCTTGGTTGGTGACTTTACAGCCTCCTGGGAATAAGGGCCATGCTTTATTTTTGTCTGTCATAATTGTATATATGTATTGGAAAAATATTTATCATTTACACAAACATTCATTCTGCCTTATCAGGCACTGAGAAGAAAGACCATGGTGAATCTTGATCTTAAACTCAGAGGTAAAAAGCCAATAAACTCACCACGCTGGCTAATGCGTGTTGGCATTCATAGATTGCTTTAAATATAATGATATAGAGTGTATTACGGAAATTAATGCAATAAATAATGTAATCAGAGAGTTTTACATGGATCTTTATTTCTGATATATATATAAACACAATTGTATGATTTATTCTGTAGAAACTTAATTAATGTAATCATTATTTATAAATAATGTGTATTTATTTATAAATAATGTTTATCATAAACATAATTAAATGCCGACTTCTTGTTTTACATCTTACTTCTATCAATACAATTTGACTATATGTACCAGTCTTTTTTAATTTAGAAATGCAGAAACTGAAATATGAATTTATTAATGGGAAACATATAAACGTAAAATACATACTCACATAGAATGAAATGTGCATGAATCCAGAAATGAAACACCTATACAAAAGGATATGTGTATATAATTCTCAGCCATTATTGAAATATTTCTATTCATCTTAATATACGGAGAACATAATACATATATATAATTGTTGAATGTTTAATGAGATTTTTCATGCAGTTGTTTAATTAGAGTTTTGCAAAGATGTAACCAAATAATTATCTAATTAAAAACTAGATAGGGAAACTGAATCACTTTTATTCAGCAACAATATCTGCATTAATCTTACACCTGTGAACCAAAAGCGATGCTTTTCATCTGTTGCTAAATCTAAAATTTTTATTATAATATTGAACCGGGACCTCTGATAGAATATTTAACTGGGTTTAAATTTTTTTATAATAACAAAAAAAATATGAGAACAGACTGACCCTTTAAGCAGAAGAGAGAATACCACTGGCTATATAAAGAATAACACGATCACATTTCCAGACCATGCTCAGTTCAACTCCTGGATTCAAATCCCTGCCAGTCAAAGCATTTTATTTGTTTTGAGGATCAACCTCAGGCATCAGCCAAACATAAGTTATAGTCAGCATGCTTTAGACAACAGGCACACAATACAGCACTTGACATATCCCATGACTAGCTCATACTCTATCTCAGAGTTTCGCACATTTATTTTACACATAAAGTATTCTACACTAATTTACTAGTAACACTGTGACATGAGAAACAGAAAAAAAATAAACAAAATAATATTTAAACAAACATTAATATTTATTTATGCATACATATATTTAATATAATATAAAATAACACAATAAATCAGAAAATTTTAAATGATTACTTTACACCATAGAAAGTCCATTAATTAAAGTTCATTTCATTTAAAATAAAAGAGTCTAGATTGTAATAAGAATATATTTAAAAGTATCTTTATCTAGGTTTTCATTTGTTTTATTTTCCAACCAGTTGGCCTTTTGTTTCTCCATTGATGGCTCATGGCTTTCCTTCCAGCTTTATGTCAAATAATGAGAGAGAGTATGCAGCAACTTCTACTTTACAATCTTGACAATGATTCCAGGTACTGATTGGGATAGTTGATGGTTGAGGGCTTGGGGCATGAAGCCCTTTTAGACACCGTGTGTTTGGTCTGGATTACAGACCCAACTAACAGTAAATAATGTAAAATAATACTGAAACAAGTATTACAATTAATATATTATGTACAAATATATACAATACAATATATACAAATGAATATTTACAAGTTGAATATTCAAGTTTACTGTAAACTCTGTGTTCTGCCTACCACTTCCAGCCACACCTGATGGCTTCCCTCATGGGTAGGGTCTATGACTCTTCCAGCTGTACAAGACAGCTTGCCTTGAGCTGAGAGTGATCTTAGCAGCATCCAGTCTCTGTGGGACTTGCCTAGCTGTGTAGATCTAAATAGCATAGTGCTATCAAAGATAATACTTGCTGCTATTTAGGTTAGCAAGGCTTCTCTGGGAGAATGCAAAGAGTCTTTTCAGGTTAGACATGTTCTTCCTTGATCCTCACAAAAGGCTGACTATTTATACCCAGATCCCTGACCTTATTGAAAACCTTCAGATTCAGCAAGCATTGTTGCTTATTGACCTGTAATAATCATTGGTTATGTTGTTATCTATACATCAGCCTATTGGCCTGTGGCAAACAATGCTTAATCTGATCAGATAAGGAGGCATCTGGAATAGTCCACTTCTGAGAGAAGGGAGGGCTATAACAACACTCCTATAGCTTATGCAGCCTCTCCATTACTGTTGAATGCAACAGTAATTATCGGCCTACTACTGCATTTACAGTTTCCAAATATTTGGATTTCTGGTTGTTTGGACTCTGCATTCTGTCTGAACTGATTTATAGATTGAAGAGCAGACTGAATAGCAATAACATTAATAGCAATCCTGATTATATCATAAACCCAACTGAAGAACAATAGGCAAGTTGCTCTTTATATACCTTTTTCTTCCTCATTGTTTTCTACAATTTTTAATGTTTATCACGCTTAAATCTATTTTTTAATTAATTTTTACATTTCATTTTAATCTAATCTTTTGATTAGATTAATCTAATATCTTATCATCCAGGAATCTTGCAAACTTAACTCCATTCCAAAGCCGATGAGAATTTTTCACAAAAGTTTCTTTTATAATAAATTTTATTTTACATTTGTTTATTTTTAGCCATTTTATTATTTATAAAAAGGAAAGAATGAATTTTAAGTCTTGCATTGGTGATCGGGAGGTCAGTGTGACTGCCTTGCATTAGCAGGCAGTTGCCCAGGTTGTGGGTTCATGTCCCGGCCGATGCTATGACATTTAAAAAAAAGAATGAATTTTAAACCATTTTATTTTAAATTTCACCTAAGATTTATTTTACACATTTTATTCCCCTAACTTATTTTTGCTTTATAAAGTAAAGAGAGTTTTTTTAAAAAAAGTTTTAAAATCTTTCCCTACCCTCTTGCTAAGAACAGTTTTATTCTAAAAGAAAAATCTGACTCAATACTTTTATTTTTACAAGTTTGCATTTTAAAATCTATTTTAAAAACATACTATTATATTTTTCTATTTTTGTTTTTTATTAATAACTTAATCATTTATTTTAAATAAAAAATGTGTAACTTGAGCTATATGTAGTTTATATAACACATATCTCATGTTTGAGTTACAATATACATGAATTGTTTATCATTTTTTTCTCCCATGTTGCTTGAAATTTTCTGCAATTTGTATGATTATCTGCCTGATGTAGGTATTACTAATAAGATATTAATAAAAGGACATAAAGAAGAAAGTAAGACAGAATAGAAAAAAAACAATGAAAGTTAAAAAATAAATACATATCTTTCTTATGAAGATTTGTTAGAGGAGGGGGAAAAAATTCAGTTTAAATATTTATAAAGGAATAGAAGAAGCATAATTGTTGGAAAAGTTTGCATGAAGCTATAGCCAAATTTTTACTCACTAACTGTGAGTCCATGACGATCTGTACATGATATTATAAATAATAACATAGTCTTACAAACAAAATTGAAAAAACTTTAAATCTTAATATATTTTTTTCAATAACTGCTTCAGCAGGGTCCAATATCAAACAAATTCTAAGTTTTTATAATTTCATAATTTTTTATTGAATAATTGATGATAAAAATATTATCTTGCTATTAGAAACAAGCTTTCTATAGGATCAGGATATTATGCCCATTTTGATGTTATATATATATATTTAAAAGGCTACTAAGATTTGAAGAGAAGGAGAGAAAAATGAAGATTATAGAGATGTGGAATGGATAAGATAACTTAGAAAAATAATATTAGAAATATAGAGATATTAATGAGAATATAAAAAAATAATGGTTTATTAACAATTGTAACAACAAGACTGGAAACAGGATGATTTTAAGGAAATGAGTGTTTGGAGAATAGAAGAAGTAGCAGTAAAAGATGATCTGGGATTTATAAGCAAAAACTGTATTCTGATGGCTAACATGAAATGTTACATTATTTTTTTAAATAATAAAGTTAACAAATGTTTATGATTTTTTTTTATTAATTATGATTTGCTCACATAATGTGATAAATAGTGCTGTTTAATACATCTTTCTTTTCATGAACATTAAGAAAATGGAAATCAGATAAAAGACTTAATAACTTGAAAGCAAAAACTATTGCATTATTGCATCAAAAACTAATGAAATTTATTCATTCAGGATGTCATGTGACATTAAAGCATTATGGTAGGTTGTTTTTCAATTCATGTACTTTTAGCTCTTGAATTTTTCACTTTATAACCATGCTCAGTAATTAAATGGTTAGTTTTTTTTTTTTTTTTTTGGGGGGGGGGGGGTGAGTCTTGTGATGTCCAAACACTGGAAGTGATAAATTGAATGTTGATCCAAGAACCTTTAGCAAAAAATAAAATGATTAAATACTAAAATTAGTGTCAGTATCTTAAAATTTACACTAATTTCTGAGATCTTTTTTAAGTTTTCAAATAATGAGTCTTAATAATTTCAAATAGCATTAGACCAAATCAATAAAAAAAAAATTGTTTATACTAATCATCATATAACAGATAAATTCTATTGGTGAATGGTAATGAGAAATAAATAAGTCACTAAATAAATGAATCTAAATCTTAAATAAGGAAGAGATGGAAAAAAAATAATCAGAAAATATTTATTTTCATTACTACTATATTTTTAATGGGTTTATTATTGAAACAGACAGATCGAAGAATCGATCTCAGTTTCATGGTTGTCATTTAAGAACGGTAATTCTAAACCACTATTTACCCGCAATGAGACTTTTTCTATTCCAAGCCACATAAAAATTAAGTTATTTATTTTGTGTTTGTTTAAAAAGAATTTAATGTAAAGAGTATGAGTATAAATGTCACAAATCATGGTGAATAATATTCATGTGTGTGTGGTTTGTGGATTTATATTAGCTCAATTTAAAAGTTTCAATTGCGTGTATATTTTCTTTAAATTTTAATTTTGCAAATTATACAAAGTCATTTAAAAATGCTGATCAAAAGTCACATTCCTTTGATCAGTATTTTTAATCAAAATCTTACTTGTACCAAATGTATAGAATAATTAATTTGTACTTTGATAAATTAAGATAATGAATTTATATTTTGTATTCACGAATTCCGATGTAATTGTTTTGTCAATTTAGAATCATGTATTAAATTTAAAAATAAATGAAAACCGAACAATGGAAATGAGAAACGTAGAACTCTTATCAAGAAAGGCAAATGCTATTGTATAGTCAAAAATTAGATATTGCTGGAGGCCGGAAAATCAAAGGAGGCGGAGTCATGAACAAAAACTAGGCAGAAAGGTCAACCGTAGCCATCTTAGATATAATATAGGACTCTAACTTTTGACTTGGCTGTGCTTAGATCGTCTCAAGCTACAGCAAAGTAGTTGTTCCAGAGAAATCACTTCAACTGTTATTAAGAAGTTGCCCGGTAAACTGCAATAATGATGGGCTAAGTCCAAGAAGCTGATTCCTGTTCTGCCAATTTAAATCTTTCGTACCGCTGATCTGTAATATTTTCCGTGCTCCCAGTCTTCCAAATTCCAACATTTAAATTAACCATGCCGTTCTAAGAAATTCAAAATGCGCGCCTACGTTCTTCATACATATCACCGCAAGAAGAAAAGCCGGACGAAGAAAGAATGGTAACTTTTGTTACATGAACTTTTTAACTTTCCTCTCAGTAATAATTTTAAATTTAATCTGTTAACCTAATTAATTGCATGTAAATTTCTTGTTTTCCATTTGAAAATGTTACACAAAAACCTGTCAGTAAATTTCTTCTCTAATAGCTCTGTGCTCTAGTCTTTAGATGATAATTATTAATATTTGTGCCTACTAAGAATCCATTTGTGAATACATTTATATTTTTACTATTACTTATTTTACAAACAAAACGATGCCAATAATAATATTTCTCAACTCTAATTAAAGTCAGTAAAGTTTATCTCATAATATTTATTATATTCATTTTAAAAGTAATTTTCTTTTATCGAACTAAAAATTGTTTCATTTATGTTGAGTTGAGAAATATTCAAGTATTTTATTGTTTCCGTTACTTTGTCATGATATTTTAATCTACACTCCAAATCTCAAATACTTAAAATAGTCTAAAATTTTATTATATTTTTTATATATTATTACGGAGTAATAATAATAAGTGAATATTTTATTGCTATTATTACCTTCCGAACAATCTGGGGAGTTATGGGTTTCAGAGTGAAATTAATTAATTGTTACTTGTGCGATCGTTTGATTTCGCCCTGTTATTATTGAATAGTTATATCAGACTGTTGCGTAGAACATGTTACGTATAGATAAAATGGTTTATATAATTTTGTTTTAAAATCCACTTCCGATCACTCTTCCTCGATGTTACGGTGGCAATGCCTTTACCTTCGCCTAAGTTGGCGTCTCGCTTTACTACCATATGGAGAGAAAGAAATTCTTCTCCAGGTAATCTCTTGGATCACCGGGGTTCGAAAATGATCCTGGCTGGTTGTAGTGTCTCGGATCTACTTGGGGGCATTAAGACTTGTCAAAGTACAAGCCACCTGGTATTCCGTCCATGCACCGCAAGTTATTATTGTAGTGTACCTTAATCCTTGCAACCATCAGTACATCAGTATTATATTTTATATTTTTATATAAAACCGCCTCCCATTTATCCGTATACGCAATGGTTTGAATCTATTAAATAACACAAATTAATATAAGCTAGTAGTTAAATATTTTAAGTGCTCCAATTACTCTGATTCCCATATCAACCTGTACAACCATTTAAACACATAAATATTGGCATGGGTTTGTTAATCAGTACAAACCGATTATTGATGACTAGCAGCAATTTATTATAAAATACATATGAGAGTTTTACCATACCTGTAAATAATATTATTCAATGCTTTCAAGAATTTATTAAAAATTTATCTAACCTAATTTTGTCTCTCTTGCATTATTACTCTCGACATCTAGTCAATCACCTGCTGTCTGTATCGACAACTTAAATATATACATTAAATTATTAGCCGTACCAATATCCCGACTATAAGGGATCTATGAAATAGCTGATTGTAGGTAATTTAGTCTGTGTTTTTTCGATGAGCTAGTAAAGGGGAAACCCCGTACCGGTAATATTGTCATCGGTGGGTCATGCCAGGGTTTTGGGTTTGAATTTAGTTTGCATTTTGGAATTTATTCCTAGATGTGGACTGGGTTTGAATTCGGATTACTGTGTGTGATTAAGCATGGTGATTTTTACCGGTACATTATATTGCCATTAAACATAAATTTAATATTTAGAATTATTTGTAAATATAAATTCAAAATTGTGATTATTAAAATTAATATTTATTTACATTTTCACCAAAATATGCTACTTTAAAAATGCAAAATAAATTATTAGAATATGCTAATTCAATCTGTCAAATCATTAATCCAGCAAAGTTACAAAATCATGGATATGGATTAGATTAAATATTATTGCACTTATGTATTATATGTGTATGTACATATACATATAGATAAATACAAAAACAAATATATAATCAAAAAAGAACTTTATTAATAAGAAAAAAAAAAGACAAAATAATTCATGATTTGTTTTTTTTTTACATTACAAATCATAAATGTCCATTATGCATTATTTATTTAATTCTCCAAGAGTTTTGAATTTTATGTTAGATTTTTATCTATTAACTAAATTCATTTTTAAAACATAAAAATCAAATTGTCAAAAAATATTATCAATAATGTGAAAATAAAGTTACATTATATATGAGATTATCCGCAAGTGCAGAATATTATATATTGGAGAATTAGTATAAAATTTCAAAAAAAAAAGTGAAAGGCAAAATAAAACATCAGAATAGCAAATTTCTTTAGTATTTAAAGAATATAAATTATGTTGCAACAAAGAATTAGTTCATATAATATAAATATTTTCAGTTAAGAAGAGAAATAAAAAATATATATAAAGAACAATTTTTATTAGCAGTAGAGATGAAAATGATTATAGTAACTCAGGTCATAAAAATATAAGTAGCAATGGATACATTCATAATAATTGATTTTTAATCATTTTATATATAATAAATCTATTGGTAATATTTTATTATACATTTTGTATTTGTCCAAATAATATATGGTTTTATATATATATATATATTTATCTCACAACAAGATGGATCATTATACAAGGATTTGCCATAGCAATCTTCATCGATATATCCCCATTCTTTAGTTATCTGCTACAATGATCTGTACAAAAATGTTAAAAAAACTTTATTTAAAAAATATCCACCATTCTTTTAAAATTGTAACCATTTTGCAAGATTGTTGGTATCACCGGATAGTGATTTCCTTAAAGCTAGCCCTATAATACGGGAATATTCATGTTAAAAATGTACAAAATTTATTTCTTATACAGTATACAATATTATGTTTTGATTATAGAAATAAAATATGATTAATGTACTTGTCTAATTTTCATCCAGTATTCTTGCAAGACAATCAGTGCTTTTATTTATGACATATCCAAAGCAAAGAATATTTTCATTGTTAATGACTACAAAAGCAAATAATAATAATAATACAAGTTTCATTCAGTACAATACATAGTCATATACTTTGATTATATACAGTAATAAATTGCATTAATAATAAATTTTAAAATGTATTTGTTCATTCATTCAATTTTGTACTAAAATTCTTATGAATATTATTTTGCCGACATCTAAAAATACAAACTAATTATAAAAGATGGATTATTTTAAAGAAAAAAATATTTTGTTTTCAAATAATTTTTTGATAATAGATGCTAGGAATAAAAAAAAACATCTTATTAATTGTCAATGTCAATTAATTCTTAATAGATAAAGCAGCCTTTTTAAATATTCCATTGTAGGACAAAATGTCCACACTCCTTGAAAGTATACTAAAGAAGACATCATTACTCACCAGGCTTGACAGTTACAGGTTGTGAGAGTATGAACTTTTTATCATTCCAGATATATCTATCTAAAAATATCTACCCATTTACTGATCAAAATTGGATGTTTGATTAAATTGGCTATGAGCCAATTATGTGGGGAAAAAATTCTAAAAATGATTAGAACTTGATAAAATTTTTAAGATTAATGTGATATGGATTTGAATTCACATTGTAGACATGAAAATCAAATAAACTATTACTGCATTAAAAAACTCATTTAAGTTTTTACCATATATATAAGAATTAATAAAATCTTCACTAACTCTTTAATACTCAGTCTAATGTAAATACATTACTTCTCTCTCTCTCTCTCTCTCTCTCTCTCTCTCTCTCTCTCTCTCTCTCTCTCGTGCATTTTTTAAAAAGTAATTTTATTTGATTTCCTGTTTCAGCTGAACCTGAAGCCTTCGTCAGAAGAAAATAAATTTTTTTTTTTTTTTTAAAAAGTGTGTGGGGAGAGGAAATGATATATTTAATTAATGCATATCTATCAAAAAATATTTTATTTATCATTTTGTAAACTTTTAAATTTATTTTCAATATTTTTGTTTTGTTTTTGTTTTTATAAATATATCTTTTATTAAACACCCATTATATAAATGGATTTTTTTATTATTATATTTTTTTATATGTGATTTGAAGTATTTTATATTTTCTCTTTTAAACTGCAGTGTAAATAAGCAAAAATTCTAATAAGATTAACTCACTGCAGGGAAAAATAGCTTTTAAATATTCAAATTTTTAAAGCAAACTAAAACAGAATAAAGAGGAGAGAAAAGAGATTTTTACAATTTTAAAGTAAATGCCAAAGAATAAAAAAAAAAAGCTTAGTCATTAGGTAATGGATTTTAATCTTTTAGATGATTTCACATTTTTTAATTTCAGATTTGGTCATTTTAAAATCATAACTGGATTGTTCTTTTATTGCATTAGAATGTTTTAACTGTGAATAAATTTTTTTTGACATAAGCGGCAATCATTTCATCATCAATTTAGGCAGTTATTAGAAAGCATTTGTTTAAGTCAGTTTCCATTATATACAATTCTTTAGACTTACTTTATTATTTTGATAATTTCATAAAAAGCACTTTTTTTAAGATATAAAATTTTTAATCATCCCGACCTCATATTTCGTTTTTCTTTTTATATATAATGGTAATGTTATTTGTAAAAAATGCATTGTTACTATCCTAAAAAGCTATGGTGATAGATGTTATGAATTTTTATATGATTGTAAATATTTTTTGTTAGAAATACAAGGTTTCACTTATTATATAACAAGGAGTATTCTTTAGTTATTTTTATTTAGGCATCAAAAGAAAATGAAGGTTTTTTTTTTAAAAGATATTGAAAAAAAAAAATAGGAAAAAAGTTTATTTTTGTTAAAGATCTTAGAAAATTCTCAGGTAAAAAAAAACATAAAGAGAAACATAATCTTGGGCTTTTATTTACTACTCAATTTCTGTTTTAAAAACCAGCATCTCTTTAACAGAAACAAATACATTTAAGTAAATAGAATTTATTTAATCAGATTCATCGGGAGTGTATGCATAAAGATGATGTAAGAAAATAGATAGATAGTTCATATTATGTTAAGTGATATAATATTAGTGTAAAAGCACAAAATTTTTAACATAAAAAGCAATTCAGTAAGTGATACTAATATATATATATATAATATGGCATATTTAATTTCCTTTAAAAAAAGTTATCAAGTTAATTAACTATATTATTAGCGAACATAAAACTAATGATGAACTTTATGAAAAATAGCATTGTATGAATTTTGCTGTTATTCTTAACTATAAAGTAGGAATTAAAATATCTACATTTATTAATATTGCTCTGGAAGTGTTCCTCAAAAAGATAAGGGTGCTTCCAAAAATTAATTATAAAGTAAAAATCTGATAAGTTGGTCTTCATTTTTTTTGTAATAGCAGCGGAAAACTCACACTTATTGAAAATTTGATCAGTGTTTTTAATTTTTTTAAATTAAAAACTATATTTTAAAAGAGAATTTATTATTGAATGATTTTTGCATTTAAATAAAAACTTTAAAAAGAATAATTGTTAAGAAAGTTTAAAAAATAATTGCTAAGTTAAAAAGAAAAAAGAAAATATGTACATTTTCTTTTGGTGATATTTTAAATTTATGTTACTTTAAAAAACTATTACAAACAGCTCGAAAAAAAATTTAGACCTAATTGCTGTTATGGAGATTTCCCCCCTTCCATATATATATATACACACACGCGCGCGCACATTTCCGCATAAAATCGTTTAAAGAGCCGTGTTTAATAGTCAATTCATTAACATATCCTGGAGCTTGAATACGAATGTACTTGGAAATAATAACCAACCTATCTAGTCATCCAATCATCATCATCAACCATTATCAATCCACTGCAGAATGAAGGTCTCTTCAAGGTCAATCCATCTCCGATCTTTATCTTCCTTTCTCCACATAACCCCTGCACACTTTCTTATTTCATCCATCCATCTCACATGTGATCTCTTTCTGGGTCTTTTACAATCTCTTTGAATCCAGTTTAAGATTTCAATTGTCCATCTATTATCATTTCTTCTAGCAATATATCCATCCCAACTCCACTTCAGTTTTTTAATTTTTTCAATGAGGTCAGTAACATCTGTATGTTCTCTTACCCATATATTATTCGATCTCTTCTTGTTACTCCCAACATGCATCTCTCCATACTTCTATGAGTGGTCTGAAATCTCTGTATTGCTTTTCTATTAAGTGTCCAAATCTCAAATTCATAAGTAAGAACTGGTAAAATACATTTATTAAAAACCTTTCTTTTCAAACACATAAGCATATTTCCTTTTAGTATCAAGTTATTTCTACCAAAAGCATTCTAACCAAATTTAATTCTATGATTAATTTTATCCATTATGTTTCCATCTGTTCTAACTCATCACAATGAATCTTTATTTTCATATTTTGAGAAAATCCATTAAACATTACTTTAGTCTTTTTAACATTTATCTTCAGTTATACTTTCTTACTTTCATCTGATAACTCCTGTACCATTTCCTAAAGCTCTAAAGCATTATTTGCAAAAACAACTACATTATCTGAAAAATCTAAATGACTTAAATAATCCCATTTACTTTCACTCCTTTAGCTTCCCATTTTAATCCACAAAATATTTCTTGCTGCACTGCTGTAAAAAGTTTTGGAGATATGGAATAACACTATATTACACCCTTCTCAATGTTGACTTTCCCAGTATCATTATGTAATCATAATTGTTACTATTGCATTTGTATAAATATTCTTTAAAATATGACAGTATCCTGGATCTATACCTTGATGATCCAATGCTTTAATCACTGAAGAAATGTTTATAGAATCAAATGCCTTTTCATAAACTACAAATCCAAACAATGGCAACTCATTCATTTGACCTTTTTATAACTTCTCTCAATACCTAGATATGATCTACTGAACTAAAACCACTTTTAAATCCAGCTTGTTCTCTTGGTTGGTGGAAATTCAATGTTCTCTGTAGTCAAGTTTTAATTATCTTGATAAAAATTTTGTATAAAACTGATAAAAGGCTGATAGGTCTGTTATTTATAATATTTTCTTTATCACCTTTTTCAAATATTAATACTGCATTCTTCCAATCATCTGGTTCATTTTTATCATTTAGACATTTGGTATATAACTTTGCTAAAAAAATTATATTTCTTTACCTGCTTCTTTTAATAGGTCAATTATAATTCCATCATTACTTGGAGCCTTTCCTTTCTTCATACATTTAATTGCATGTCTCACTTCTTCATTTAAAATTTCAGGCAATTCGAAAGATGTAATAGATATAGGAGGTACTTGTTCTTTATTACTATATAATTCTTGATAAAAGTCTTCTACCCATTTTATGATGTCATCTCTCTTTTTAGTAATAATTCCATCTTTTTTTCTTATTGCAGATATAAATTTACTACCAATATGAAAATGTTGTTTCACACTCTTGAGATTTTTATTCTCTTCTACAGCTTTTCTTGCTAGTTCACAGTTATATTTTCTTATATCATTTTCAACTCTTTTTCGTACCATTTTACAAAATTCGAGATATTCAATTCTTTTGAATGCATCATTTTTGTATATCTTCATATTCCTTATTTTCTTCATAAATTCTCTAGTCTCAGTAGAAATTTTATTGGTCAATTGCTTCTTTTTTCTACCCGCTATCTTTGTTGCAGTTTTTAAAAGTGTATCAATTATTTTCATATTAATTTCATTCAAATGTGAATTGTGTTCAAAATCTACTAATACTTGAGACCAATTTGTAAGTTATAATTTAAATTCATTAGAATGTTTCTGAGGATTAGGAATATCAAGTGTAAATATTGTTTTCTAAATAATTTTTGTCTCTCTAGTTTTGCATTAACATGTATTTTACCATCTTACTAATCGATGATCACTTTTTGTGTTAAATTTATTAAGAACATTACAATCTTGAAATATGTATTTTCAGTTAGTCAAAATGTAATCCAATTCTGCTGTACCTTTATTTGGATGCTTCTATGTCCATTTCCTTTTAACATTTTTTTTTCAAAAAAAGAATTCATAATATAAAGTTTTTCTTTTTCTGCAAACTTCACAAGTCTATGTCCTCTCTCATTTCTATTACCATAACCAAAACTACCTACAGCACTTTCATCTTTCATTTGTTTACCAATTCTAGCATTAAAGTCTCCCATAACAATTTTAAGATGTTGTTTATTCTGATCAAAAGCTTTTTGTACATCCACATAAAAATCTTCTACTACTTCATCACTCTGAGAATTTTTGGGGGCATAAACGTGAATTATCTGCATTTGGTATCTGCTTTTAAGTTGTATAAATAATTTTGTCACTCTGTTCAATACACCATTAATCTTCACAATGTTGTTCTTCCACTTTTTATTTATAATGAATCCTACTCCACTTGTATTTCCAATATTTGTGCTTTATAATAGAGTATATGTCAACTTTTTAAATCAATTGTCTCTTCATCTTTTCTTCTAACTTCATAAGTCCAATAATGTCTTATTTAATATAAGACAGTTCTTCTTCTAATTCTTGCAATCTTCTTTCACTTGAAAGTTATCTGCAATTGTAAGTATCTAAATAAAAAGTTGTCATCAAGTGGCAGCCTGGGTCCACAATCAGGGGATTTTTAGCACCCTCCATCTTTGGCCACCAACAAAATATATACAAAAAAAAAAACTTTTCCCAATTAACATTTGTCTAACCTGATGAGAATTGTCTTTTTCTCTATTGATTTTTTTTAGAGAGAGGCTGGAGAGTCATGAGCTATTTAAAAGTTATTTTGTTTTTACACATACATTCACATGTATTCATATGTATTTCATTTCAAGCATTTATTTCTCTTACTTTAGTTGGTACAATATAAAAATACATCTTTTTTTATACTTATATTATTAAGTTTAATTTCCTCAATTTTTAATATTACATAGTTGACAAATTTCTATTGAATTCACTTTTAAGTAATAAAGTTTTACTCTTAAATAAATTTTAAATTTTGCCTTAATTGATGTGTATTCACAATACTCTATTTTTAAAAATACTTGATTGCTTAAATCTCTATCTTGTGTTTGGTTTTTTGAGAGTCTCTTCTGTACTCAACATGACAGCATTGAGTTATTATAAAATCAGTAAGGTGCAAATGTTAAAAAGATAAAGTCCTTTTTCTGTAATTTATTAACATCACATGATCACCACTTCTTATGTTTGCACATAACTGTTATTAAAACAGGCACTACTGTATGGAGAGTTTTGCCTGTTTTAATTCTCTTTAATTTCATACCATCTATGTGCTTAATAAATAAATTTGAATATTCCATAAATGATAGTAATAAAATACACTTTAAATAGCCAGTGCAGAACAAAGTTATCTTTAACAATCATTTCTTTTTTTGTAGAATTAAAAAAAATCAACTGCCAAATAGTGAAAATTTAAGTATCTTTAATCATTAATTATTATTAATCTTATTAAAAATAGTTCAAAATCGAAAAAATTCAAATTTTATCTATCCAGAATTTGAACTTTGATATTGTATACATATAGACAGATGTTCTGAAAATATTATAGGACATTTAACAAAAGAAATATATAATGTTGCATTTTGGAGATGTAAATCAATGATGTGCATCAGCTATGTGCAACCTGTGGGTTGCAACCCCTCAAAGCGTCACAGAAAAATTATTGTGGGTCATAAAAATTTTGGTAGTTATCATGTTGGATTATAAATTATTAATTGAAAAAAAAAAAAAAAACCTAAACAATTTTAAAAAATATATAAAAACTGCTCAACTCATTATTGTAGTCTAACCACTTTTGTGTTTAAACACTTCCTTCTTTATATTCCAATTCACTTTGTATAACTCAACATTATCATGACACTTGCTTTAATTTTTCTTGTTCACTCTCAGAAATGTTTTCTTTGTGCTAGGTATTTTCCTAACATTGATATGAGTTACTATATTTTAACTACGATTTTTTTCTAACTTCACCAATGAATGTTTGAAGCACAGTATAATTGCTATATTATTGAATGTACACACTTTCTAAAAAGGGCTAAAAAAGTTATAATTGCTACAAATCAACAGATCTATTAAGAAGCAAGTATTATTATACATTTTTTTTGTTAAAATGTAGTTTTTTCAAAGATATTATATCAAATTGTATGTACTGACATATAATATAAAGATATTTGTTTGCATTAGGTAAAACAATTTTTATTATTACTATTCTTATATGCTTATAATAGGATGTTAACACATGTAATGGGTCACATAAAATTTCAGTCTGAGTATGGGGGTTGCAAATGTAAAAAGGTTGCACACCAGTGAAGTAGATCTTTCATTAGGTAATAAAAATGAACAGTAAAGGTCTGTCTTGAGAATACTGAACCATTATATACATTGAATGATAAGATCTTTCTCATAATTATCATTGTAATAATTTACTAACCTATATAACAACTTTTTTTAGCATTTTATACACAATAATGTGAGACATAGGACTTAGGACCCTATTTATACGTGCAATAAAATGCAAATGTTATGAGCTTAAATTATATATATTGTCTGTTTATTTAAAGGGGGGGGGTATGAACTTTTCATTTTCAATCAAAATAAATTTTGTGTGCATAAAAATCATATCATACTTTAGAAATATTGTTCCATTTTTCTATTATTAGTTTTATTACACTAAATAATGTAAGGATATAATAATAAAATTAATAGTGATGAAATTATTTCTCATTTTATTATCAGTGAACAGATAAGACTATTTAGGCAAAAGAGTAGTATAATTAATAAAGAATAACATCTGATCATCATTAGGGCTAGTTTGACAATGCTTGTAATTCTCTTAATACAATTTATTCTAGCCTAATTAATTTTCAATTTTAAGTTATTTCATAAATTATAGTGCTATAAGAAGGCAACAGATTTTTTTTTTCTGTTTTAAAATATTTATTGCCATTTATAATTGTGAGTCAGTAACATTAAAAAAAATTTATAATTAGCCATTTTTTAACATTATTATGCAATATTTGTTTGATTCAGCTCATTACACTTAACTTTTAAATATAAACAATTTTTACAATGATTGCTAAATAGAATTATTTAGTTGTTTCTATCAATATTTTACCCTTTATATTATATACTATATTAAATTTTAGCAACTAAAAAAAAAGAAATAAAAAGAAATATATAATTAGTCACTTTTTAAAAGCTCTAAAAGACAGACAATTGAAAATTATTAGAAATTAATTTAAAAAGTTTTTACTTCCAAAATTTAATTATTTTTTAAGATATAAAATTAAAAAGTAATATGTGCTTTTGCAAATGTATACTAAATTATCTGCCAGAAGAAAGATTGAGAGAACTAAGTGTGATTACAAAGAATAAGTATAACCACTTGATTATCAATGATTGTTCTTGTTATTTCACTTAACAATTTTTTCGAGCATCTTAACTTTGGAGTTACGTTATAAAATAATGCTTGTATTAAGTAATAGTTTTTTTTGTTTTTTAAACATTTTCTCTCTGAATTGCATTTATTGTAAATAATTATCTTTTATTGTTTGTGAATTTATTATAAATAGTACAGTTGGGTTTAAAATTATTATAGTAATATTGATTATTTTATCCATGCACTTATCTATATATTATAGATTAACTTCATTAATAATTTTCAGCATGGGTTGACTTAAGATTGCCTGTGTTTACCATAGTTATATCTATGCTTTCTGATATTTGAGAGTATTTTCAGCAATTTTTATTTATAATATGGGGTACTACCAGTCATAGTTTTTTTGCAAACATATACTATATGATGTTAACAATCTGATTATATTTTTTTTCAAGTATTTGGTCTGTCTCATATTCATACTGTATTACTTAGAGTTCTTTAATAGTTATAAAAAGCTTTAAATATTCGGGTACTAAAATAAACTATGTTAAGTTGATGGCAAGAAAAATAAATAACTATCACCGATGATGATTTAAATCTCTCATTATTTGATCATAATGTTTCTACGTGGATTGTTAAATCTATTTTTGCTCAGAATTTAAGATATTCACATATATAAATCTTAAATGGTTTTATTACACGAAGCCACTAAAATTATACATGTGTGTGTTATATTTTGAAATATATGTGCATGAGTATATATCTTAAAACACACATTTATCCATGTATTAATAAAGAGAAATTCTATGCATAATATTTAAGTTTTTTTTATTTAATAACTTATCTGCTATAAATCTGAAGTTTATTTTATCATTAAGGTCTCTCCTGTTTTTGTATAATACAGTATGTGAGTTTGTGTCACTCCAACCATTAAGCTTTTTCATAGTCATGGTTTTTAAAAGACATTCCTGTCTCAAAAGAGTTTCTAATAGATTTCTTCTTTCTCAAGATAGAATTGATCTACATGAATATTTTAGAATATATTTTAAACACTCTTAGATTTCCATATTATTAATTATTTACAGACTTTATTCCAGAATTATTTATCTATTCTGAATTTTCGTCCTTTTATGTGAAAATGGAAAAAGATTTTAATCTGATTTTTTTTGGAAAGACTCATTTTATATACGCAATAGCTATGATTAGCCTTTTGGACAGCAAACTTTCTCATACTTTCCATATATTTATCACAATCTCTTCACTTTTACAATTTTCAGTAAACATTTTTAGTGTAAAAGTAAAGTTATTTTATGTAGAGTTTTTCAAAAAAAAAAAAAAATCAATGACCTTAAAAACAAAGGATATCGAGAAAGCTCTATGGATTAAAAATGGAGAAATATATATATAGGATTGTGCTGTTTTTAATTAATAGATCTATCGAACTGTATCACACTGGTGACAAAATTTAAATAGATCTGAGGCCACAAAGTTACCTGATGCATATTATATAATTTTGTTTAGTTTATAAATATTCAACAGACTTTGGGAAACATTATACAAAAGACTTCACTGATTGTTTACAATCAGAATTGCAAATCTTTAATAAGATTCTGATCCACAGTTTTAGAAAAATTTCCTACAGTAAATGAGTAATCAATTTTTCAATGAAATCTTCTCGATATTCCTCAAAGCTCATGCATTTTTATTTCTGAGGGCTGTTTTCATTTTAAAAAAAGTAAACATAAGTAAAAAAATTTCAGAATTTGGACTAATCATAAATAAAATAGTTGTAAACAAATACGGCTTCTCTAAGCCCTTTCTTGATTAACTTATTTATTAAAATAAATTAGAATAACTTATTTTAATAAGTTAATTATTTTAACTAATTTATTAAATTATAATACTTTGTAATTTAGGAAATCATTATTTGTAGATAATTGTTTAAACTATCACATATAAAGAGTAGTTGCTTTTAAAAATAGCAGCACTTATATTTATCCACAGATATCTAAATAACTAAGTGAATGTTATTGATTTGCTTTTATCACTGGATGTAAATCCTATTTTCAAACACTCTAAAAATACTTTTACATTATTAATTTATTTATAATCATAACATTTCTAGACTTGCATGATCTGTAATGTGTGTGTGTGTGAAGGGTGTTTGAGATGGGAAATATGTTCAATTTTTTCATGTGGCCTATTACTCTGAGAAATATTACAGCTGATGAACTTGAATGCTCCCTTGATTGAAGTATCATGTGATGTCAGATGTAAATAGAGTTAAGAAAGGGAACTTGATTTTTAAATTCTACATAGCTTTATATTATATGTCCTTTTCAAAGGTATCATTAGTTTGTATTTTCATATTATTCTAATGGTAGCATTACTGCCTCTACATTATTACATGATATTTATTTCAATTGACAGAAAATCTTTTTCAGCAATATTCCTTCTGATAATATCAATTAGGAAAACATAATAAAGTACTTTTACATTACATAGTTCTGAGAATGTGAAAGCAAGTATTTTATCATTAAATTAACTTTAATATGAATAACAAAACTTAACTGGATGAATAAGTCTGACTTTTTTTTTGCTTTTGGAATACAAAGTATTTATTAAGATGCATGCTAGTTTAATCACTCATTTGGAAGAATGTTAATGGCAAAATTAAACAATATAGTATAAAATAGCAAGATTTTTTCTAATATAGCAACTTAATATTTCGATTTTTGAAAGTAAAAGTAAAACAGCCTTTAAATAGTCTTTTGGAGATCCAATAACTCTTAAATTATTTCTTATGAAAAAAATGAAAGAGAAGACATTGTTCAACAGACTCACCAAGCAAGAAAAGAAGTGGTTTTAGCAGTTTACCAACCAGTAATGAATGCTATCTGGGTTGGCTAAGTACTATAATGGTATGAAATCAGAGGGTGAATATAGAGTGATGGCACTCATCATATCCAGTTAATACAAAATTTAAATTTACAAATAATGTAAGTATGTGAGATCAGAGATTCCCAAAGAAGTAACTATACATTCATCAGCATTACAAAAGTAATAGTCATTCTTCCTCAAGAATGATCAACAATAAAAATAAATCAATAATCAATCTTGTGACTGGATTTGAAATGGGTCTACTATAGACCAGGCTAATTAATTAGCCATTGCCAAACTTAGGGCAGCTATACAACATAATAATTTGGATACACAAACTTAAGTTCTAATCTATAAGAATATAACAATTAAAAAAATAATAATGCTGGGATGCTAAAACATGCAAATCAAATCATCAATGCTCTAGCCACTTAGTACCATTAACACTTAAATAGAACACTTTTGTTATTGGTCCAGCGAAGTAAAACTCTGAAACTTTTAATTGGTCAAGTGACAAACTTTTTGATACAAATATTTTCATCTTTTAATGTATATTAATTTTAGTTTTGTTTTCAAAAAGTATATTAATTATTTGTAATGTTAAGAAAGTAAATGAAAGTTATTTCAAAAATATATTTTTATTTATATTTTATAGAAATATTCAAAAGCGGAAAAATCAAAGAAAACATTACGAGCAAATTAGAAGCATTATAAATGTCATTTAGATCCCTCCCAAATTTCACGTTACAAATTTTTTAAGAATTTTTTAGGAAAAATCTTAATGTCTTTCTCAAAATAATTATACTTTTAGCATATTATTAAAAAAATACACCAAAAATACATTATAATGCCAGAAAAATATTCTAAATTATTAATCTTTGTTTGAAAATCAAATAAACAGCTTGGAGCAATCTAACCTCTTGACAAGATGTCAAAAATTGTTGCTACGGCTGGTTTCTTTTTCAATTTACAATCGTGTAAAGTATACAATTTTTTAATAAAACCTTACTACTTTTATAAAATAACTATATTTTTATTAGAAATATTAGATTTTATGAAAATTATTTATAATATGTATGAAACATAATAAAAAAACACTCCAAAACATATATTTTCATTTTAGTGGTGAAAAAATATTTAACGGAATCATCAGCCAATAAGAATTGGGAATAGATTGGGAATAGATTATCCAACCAATCAAAACTGGCATTCTTCTTTTGTTCAACTTAAAATCCTCCTAGTATTGATTTTTTACTTGTAAAATGATTCAAAAGAGGGCAGCATCTTATAGGTCTTGCTCTAAGCTTTAATACGGGTATTTTTTCTTCAATGTAACTAAAACATTGGCTGAGTTAGAGCAATCTAAAGGTGACAACCACGATATCATGTTTCAGGCTATTAAAAAGTTAATACACTGACCAACTATAAGCTTAATCTCTAAATAAATAATAAAAATAAAATGTAGTTTATGGACTCTAAAGGATATACCCTTTGCATCATCCAGCATTAATGAAGGAATAAAATCATCATCAACTGGATGTCCATAAACACTAAATTTATACCCCTTTTATATAACAGACTACTATGCATGAATCCAGTTAAGAGGGTAAAAGTTCTATAGCTGTTATTGTAATCAAGGGATATAATACAACATATAATAATAATTTAGGATTAAATAAATTCACTGAAATAATTTAAACAATGAAATATAAATTTATTAATAACTATAAAATGAAATTAAGGTCTGTTGATCATCCTATAAATATAAATTAAGCCTTCTGATTTTGATTAATACAATTAGCTGTCACTTTGTGATTTACAAATATCTCATAATATGTTTATATAAAACACTATATCAGCAGACAGACATGCCTGTATAAAGAATTTATTATAATAATGCATAATTAATGGCTCATTTAACATATATGTGTGTGCATACACTGGCATTTATAAAAATAAATAACCATAATAACCCATATTATATTTTCTCAATACATAATTAATTCTATGTGGAAAATATACATAAAATTTTTACATTCATAAGTATATATAAAAAATAGTATGAATCAAAGTTATTAATTTATTCATTATTTCTAATGGTAAAAAAAAGTTTTTCTTTTAAAAAAAGTAATGAGATTCCATTTGGAAAATTCTTTTCTCTTGATTAATCATATACATCTTTGAAAATCCTCCACCAAGTTCTTTTGTTCCCTAATCTAGAAAGATTTTTGGAGTTTACTTTTTTTTTCAAAATAAAATTGTCTATGAATAAATCTTTTGTTTGTTTAGACTTATAATTCAAGCAAATGCTTACTTGTTTTACTTTTAAATTAGAGATTTTAACTGTCATCTTCAAGAAATTTTTTAAATACTATTGTTCTCAATATATGTAATGCTTTACCAACTATACTTTATATATATATATATATATATATATATATATATATATATATATATATATATATATATATATATGATACAGTACTTTTGCTTGTGCCTCTCTGCATATAGATAAGACAGTATATGCATAAACTAATTCTTCAGCAAGCTGATGGATTCTCTGGATAAGCTGGTCACTTCCAAACAATAGACTGGCTTATTGTCATTTTTGGGAAAGATATAATCTGGTAACTGTTGATATTCAATCTTTTTTTAGTCTTTATTATTTGATAGACTTCAGGCAAGCCAGCCATCTTGTACTCATCATGGACTATGGAATGCAGAAAAGCTGGCCATTGTCTTAAATATGAATCCAAACTCTACCATTCTGACATTATAGCAGCAGCTGATTTGTCATTTGCACCTTCAGTTATATCTTAATAGTAATCATTTTGTCATAAACATTAAAACTCTAAAAACTTTAAAAACTTCCCTTTAATCTTTTTTCAAAACTCTTTATAATCAAAACGAATTTTAAAAACACAGTAATTAAAAGTATGTTTTCTTTATCTTGATGAAAAAAGTTAATGACTCTTTTCAATTCAACTTAATCCTTTCGAAAACAACTTTGTAGAATTTTTTTTATAATAGTGGAATTTTATAATTGCTAGTATATCTATTGTAATATAAAATATGCTTGTTTTCACTTCAAAATCAGAATTAATAAAATATTAATGAGAGCTTTTTTAAATGTTTAATTTATAATAATTTTTTTTAAAATTCAAAATTATTTAATCTTTAACTGTTATTCCAGTGTAATATTAAAAATATCTACAAAAATTTTTGTCTGTGTTTCATTCTACTTTTCCTTTCAACTTTATATATATGCATGCATACCCACTACTATGTTGTCATATGCCATGAGATGCATAACCATCTCAGTACTAACTACTTGAAAGAAAAATCCCAAGTATAATTAGTAGCTGGAAAAATCTTCAAGTTTTACCTAGCTAGTTTTGGATTCAGATCAAAAATATGGCAGTGAATATATTAAATCTGTTTCACGTGGCATGTTTTGTTAAAAGAGTAGTAAACATTTTTTATCTCATTGAACTATTTAAAATTTTAACAATTTTTTTATATATTGTAAGTCTTTCTATAAATATTATTTTCATTATTTTATAAGAATTTTTTTAAAAATTAATAAAAACATTCATAGATTTATAAAACAATGTCAATTCCTTTAGATACTATCTATTATGAGAATGTACTGTTATTGAGTAATATGAAGATTTTATTTGGGAATTTACTAAGTTAAAATATTTCTAATTTTTTTTTAATTTAATATTTTAATTAAAGTTTAACAAAAAAATTTAAATTTAAAATTCTATATATAATTTTCAAAAAATGGCAAAAAGAAAAATGCTGCTGTCAATATAAAAGTGTTCTTTTTCAGTGAAATACAAAGTTGCAGTTATATGTTAGTGAGTTCTCTTAACTTGTCTTCTAAAGTAAATATTTTCTGATAAAATCTGATATAATCACATTATTATTTTTTTAAAAAAATTATTGAACAAATATTTTTTTGAAAAGTAATCACAAGTATGTAAACTAACTATGGAAAATATTCGTTTTTTATTTTTGAAATCTAACAAAAGAATGAATAAACTTGAAATCTTCCTCAAGTGGAGAGAACTAGGAACTACCAATCAGCTAAATTGTAGGCAGTTTATTCCTATCTGTTAATTTCTTTGTAAAAGTTATCCTGTATGATAATGATATTTTGTGAATTCTTGTAAAATTAATTAAATTAATTCAATTTTTTTGGCAGATAAATGCAAACTGACAAAATAGCCAAAAGCAAGTGAGTTAATGTCAAAGTGCAATGAGGGCATCATATACTTCAGGGAGAACCATTAGTGATTATTTGAAAAAATAAAAAAACTTCCATGGCACATTCAACAAGATCAACTACCAAAAGAAATAATTTAAAACAAGAGACTAAAAAAATTAATTAAAAAAAAAAATCATAAACATTACTAGCCTGTCTACAACAATAAGATAGTCTCTTTATTCACTAATGGTTATGGAACTCATATTTTTACAAAGAAAAAAAATGAAATAAATAAAAATAATGATAGAATCAAAGTAAGTAAATTAGATTTAAGCTATTTAGAATTAAATACATTAATAAAAATATAATAAAATTTAAGACTATTCTGACTTGTGGTTAATGATGTTAGGGCTTGGCATAACTGATAAAGATGTTTTTTAAACCAATTCTGTGAGTTTCATATCATCATAGTGTTTTCCTGGAGGTTTGTGATGATTGTGTTCTAACTGTATTTTTATATTGGACTATTTCCATCATCTAATATGTGTGTTGAATGTCTTTAGAAAAGTTTAATTTTATTTAAATATTCCAAATATATTCAACTGTTAGTAATATCACAGCAAACAGGTTAGTATATCCAAATATCCTAGCAAACAGGTTAGTATATGCACCAACTGTTTGCTGTGATATTACTAGCAGTTAGTGCATCTACTAACTTGTTTGCTGTGATATTACTAACAGTTGAATGTATTTGGAATATTTAAATAAAATTAAACTTTTTTAAAGACATTAAGCACACATATTAGATGATGAAAATAGTCCAATATGAAAATACAGTTATATCATCATAGTTTAGAATTCAAAATTTGACTATTGCATTTATCACCTTATATCTTAATTAAGCAATGAGCTAATAGAATGTACTTTAATTCCTCTTTCACAATAATAATAGTTAATAAATAGTGACCATATTAAAACTAAATCAGATCTATCTAGAAATTCTTTAAATTTCCTGGGGATACTGACTCCCAAAAAAGTGTTGTAATATCTTTTTACTTACCCAAAATAAATTCATGAGACAAGAAGTACAAAATCTTATTTTAATAAAAAGAATTTTATTTTGTAGTACATATTTTATTCAGAAGGTATATGATATTCTTTTTTGTAATAAATTTTTATCAAGAAAAATACTTTCAATTTTTTTTTCTATTTGAATAAATATTATTATACATATTGGAATTGTCCTAGTTATTAAAAGACTCAATATTTCATCTTTCTTATGGAAGTTCATTCACTATAATAAAATTTTAAACACTACCCCCCTTCTCCCATCACAAAAATCATCAGTTTCATTAAAGGTTAGTAAAATGATTTATTAATTACTGATGTTTATTTTTATAATATAGCATTTTTATTATAATTAGTATAAAAGAATGCTCTGATAGCATTAACCTATCTATATCTAAATTAACTGTTGGATTAATTTGCTTTGATAAGTCAACAACTGTATTCACTTCACAGATTTTTATAAGCATAAAATGTGATTTTAAAAGAGCAAAGAAATAATTGAAAAGTTTACCAAATGTCTCAACTATATTGCCAAAGTTGCATTTTTTAAATTTTATATGATCTTTCATGCCACACTAATAAAATGTCCAAATGATTTATATACAGTGTAAAACAACATCCAATATTTCATACTGAATATCAATTTCTGCATTGGAGAATTAATTTCAAATGACTTATAATCAAATTAGTAATGAAATTGGTGATAATTGTTATCATATATGAATGAGATTTATATCACTTATATTGTCATTGTCTTGGCCTCATTGTCTCAAAAATGTGATGCAGCAGGAATATAGAGTTATTCATTATTACAATACTGATGTTGTTAATTAGAATGTGGTGTGGACAAAATGACATTTCAAACTTTGCTTCTGAAAATCATCAAAATATTTTAATAAAGAAGTAAATGCTTTTTGAGAATAATTCATTGATGTAAATTTGATGTCAAAAGTAAATGACAAACATAAAAAGATTGTATAATATTTAATCACCTGATTGTTTGTAATACAGAGTTTTTTAAATTTTCTAAAAAAAAACAAAGAAATGTATTGAAGAAATTATTTCATCTTAATTATTTTCTCACCTCATATCCTTCTACTGAATTTTATATAACTTTATTAAAAAAATTATTTGGTTTTAATCTTATTCACCATATAAATAATTTTTTAAAAATTGAATTTGTGATAGACTAAAGTAAAATTTGTAATATGCTTGGGGTTTTTTTTCTAAAGTGTAGAAAAACTATGCAAATCTATTTTGATTCTAAGTGGAAATTTTGCATAACTTTTTAAATGTTAGCATCAATTTACATTTTTAAAAAATCTTTTTTGCTGACTGAAGACATTTCTATAATGGTGAAATGATGCTATGAGCACAGAACCTCAATAATCAATTATTAATTTTATAAAGATATCCATGTGTTTGAAATTTCAACTTTTTTCATTCAATCTCAAAAAATAACAAGATAATAATGCTTAAGATTTCCCCTTCTTTATGAATAAATTTATAAAATGTTTATGTTATTATAAGGTAAATGTTATTATAAAAGAATCAAATACAATATTTAGCTTAATAAAAACATTTTTTGTTTTTCCATATATGATATATATATTTAACCTACTTATTGTGAATTTTTTTTTGTTAATAATTTATTTTTTTAACATTCATGAAGTCTTAGTAAGATAAAATATCTGTATATGATTGTAGAAAAATAAAAATATTTTATAAAAATTTTCATATATATATATCATTAATAGTAATATAATTACATTTAAAAATAATAATAATAAATTTTAAAAGTAATAAATTATTTAAAACTGTTATATATCATTTTAAAAAAGATTAAAATTTTACTACTAAAAAAAATCACTTGCAAAAAATAATGAAATTTAAGCAGAAACTTTATTTATCAAATATTATATATAATATTTTAAATAAAATAAAAATCATTTACTTTTAGTTTGTTTTGTAGCTTAGCTTCACTAATAGCATCTATTGAAAAAACTGTCTTTTCTAATATAACTGTTTTTGTTATCATGCAAAAACAACTTTTTTAAATATATAAGAAACTCTGTCTATTTCCAAAATGATTATTAAATTGTAATGGATTTTATGTAAATAAGTTTGTGAATGTCAAATACTTATAGTGATAACGAGAAGTCTGAATTATTTCCAATATGCCAATCTGTACTTTGTAAGTGGGAGAGACTACAGAAGTAAAATAATATTTGAAAAATTTCAAAAGTTTTAGATAGATTATGAAAGAAAATAGTTTTAGTTGTGAAAAGGACTAAAAATTATCAAAAGTTTGGGAGATGTCATTCTGCTTTATGTGATAATGGCCTATTGTAAATAATGATGATGAACAATATTATTCTGTAATGTGTTATATATAATTAACTGAACAATTATGGGGCCCAACATTTAAAAAGACTTTATTTTAGAAATGGTACTGGTAGTTCTCCTTTAAATCCATATCCCATGGCAATGTGTAGTGATATTTTCTTAATGTTTTTTAAATGCCAAAACTTCAAACAAATATTAATTTATTACTTGTAAGCTGGTTTTCATAGAATTTGTGGAAATTTTTTGAGAAAATTTTTGGAATAATAAAAAACATGATTTTTTTGCTTAGTTTATTAAATATTTTTAATTATCTTTATACAGTAGTTGTATAATAATTATTTAAAGCCAAAAGAATACATGCTTACACTTTGATTTTATTTGCATATGTTTTATTTTAAAAAGTAGAATAAATTTGACCATAATGTTAACAAAAAAAATTATGCCTGATATAATGACCATACTTTGTGACATTGATTATATAACATCATTATGGGCACTGTGTGTGATTTTTAAAGATATTCTAAAAATTATAAAGCAATTTTAATATTTTAATACAGAATTTTATAGATTTATTAGTGATTAACATTCATTCATTTATGTTTTAAAAATAAATTTCAAAGAAGATTTTATTGATGTTTTGGAGTTGCTCACTTATATTGTTTTTTCTGCCCACTGTTGAATGATAAAAATGTTCTTTGTTCTCATTATATAGTCTTTTTATTATTATTATTATTATTATTATTATTATTATTATTATTATTATTATTATTATTATTATTATTATTATTATTATTATTATTATTATTATTATTATTATTATTATTATTATTATTATTATTATTATTATTATTATTATTATTATTATTATTATTATTATTATTATTATTATTATTATTATTTCAATATTTTTAAAGTTCAAATATAGTTTTTTTAGAATGTTTTTCATTTATAAATTTAAATTTCTAATAAATCAAATCCAATTAATTGAGTTTTAAAATAAAATAAAAGTTTTATATTGAAATCAAAGTTTGAATATTGACAGAACCATCACCAGGACTAACAATAAGAAAATGTTTACTTGTTAGAGGATTAAAAGTCACTCAGGAATAAGTATGACCATTTATCTCTTCTCTCCCATAAAAGAAAACAAAAAAAAAATAGTTTTGTGATTATTAATTCACTAATCTATGAATTGCCTATGCATCCACATATATCATATATGTATATGAATTCAAATGTCTGTTTATTAGACATCTTGAAATGCAGTATTTTAACTTCTAAACATATAATTATTTGATATTCCATATAGTGGGCATGATAAAGAAATAATATAAAAGTGATTGCATTTCAAAATTAATTCATTATTTTCACTTATCCTATTTTAAGGCTTTACTTATTGCCTATGAATGTGATGAAGTAAGTAAAAGTTGAAACTAGTCCAGATCAAAGGTGACTAATTTTTTATAGAAGAATAGTGAAAGGGAAGAGAATGTTTCCCAAGCTAATCAACTGCAACATAGTGAAGATTATAGTGTTTTTGTTGTTGTTTTATCTTCTCTTAATAAATAACTAAATATATGTTTACTGAACAATAGTTAAATGAGAGAAATTTAATTTTTATAAAAAAAAAAATGTTTTAAAATTTTATTGTTAAGAATTAATGTTTAGATTCTAATTGTTAAATAAAAGATCATTGTTTGTACGACTATTTATTTATACAAAACTTTTTTTTAAAATTTACTATCATTAATACTAATGTGTCTTAAGCTTTTGTTTTGATAACATTAATCAAAATTCGTTTATTTATTACTTCCCCAAAAGGCTCTGTAACTGCAATAGTGTCTTTACTTAATAAAAGCTATTTAATTAGACTGATTGCGTTAAGTGTTTTAACTTTTATTAGAAAACAATGAACTAAAGTAGCGTGTTTTTATTAAACAAATTATTAATACTATCATTTCAGTCAGGAATATTGTACTCCAATTATAATCCCTATTTTTAAAAAAAATCAAATATATAGATGTATTTGAGATCTTTTCATTTCCACTTTCAGTGTATTAAAATAAGAATATGCTACTCATTGTACACTGATATGTGTGCTTAGTTTCATTTTTTTTTTTGGTTTTCTTATATTTTAAATATATATGTTCTAATACTAATATTTATATTTGTCTGTGTCCTATTAGTATTATCTATATTGGCCAGCAATAATATGGTGACACTTGGTAACAGCTATATTAGTATCAGCGCATCATATGAAAATATGGCAAAGAATCAGTAATAAATTATTTCGCATATTATGGTAAAAATTTTATGAATAGGCTAAATGCTATTTATAAGAATGCCAGAACTTGATTGATGAGACCTAATAATGATGATGAATCTATACCCTTAATAATGTAAAGAACTCATTGACATTTATGGAATAGTTCTAAATACTGAAATTCTAGAAGGAAGTAGCAAATCATTGTAAAGTATTACCAATGATAAGCATGTGATATCACTTAGTAATTTTTTACAATGTTTTTAAAATAATTTTTTTACTATTTATAACTAATAAAAAAATAAACTGATAAAAAGCTTTTTTTAAAACAAAACAAAAAAGCTAGATTATTCTAATCAAGTATAATAGCACAAAATAGAAAAAATAAAATATTTTTACCACTATGAAGATAAAAAAATAACAGAAATGATTATTAAATTCAAAAACTATTAGCAGTGAAGGTTTTTTTTTTCATATATCATAGCATCGGCCGGGAAGCCAGCCTGCTAACCCAGCACAACTGCTTGTAAGGCGGCTGTGCTGACCACTCGACCACCAACACTTGACAAGTTTTTTTTCTTTTGTTTATTTATGAAACTTCAATTTTTTATAAAAATTCACATGAACAAAAAAAAACTTTATAAAATGGAATGTTGTAAACACTTAATTTACTGCAAATGAGTGCAACTTTTTAAATAATAGACATTAGTCCAACTATAGACAAACTCTTAGTGATTGCTTGATTGTATCAACACCTATCATTCCATTCAGAATGAAAGTCTCTTGAAATTTAATGCATAGTTGTTCTTTTTGCATCACCAAATTTTTTTATTTCATCCATGTATGGGTCTTTTTAAAGTTTTTTCAATCACTGGCAAAGTATCTCCACTTATAATATTCTGCCACAGATTTTTATCTTTTCCACAACTTCAAAAATAAATGTCATTTAACTTTATATCTTACAAATTACAGGTGCATGCCTTTTTTTTTTTTTTTTTTTGAGAAATCAATTTGTTTTCAGAAGTATCTAAAATACTTTTTTATTCATCAAGAAATTACAATTTAACAATAAGACTGGCTTATATATATATATATAAGTTAAGTTTAGAAAAGGTTGGTATCAACCTTTTCTATCAAAATCTCTGTTTTGTGTCTAAGCTTGATTATTTATTATATATCTGTTTTAAAATCTGATTGGCTTTCTCTGTTATAATTGCACATGTGAGAAAGGCTAGCATACTTTCAATTTATTATCAATTTAACAATAAAAAAAATCTATGTATTTATGTGTGAAATGTGTGTAAAAAAAAAAATCTCAAAATAAACATAATCCTATCAGTACGAAAATAATTTTTATCAACTATTAGTCAATTTTGAACATATAAAAACTAGATTAAAAAATAATTAGCATTTTAAATATTTTACAGTTGAAGTTGGAAATATGAATTACTTTTATATATGTATTATTAGCCATTAAATTAATAGTATAAACTCTACATCTAAATAAAACTAATTTACTGTTTTAACTTTTATTCTTTTTAAATGTTCAATCATTTTAGAATCAAATTGCAAAATCATTTCTATTAAGCCTAGAAATTTTTTGGTATTTTTAATATATAATACGATTTAATTTCCATGAAATGCATCATTATAAATTATAAAAAAATGATTTAAGTGAGATTTTATTTATTTTTGTTTTCTGTTTATTAGATTTTGTTGTCTTTCAAATTAATAATTGGATACATGACTTGTTATGAATAAATGATATTTTATGTTCTTTTTTTTAATGAGAATTTAGATACTTGTATTATTATTAGTTATTGTTGAAATCAAAAATTGATTGATAAGAATGTAGTAGTAAAATATTGTCTTTAATTTTAAATATGAGTCACTTTTTAAGATGTTTTTTTCTATCTGAAATAATTGTTATGTAAAATAAAAAATTAAATTTTCTATGATTTTTATTTAATGAAAAATTGTAACATTAATTTCATTAGTAATTTTTGTTTGTTTATATGTTTATTGAAAAATTTATCATATTGCCAGAAAAATGTGATGACCATTTTCGATAATATTGTTTAATAAACATTTTATCATTTTTTGAATATATATATATATTCAGTATTTAATTGACAAGCCAGAAATACATTATTGTATCAGATATTTTTGTTTTGTCATTATTTCAATGCATAATAAAAAAATTTATTGGCAAATTAAAAGTTCCATGGATTTCCTCTAATTTTATCATTTTGTGAATTTGATGAGGATGATTTCTATTTTTATTTTTACTTTATCAGAAATTTAATTTTTACTAAAAGAGTAATTAGTTTTATTCGTTTACAGTCTGAACTTTCTTTATATTCAGTTTTAAAACAATTAAAGAGACCTCCTCTTTATTGAGTATTTATTTTTAATTTCTGTTGACCTATTGAGATTTTTTGTAGAAGCACTACTTTTATATTTTTTAATTCTGTTATAATTTTTGCTCTGTTTGTTCTTATTGTTCTAATAAGTTAAAAATATAATGCCCATTATTATAAATTTTTACATTACTTTAAAACACCAGAAACACAAAACATGAAGTTATACTATTGCTATGGAGCACAGCAAAAGAAGTTTTTTCGGAAACCTGAAATTTGAAAAAAAGGAAAGATCTATATAGAACAAACTCTTATGAAAAATGTTATCCATCAGCTGTTATTAAAAAAAACCTTAAATAGACAACAAAAAAAGTCATATAAAAAAAAAACAATTATTGGTACTATAGTATACTGATACATACTAAAAATAACAGACAAATTAAGGAAAATCTTCAATCATTATAACATCAGAACAGTTTTTAAAAGTCATACCATACTATGAGGAATTCTAAAATCTATAAAGGCTAAACTTCAAATGCTGAGAAAAAAACTGTCTTTATGAAATATTATGTGAATGTTGAAGAACATATATATTGGTGAGATCAGTCATCCCATTAAAAAGCACTTGCAAGAACACAAACTGATGATTAGAAGAGAGAAATCATTGTGTCTAAGGAAGCAGACTATGTATGTGCCAGTGAATATATGTTCAATTGGGAAAATACAAAAATATTGAATAGAGAAGAAAAAGTACAAAGAAGAAAAGTTAAAGAAGCTGCTCACATGACAATGATGAACAATCCCACAAGTCAACCTAGGGTGACTATATATAATATATGGAAATCACTAGTCAACTTTGCTTTTAAGAAAAAGTGGAAAAAATCAGGAGGAACTTTATAGAATGTACATTATTATAAATTTTTACATTACTCTAAAACACCAGAAACACAAAACTTGAAGTTATACTATCACTATAGAAAAGAGCAAAAGAAGTTTTTTCAGAAACTTACAATTTAAAAAAGAAAAGATCTATATAGAACAAACTCTTATGAAAAATGGTTATTCATCAGCTGTTATTAAGAAAATCTTAAATGGACAAGAAAAAAGAATCATCAAAAGAAAAAAAGCAATTATTGGTACTGTAGTATACCCATACATATTAAAAATAACAGACAAATTAAGAAAAATTTTTAATTAGTATAATGTCAGAACAGCTTTTAAGAGTCATACCACACTATAAGGAATTCTGAAATCTACATCCTAAACTTCATATGTTGAAAAAAAAATGTCTCTGTGAAATACTATGTGAATGTTGAAGAACATATATTGGTGGAATCAGTCATTCCATTGAAAAGTATTTGCAAGAATACAAACTGGTAATTAGAAGAGAGAAATCATTGTGTCTAAGGTAGCAGATTATGTATGTGCTAATGAACATATGTTCAATGGGGAAAATACAAAAATATTGAATAGAGAAGAAAAGGTACAAAGAAGAAAATTTAAAGAAGCTGCTCACATGACAATGATGAATAACCCCATAGGTCAACCTAGGGTGATATGCATAATGTATGGAAACCCTAATCAACTTTGCTCTTAGAAAAAAGTTGACAAATCAGAATGAACTTCATAGATAAGTATATTAAATTTCTACTGACTGTTGCTTTTGGCAGGATGGTTCAGTTGGTTAGTGTCACCTTAAAATTCAATATTCAGGAATCTAAGGTTACAGGTTTGATCCCCATGCTAACACTGTCATTGGTCAGGCCAGCAAGAACTGAAGAAGAGGGAAGAATATTACTTTTTGAAACATTGTGCAAATATTAACCTATGTTTTTTATTAACAGTTGAATTTAATTGAAATATTTAAATAAGATTAATTTTTTTCTAAAGACATTTAATACTTATATTTGATGATGGAAATAGTCCAATATATAAATACAACTAAAATACCATCATCACAAATCTTTGGAATATCATCTTGATCTGTTTTTAAGGCAACAGAAATTCTATTAATTTTTCTTTCTTGTCCTAATATTTCTAATTCTTTCTCATTTTCCATAGTTTACTTTATATTTATATTTATTATTTCATTTAAAAGGAAAGAACATGAATTTTTTTTCCAACTCAATATCCTAGATTGAATGAAATTAATAACTTATTTCCTTTTACTATGCTTTATATTTCTATTCTTACAACTTAATTAATTTCTTATATATATATCAATTTATACAAAGACTATAAGATACTACAATAGTATCATTTTTCAATAGTGATTGATTCACCTATTCATAATATTATTATTTCTCTATGCTTTCTTAATTTCAAATTATATTATGTGCAGTATAGTGTAAATTTATAACTATGCTCACAATCTTTATGTTCTGCCATTGTCAATAACTCCAAACAGAAAGTATCAAATGTTTTTCATCAATTTTCCAAAAATAAATAGGAGACAAAATACATTCAATAAAATAATAAGTCAGATTCAAATACATTCTACTATTCATTTTATGATTGCTTCATAAAAAAACACTAATAAATGTTTATTAGTAAGCCCACATTCTTTTGGTATTTTACCAACATATAGAACATAACTTTGTGCTTTCAAAAGCATAAATATAAATTCCCACTTTTATTATTATTTGTCAAACCCAAGTATAACTATCTGATACTTTCTCTTCATTTGCCTTTTTCTGGCATATTTACAAAAATATTTTATAGGTCTATTACCCACTAAATTGTGAATTGTTGCATCCATTTCTAGAAAATATTTTAACATCCAACTCTAAATTTGAACATTCGACAAAAGCTAACTAGAAAATTAAAATGATTATTATTTATTAAGTCATTTACCATTCCAATTTAACACTAATATAAACAAAGGTAATTTATATTAATTATAATCATTAACATTTTTAAATACAAGGGCATTGTATGTACTTGGAGTCTAGATGTAATATAATGGATTTGAACACAGACTTTTAAGCTCGCTTCAGACTTCCATTCTGTTACCTTTATATATTTATCTTTTTATAACTTTTAAATCTCTTATAGGTTATAAATAAATGTTGGCACTAGTTGGGCAGCCAAAATGTAGCAGATAAAAGTTTAGCTTCATTACACTCCATGATCTGGGTAAGCCAAAATGTAATACACAGTATATGATTCATCAAACCTCACAGAAGGGTGTCCAAATGTAACTGACAATATTAGCAATTGGGCAGCTAAAATGTATCGGACAAATAATAATAGTAATACAGAGAACTTGCAAAAATGTAACTGATATTGTATCCTATTAAAATTGGGCAACAAAAATAAAAATGTATATATCAGTATGTATATCTCAGGTAGCAAGACTTTATTGATATCAAGATTTTATGGTTTAGTTATAACAATGAATATTATTGTAAATTATTATTAAAATTAGCTAACATATTGGTGGCCAAAATATAATGTATAATAATACAAAACAAGAAGATTAAAAGTAATTATATATATCTAAATTTATAGTCTATTTTATAGCTATTTTTAATGTAAATTCAATACATAATGCTTTAATTTTAATTTTGCCCACAAATGAATTTATAGTAATAATAATCCAGATCATTGTAGAATCATGTGCCAATGAGCCAAGCAAGTGTTTTAAAGACCTACAGAGGTTTCTACGCTCATTGCTAAGGTTTACAGCCTTGTTAAAACTATTATTTAATAAATGAGTAATTCAACAAATAGATGATCTATTATCTAATAAATAGTTTGGAGTATGTGAATCAATATCTCATAAATAATGTAATTTATAGAATATGTAAATCAAATGATGCAATGATTAATAATAATATGCAAGTTTATTAAGATAATAATCCAAAATTAAATTTAACAATCCATTGTATTATAATCTATTCTGGATATATTGCAATTACTAAATTGCAATCTACACTTTAAATAATATTTTAATACATATCTTTCATAATCATAACGAAAGGATTAGAACATACTATCTTTTGCTCCATAAAGATTTTTTTTAAACATTTTTTAGATCAAGTAAAGATTTCCATATAATTAATTACATATATTCAAAATAAAAATTTAAATATTAAATACATTTTTAAAAATTGTTTTCCTAAAAATATTAATACTAATCAATTCAAGTCTTAATTACTTGATTTATTTAATAAGTTTGTATTGAATAATATAAACTACATTGTTATTTTAGATTTTAAAAAGAAAAAAATTTAAATAGATATCTTTTAATATATTATTATTACTGTTATTATTATTTTATATTGAAAGTAAAGTAAAAGTTAATTTAATGATAATTTTCATAAATCAATTATTTATACTAGTGTCTGTTACCACAGTTGACATTTTTGGTATTCTTTCATTACAGTTTCATTTTCTTTGATGTTTTTTGTAATATTCCTATAATAATAACAATAATCCGTGTCCCCATGGACATTGTTCCTAGATGATATTCAGCTATTTCCTTTTATTAAATATTAATATTCATATATATATATATATATCTGAACAATGATTGTTTCAAACTACTCAGCATAGTATTTCCCACAGTAAAAAAATGATTTTTTTATTATTGTTAATATTCATATCATTTATTCTTGTGGATATTAATTAGGAAGGGCTTATGTCTTCTTCTTCATAATATCTATTCAAACTGTATTATGACATATAAATCAAATCCATAAAATATTAAAAGAAACCATATAAATATATACATTCCCGAAGTAATTTTTTTTTGTTACCAGGCAACAACATGTTCTTTTTAAAATTCACTTATGAATTGTGAATTTCTTTATAATTATAACAATTTTTATTATTATTCAATATGATAAAGTTAATATATTATTTTATTTTAACTTAAATAATATACATATTCCTTCTTGCATTTATTCTAAATTTGAATTTATTTTTACATATAATTTTTTTTATTATAAAAATTAACTATTTAAATATAAATGTAAATGATTTCTAATTGTTTTCTTTTTTTATGATTTGGTCCTATAGATGGATAATATGTGATGGATTTTTATGTCACAATATATTATTTATTATTATTTAAATATGTGAAAATCACCATATTTGTAGTATTTGAAATAAAATTGGCATATATTAAAAATTCTTCACAAAATTTTTTGTTTATGAAGGCAAGATTTAAAAAAAAGCAATTTTAGTTAAACGATAAATTAAGACTTTATTCTTTGTTTCTATTTTAATTAACTGTATTTTTTTAATTAATTAGTTATGAAATTCAATGAAAGCATATTTTTAGAAATGTACATCACTGAAAACTTACTGAACTGATGGAATGTGGCTTTAAATTCAGCATGATAACTTTGTTACTTGAATAACACTAAAATATTGTCTTGATATATTTGCACTGTCATTAATACCTAAACAAACAATCAGAATGTGTATAAAAAATAAAAACATTTAAAAATGAACATTGTGTTAACTTAATTTTTTCTTCATGCTTTATTTTAATTTAATGATAATGGAATATTAATCTTGTCTGCCATAAAGCTTAAAATGGTGACCATAAATTATAAAATTGCATATATATATATATATTTAAAAAGAGAACTAAAATATGAAAATCATTAAAATTACTTTTCTTATATGAGATTTTTTTTTTATTTATTGATAATGCATCTAAGAGAACCAATTGAGTTTGTTGTTTAGGATAAAGTTGTATATTCCTTATAATAATTATTTAAATCTGAAATGCATGAGGAAAACAAACATTTAATTTCAGAAAATCAATTATAATTAAAATACTTTGAAAAACAATCACTTATTATGGTAAGTACACAGTTATTTTAAACCAATTAGTTTATAAACATAGAGCAATTAAGATTTTTTATTAAACAGTATGAGCAGAGGACAATAATAGACAAACAAAATAACATCTTATGTACTTATTTTGAAAAATATAATTTCAAATAATAAACATGGCAGAATAAAAAAATAAATTATCAGTAATTTAATCTATTTTTAGAGAGAATAACTGATATGAGGGTTTATATTTAAAGAAATCAATGAAAATGACCACTAGGAAGTGCTTACTAAAGCTGAGAAGACTAAAGCAGCAATCAGGAAACAGTAGTATTATAGCACTTGTATTTATTAAGAATATGAAATTCAGCATTTCTGTTAGTGTTTCAACTAGCTAAGAACATCATTACCATGGATTGTGCAGCTCTCAATTTTTATGCAACAGTTATTCAGCATATGACTTTAAATCCAGCATTAAAAAGCCCAGAAAAAAATACCCATTTATAAGATAAAGTTGTCATTAAAAAATAAATATTGCTATATAAATAAATAAAAAAATTTAATTGCTCATATGTAAGAAATACCATCATGAACATAAGAATATATTGTGTAAAAAATTATAAAGAATTATGAAAAAGAACTTCAAGAAATTAAACTAATATCTTCTGAAGGTTATGTAAGAATCTAGGGAAATTATAAAACCAGAATATTGCAAGACTGAAAATGCACATTTTAATAAAATATGCATAAACATTTAAAATAAAATCCATTCCATAAATATAGTAGATAAGCTTACAAAAAAACCGTATTCTTGTTACTTAATAATATTAAAATAATATATCTTAGGATTAAAATATTCAATGCTTCTATTTATAGATTTAATAATATTTATTTCTGTTTTAGGTTGTTTGATTAATGTATATTGTATGTTTGATCAAATTTTATTATACAAACTTATTATAATAGCCCATTGAATTAATTAGATAAATTAACAATAAATTTTGAGTACTTATGTATTAGACCTGTACCTGTCTCCAGTGAGGGGAGGGGGTTTGTGATGGCAGAATGCTATAGTTATGACTTTTTAATATATATGGGCAGCAGATCTAATATGTAAGTACTAAATTTTGTTATAAAGAATAATGAAACAATATGCTTGGAAATCTTATGTAGACTAGATTTTTTTTATTTTAAACAATATATAAATATAGTTTGGTATTTTTTAAATTTATTTTTAACCATTAAATGATATTATTTCCAAAACTTTTTGCATCAACCAAATTTATTTTCTCTTGTTAATTAATATATTCTTTCTTTATAAACATTTAATATACATTTAGATATTCTTATAATTTATGCACAAAGACCTAGATTAGTACCTTGAAAAAATGTATGTGTAAGAGTAGATCTGGAATTATTTTTTTATTATTAAAATAAAAAGTTAGCCTTTCTAAAAGTTTGGATTGTTATGCCATCTAGAATGAGTTTTATGATTCTCAAAAGAAATTAAACCTAAATTTACTTAATATTGTTAAGAAGATAAAATTTTGACTATAGTAAATTAGATTTAGAATACTTGACATTAATTCTAATTAAGCAATTTTCTTCATCTTCTATGCTTCTTAAGTTTTGTTAAATGAGGCTTGTTCATTGTCAATATAATTGATTATTTTTACCCTAGCAGTGTGAGAGAGCTGTTCCAAGCTTAATTCTGGTGAATGTTTATATTTTTTGCCTTTGATAATTAATTTCTGCTGCATAAAATTTGGTCAACCAATGTGTGATTATTTATACATAAATATAAATTTTGATGCCTGTATTTTTTCAAAATATATATAAAATTCAATTTGATATATATATAATTCAACTTATTCTGTTCAATTTGATATATATATAATTCAACTTATTCTGTTAGAAGTACTTTTGATTATATTCCTTTTAGTCTTTGTCAACTATATAATAATATAATGTTGAATAATCAAAATAATGTCTCGTTTTGATTAATCAACATTATATCGTTATTTAGTTGACAAAGACTAAAAGAAATATAATGGAAAGTATTTCTAGCAGAATAAGTTGAATTATATGAATATTACTGTGTTTAATATATATCAAGTTAAATTTTACATATTGTATATACATATGTCCCCAATTCAATTAAACTTTACCTAGTTTGTTTTCTTTATAATATGCATAATGTAGAAGCATTTTTGTAGTTTCATATTTGTGAAAAAATATTGAAAATAAAAATTATTTCTCTCTTTTGAATAACTAATTCATACAGTAATTCATTTGGTTATAGTAATGTAAAAAAGAAATAGCCAAAAAAAATGATAATAACCAAATGGTTTATCGCTCAGAACTCAATCAAAAAGCCCAAGCACCAGAGGGGACAGAGGGGAGATGTTTTCAGTAGATCTTGACTCTAAGTTCATCATTTACCATTGCACTAAACCTTATAGAGCTAAAGCATTATTTATTAAGCCAATTAAGGAGTGCTGGTTTAGCACAAAATGCATACTTTGGAGATCATGTATCTTTTTCACATCTTTGATCATATGTTTCAGTAATGTGTGGTGAATAGAATTTGGAATTATATATAAAGTAAAAAAAGTTAAGTTCAAGTATCTCTCAAAATAATGGGTATTTGAAGTTAAATAGTAATGTGCTTTAATGTGGGAGGTCAGTATGACTCCTGGACTGATGGAAGATTGTGATGGAATTGAGATAAAAGGTAAAAGATGCACTGACAAAAATAAAAACTTGCAAATATATATTACAGTTTAATAATTATACCCCCTTCCACATGAGTGGTTATTGAAAGTTATTGAAACTTTCAACATGAGTGCGAAAATCAGGTGTTGATACCTCTACCACACTGCAGATATATTATTCATTCAGTGAGTCTTAAAGTATATATTTGGACTAGGTATAATGTTTTGCTTAATAAATAATTAGTTTAAGTTATTAATATATTTCCATAATGCGGTTGTAAAGCAAAAAATTTGAAACCTGTCAATTACACTATAGCAATTTGCTATCTATATATACATGTACTGAACAAGTGAAGAATATATGTATGAGAGATTGTGATCTGGATCAACTGATGAATACACATATTTAGGGATCATTTATCTTTTTCATATGTCTTTGATCATATGTTTAACTATGTAAAAGTTAAATTCAAGTATTTCTAAAAATAATGTATACATGAAGTTAAATTACCTACTTGAAAAAGTATATTTTAATGTATGTGTAGTGTGGGAGGTTTAATCTTACTTCTAGATGGATAAATAGTTATGATAGGAGTGAGGAAAAGATGAAAGATGCATTAATAAAAACAAAAACTTGCAAATTATTCGTTAGTGTTTCTTTATTATTATTTTTTGTTTGTTTTTCCAATACTTAACAGTACTTATTGAAGAGAAATAAATGAGTTTAATTGATTCACATTTTAAATGTAGCAAGAAATGTTTTATATTTATTCAAACATTCTTTGTAGATTCTTGGAATATTATTGATTATAATTTGTTTTCTAGATAATTTGTGGTCAATGGATGCTAATCTGATAAAAGAAATTACCTTTTAATGAACCTTTAAATGTTAGATTTTTAAAGCTATGTGATTAACGATTGATCTCTTAATCTTCTATACGAAATTATTCACTATATCTAATGAAATAAAATGCAAATATAAATAACTGAAGTTTTAAATATATATTTATACCTATTTATTTATTTGTTCGTTTGTTTCGTCATTTGTAAACATATCTACATTTTTAACATTCACAGATATATATATATGTTTTAAAAAATCATTATATAATTACATAAACAGTAGTTGCAGTTTTAACAATGTATATATATTAAATTCTGTTTCGTTACGATAAGATGAATTAAGTGCTGTCATATTTGAATTGTCTTAATAATTTTCATCTAGGTACGTGTTTATGAAAAAACAAAAGTAATATATTATATAAAGTAATATATCCGTTCATATATGCACATTTATTTAAAAGTATCTACTTTTTTGTTGTTGTTGTTGCTTTAAAAATGAATGGAATTTTTTTTTTTAATTTATTATTCACATATGCAGTTAATCCTTCTGGATAGGATTTACTTGTTAATAGTAATAAATGTCAAATTAATCCTATTCAGTAGGATTTATATATCATCATTATTTGACATATTTATATTTCTTTTAGCATGTCTGCTGTGTCACATTTGAGCAGTCATTCAGCAAAACGAATGTAAACTATGATAGAATATGACAAATGACTTATTTATGTGGATATAATAATAATGATATTTGTTCATTATACATAAACAAATTAAAAATACTTTCTATTTAAAATGCCCATGAAATATATCCATACATACACACACACATACGAAAATAAGCTTCATTATCATTTATGTAAAATAAAGAAATTATTGCTAAAATGGTTGTGTGTGTATTTATAGGTTATTAAATATGTTATTCAAATCTATTTTATAATTGCTGCAAAAAATAATTACATGGTTTGCCACATGTGAGGGCAAGGGCACGTTAATCAAAGAATCTAACTTTGCAGCATTTTTAGCAAACAATGTATTTTACAAGAATCATTCTTTAATAAATATATAACTGATTATTAATTATTCTTTCTTAATAAGAAGTGATTATACTTTTTTTACTCTTAGATAAAGACTTTAAATTATTTAAAATCTAGTATTTCTACAATTCTTTATGTGGGTGCATGAGATTGTCTCTCTTTTATTAATCATTAACTTGTTGTGCTCCTACCCATGATCTTATATTTCTAGATACTGCAATTATTTTTTTACATTTTAAGCATACAGATAAAATATTGGGGGGAAATGTACTAATAGTCCTTAATATGTCTTTTGATCCAACCCAAGTATTTTCAACTAAAGCAAATTGATATTTATAACTTTTGTTTAAAATTTAAAAGCATTTATTGTACTTTGCTGAAATATAAACTATGTATTTATTTGCAGAAAGAGATGAATGAGTAACAGAAAAAGAATATTGCCATTGATATATGTAAAGATATATTTGATTTTTAAGAAATTTAAAATTTTATCTAAAGATAAATAATTATAGTAATTTCTGATTTAAGAAAAATGATTGATAATCATTTACGTATTTATTAAAGAACAATTATTGTAAAATATGTGATTGCTCAAAAATGATATTTGTAAAAAAAAATTGAATAACTATATTCCTGCATATGAAACTCTTTATATAACATTTTTACCATTATGATCAATTTATACTTACTAATTCAATAAATAAGCAACTATTTATCTTAATTATCTTTTTAAAAAATCTGCCTTTTTTTAAATGGCCATGATTGTTTTATGAATAGCTATGAATTTATAACAATGCTGACATCATATAATGTTATTGACATGAAAACCATATCCCTTATGTGATAAAGACACTAAGAAAAAAAGCACAATACAACTATTATTTATTACAATTAAAAATCAACTCTGATAATATATAAGTAATAAAATACATTAAAAATTAATATACAACAGATTTATATAATTTTTATTCAGAAAAGTTAGAAAATTTTATTGTGACTGAAAACAGTTTAAGAAAAAACAGCTTATTATTAAAAATAAATTTTAAAATGTGTACATTACCTAAAATACACATTATTTAGCTAATGTTTATTTAATATTTTTGTAACAATTTTTTCAAAGGCAAAAATGTCCATCACTGAAATGCAAATAATATCAGGAAAAGAAAAAAAGTATTACATAATTAATAGTTGAATTTTTAATTACAAAACTTTCCCAGGCTAGAAGTCAAGAAATTTTATTTGCATTTTTTGCCACCTGCTGAGAAATTTTGCAACCTTTTTTTTTACACCTTTAAAATTCATGTATATATTTTTTCTAATATTTTAATTTCAAAAAAATTCAAAAGATGTCAGAATAATTGAATAATCAGGTTGTCATAGTGCAGCGTTTCCCAACCTTTTTTGGCTCAAGTACCACTTGGTAGTATATCATGTTAAATTGTACCACTTCGTAAAAATGATTGTATTTTGTGAAATTTTTTATTGCAAGGGTGTTATTTTATTTGCATTATACATATTATAGGGTCACCATGTATTCACATCACATAATGAGACAAATTACATTGTAACATGCCTAAACGTCATGCTGGATTATAAACTCACTGTAACATATATGTATGTGTTTGTTCAAAGTATCATATTTATCTACTATTTTGTCATATTTCATTTACTAATAAATGGTTTTAATAAAAACACAAAATTATAAAAACCCAATTAATATATTTTTTTATCATAATCAAATGTTTTTATAAAATAAATTTAATGAGATCCTTGTGCTTGTTTCGAAGAACATAATTTTTTGAAATTTGGTTCAGAAGATGCAAGATATACCCTTAAGTCTACAGCTGCATTCAATCTGTTTCAATACTTTTTTTTTTTTAAAAAATATATGAAGAAAAAGCTCTTTCTACTAATTCCATACTAGTAAATGGTAATAATAATTTAAGAGCTTTCTCAGAAAACTGTTCATATTCTTTAATGTTTAACCAAAATTAATTAGATTGTGTCGATAGTTCTATTAAATTTTCTTTCTCTTTTATTGATAATGATGTAGCTTTTTCTAAATTTTCTTCATAGAAGGGGTTTGAAATCCACTTATCATTTGTGTTTTCGGGTTTTGGAAAATATTCCATGAAAGACAATTTTAATCCTGTTAAATGTGCTATTATATTTTCTGTATATCTTGAGACAGACTAATCTTATTTTCAAACAAAAAAATATGTAGAGTTTCGAATTTTTCCGGTTGATTGTTTTCAATACACTGTTTCCAAAAATCTAATTTCTTAATCATACTTTCAATTTTATCATTAACATTAAAGATCGTTATTGAGTTATTCTGAAGTGTCAAATTTAAGTTCATTTATTTGCAAAAAATATCAGATAAATATGCAAGCACCTGAAGCCAATCAAAATCATACAATTTCGAAGGGAGATCAAAAGGATTGTCTTAAAAAAAAACCTGTGCTTCTTGTCTAAGTTCGAATAAGCAGGTTATATAGGGATCAATAAATTTTAATAAACAAAGACGATACAATCACAAACAATAACCTGTAACTTGTAAGTCATGCGGTGAAGTAAATGAGAGTGCAGCACTATCACAACAGTGGCGGCGACATCTCAAGTTACTGGTGGCTAACGGCTAAATTTAAAAGTGCACTCCAAAAAAAAAAAAAAACGATATCAATTGCTGGATTTTCGATCATCGACTGTACATATTAACAACTTTACTGTATAATATTATTCATTAAAATAATTTTTATGAATTATAGGAAAAAACGTTTCTATGATATTTTTATGATTTAATTTTTTATGTCTGCCATTATTGATTATTTTTCGTGTACCACCAACCAGCAACTCACGTACCACCAGTGATACGCATACCACAGGTTGGGAAATGCTGTCATAGTGTATGTTGTTGGATGCCTCTTATGTTGTTGGTGATCTCAAACTTTGTGAAATTACTTCTAGAAAATGTTATGATGGTCTAAAAACTTGATTTTTTTGGAAAGTTTATGATCATTTTTGTATAGTTTAGGTAATGATTATTGGAAATCAAAAATATATATCATTACATATTTATTTTTTATAGATGTGTTTTATTTTTAAATATATTCTGCTGAACATTGTTACCATAGATTATGGTCATGGGAAATACAACTGTCTAGAAATGATATCACTCAACAGTTCCTTATGACATTTAATGATATCATAAACATTATGAAAAAATTTTAAACTTTTAAAGTATAAATTGATAGATTTACTAGATATTAAAAATAATTTATTCAGATTTTTAAAACAAGCATCAACAAAGATTTTGTTCATTTTTCAAATTGAATATGTTCCACCTGAAATTTTGATTAAAATCTAATTTTTAAAATAATTCCCAAATTCAAATGTGATTTTTTAAAAAAAATTATTTAATTTCTAAGCAAAAATATTTATCAAATGATGTCAAATTTATTATATTCTGATAAATAATAATAGTTTATATTAAAATAAAAGTTGAAAGCTTAAAATAAATGAGAACAAAGAAATCTTTCAGAATGTTAGCATAGTGCAAAAGGGTTAAAATGGATTTTGATTATACACAATAATAAAATACATTAAAAATAAACTAAAAGATGCATTAAAATACTAACTGACATTCACATTTCAGCATCACAAAATTAGAAAAATGTTATATATAGAAAATTTAATTGGTATCAATCTAATTAGCTATCTACATTTGGTTTTCTCTTTAGTTTATTCTTTAAGAACTGCTTTGATATCATGAAAAACTACTGGAATGACTAATTGACCAATTGAAGATTTCTTTTAAAATTCCTGATATATCATAGTAGTACATGTGTAATCTAAAATCTCTTAATTCTAGTTTTTATTGAGAAGTCCATTTTTGGTGAACTTTTATTTCTTTTTTCAATTCCTTATTGGGTTTTAAAAAAGGGGAGAGGGGATAGAACATGGAGAGAGAAGAGGAAAATATAGTAAGGTTTCATGGTTGATTTCTCATAGTACTATCTACCTAATATTGACTTGCAAAATTATTTGATGAAGACAAATTTTAAACTAAAACTTTTCTTACTTATAATTTACAAATTGATTTTGAATTTTGACTCCTTTGTCTTTAAAAATTTTTAAATTTTATTCTTTTTTTTTTTTTTCAAAAATGAGGGAAGGAGGAAGGATAGAGAAATATGGTCTCATGATTTATTTTAGTAATACTGCTATGACAATGAACCTAAAGTCTATTTTTGTAAAGAGTTAAGCAAAATCTAAAAGAAAACATTTTATCACCTCACTGTACATTATAATACTTTTTTTTCTCTTTAACTTGTTAGAAATTAATTTTAAAATAAACATTATATTCTTCATTGATCATATTCTTAAAATATTTTTATTTGAAAAGCAACTGGGAAAATTAGACTTGGAGATGGTGTTCATTTAAATTGTATTGTTATCTTTTTAGTTTTTAATTTTAAAAAAATCCTAATGTTTTTCATTTAGAGATGACCTCAGGTCATTTATGATGGAGAAAAGAAAGATTAGGGGGATAGAGTGATTATGCATGGTGCATGTACACTGCTTGTTAATTACTCAGTTCAAAACAAAAGCAGTGATGATGCTTTATATTTTATTTGGATTTTTGTGAAGTCAAAAAGTAAACAATTTCCAGAAAGACAGTAGCAAGTCAAAAAAATAAGATAGAAGCTTTGAGTTTAACCCCTCTATTGTTACATTGCTGTTGATGAAAACTATTAATTGACAATTAATGGTTTTCATCAAAATAAACAATACAATTCACTGTCTATTCTCCTTTTCTTCCCTCCCTCCTTCATTTCAATTTTTAAAAAGGCCTGATGGAAAAAGAAATTCAAAACTTTTAAAGACAAATAATAAGAAAAAAACTTCCAAAACAAATTTGTCAATTGCAAATCAAAAGAAGTTATTTGAAATTATACATCACTTAATTTTGTATATCAACATTAGATAGTATTGTGATAAGAAATCTTAAAAACTTTGAATTGATCTTTCTTTTTCATTCCCCTACCAAAGAAAAGACTATTAAAAGTTCATCAATAAAAATGAACCTACCAGTGAAAAGTAATGAGGTTTTTAGATTTTCTTTTTTTTCTTTTCCAGAGCCAAAAAATCTTCAATTGATCAATTAGTCATCATAGTATTTTTTCATGCCACCAAATCAGTGCTTGAAGGAAACAAAGAAAAGACAGAATGTAGATAGTTGATTATATTGTTTTCATTCAACTTTGGTTAAAATTATTACAAATCTTGAGTAATTTTAAGTAGTTATTTTAATGCCTTTTTTTGTGAAAAAAATTATATTTAAATCTTTTTTTTTTTACAGAAAAAAAATCACTGAGAATTCATGCATAGAACTTTTAGAAGAAATTGATAAGTACAAGGTAAGTTAAGGATTAATAATAATATTTTAATAATAATTTACAACACAATGAATTGACTTGATAAATTATTTGAAATTTATTTTTCTGAAAGATTAAATTTTATTATAAATATTTTAAAACTTATCAGCTGTTTGTGAAAACAGTTGTTCACATAAATATGTTTATCTATGTTAAGCAAAATATATGTATGTGCATGTGTGTATGAATTGCACAAATTCAGTTACTAAATGTATATTTACATTTCTGAATTATAATTTGTCAATGTTAATATTATATAATAACTTGATAACAAATTATTAATTAAATAATTTAACATTAAATTTTATTGTTCAATAATTCATAACAAGTTTGAGTATTGGAAATGATGAAGCTGGAGATGCATGCCATTGAAATAGAGTTTCAGAATTTGCATCCTATCACATTAACAAATTGTAGAGAACTAATATTATTTATTTGGTGAAAAGAAAGGATTCCTATCTTTCTGATTACATGTGATAATTACTTTATTTTTCCAAAAACAGCTGTGTGAAATATGATTGAAAAGTATTATTACTATATATCATTTTAATTGATTTTTTTCTGTAAATCAATTTAATTCTATGAAATTCTTAAACACTTGTTGACTTATAATAAACATAAACTAATTAAATGCATTGAACCAACTTGCAGCAAAATTCTCCCACAATTATAGTACTGAGTAAAGTTATGCAGTACAGGTGTGCTTATATAATTGGCATGATTGAATATATAAATGAGGTACATTATGCAAATAAGACAATCAAATATTTCATTTTTCAGACAATGGAATATAAGAATCCATTTTGTTGATGGGATGTGTATCCTTTGCAATAGCTCACACCTCTTTGTATTTTCTTTTCCTATCATTCATCTCAGAGCAAATTGTTCTAACATTGTATGGAGAAAATGTGTGATGCATTGCCCTTTTATGACCAAAAAATATCGATCTGTATTCAGTCTTTTGTTTTACTTTATTGCACAAATATGCATGTTGGGTGATTCTTATGGATAGTATATTTGCATTGAGATTTACCGTAATACACAGAATTGCAAGAAAAGGTGTGAGAAATTGCAAAGGATCCACATTTCTGCAACAAAAAGCATTCATGTGTTTCATTGTCTGAAAAAATGAATATCTAATTGCCTTATTTGCATATTGGATTTCATTTAATATTTCATTACATTAAATATATAAGCACACCTGTATTGCATAACTGTAGTCAGCATTATGTTTCTGACAGGGTTTTGCTGAAAGCTGGATTCGTGCATTTAATTAGTTTATGTTTATTATATTTTCATCAAAACTTTTAAGTCAATGAGCACTTAGCAATTCGTTTATGAAAAGTTAAAACTTTGAGAATTACAATTTAATTCTACTAACAAAACTTTTATTTTAAAATTTATGTATCAAATTCACAACTTATGAATTAATTTAAATGTGATAAATAATACATTTTTATTGATACAAGATAAATAACTCAAAAAGGATTTTCTCATTTTAACACTTGTAAATATTAAAATGAATTTTTAAGTAATATAATCAATTATTTATTTATCTAGTTCTATGTTTTTTATTTGTAATAGTCATAATGGAATCATCCCAATACATGTGCTATATGAATTTATAAAGCTGTGGAATATTCTCACTCTAAATATGAGATAGAATTTTTGTAAAGATAAGAATGAACCATCTTATTATTTTAACCTAAATTTATATATAGAGACCAATAATGAGAGAATGAAGATTTTAATCACTTTTAATTCCATTCACTATATATTAATAAATGTTTGCAAAATTTTTACAATTTATTGCACATCAGTATTATATGTAATATTAAATATATATAACTAATTTCTAAATGCTTTAGATTAGCCTATATATATATAAATTTAAGTAAAAAAGATAAAGTGGATTCCTTGTTATGTTTTCAAAGACTCTATCTTGTGTTTATAATGAGAGTATTCATCAGCTTTATAAATTCATATAGTACATGTGTTAGGGTAATTCCCTTATGAATTTTACAAGTAATGTAATTGTAAAAATTTATTATGTATTTATAGTGATTTTATATTCATATTGAATTCTTATTCAATTAATTAATGGAAAAGGAAACAATATATATTTACTAAACAATATATTGGAAAGATGAACTTCCAAGTATCAGCTGTATTAAATGTAACAGTACTAGTATCAAAGTTTTACTATAAAGCAAACAGAAAATGAGTCACTTTCCATAAATGGTTCATATTATTATACAAGTACTAGAGATGTTGCATTTAATATAGCTAATGCTTAGAAGTTCATCTCTCCAAAATGTTGTGCATTATTTAGTATTGTATAAAGAGAATATATAGTATAAAATGTTTATTTATCTGTACATACAAGTGCATATTTTTTAAAATGCATATATATAATTAAATTCAGTAAAAGTTAATAATTATTGTCAAGCATTGGTGGTCGAGAGGTCAGCGACAGCGGCTTTACAAGCAGTTGTCCCGGGTTAGCGGGTTCACTTCCCGGCTGATGCTATGACACATGAGAAAAAAAAAGTTAATAATTATTATCTTAAATATAAATAAAAATTAAATAATAAAACAGATAAAGTTATTATATACTTTCAATTTTGTTCAATTTGATTTTTTTTTTTTAAAGGACTTTTTTTTATTTTAAATGTAAGAAGTTTTTGGAGACATGAAATTACTGCTTAATTTTTCTTTTGTTTCTCTTGATTTCAAGTTCAACAAAGTTACTAAATGTACTTAAGTATATACATATGCATATTTTTTAAAAACAATATTATTCTTTTTTTATAAAAGCAACGATTTATTAGCTTAAGTCAAAGAAACTGTGTGTGTGTCTTTTATAGATTATTTGATCAAATTGAAGAAAAATTTATTAATAGTCTCCTGTAATCTTAATTGAGTAGAAATACCATTTACATTAATTACTAAATAATTTTTAATTTTTCTAAAATTAAATAAAGTTATTTTTATATTAACATATAACATTTATGTCACAAAGCCATTATAATATAAATCCCATTACGTATTTTGTAGGGTAGATAGCCCATCATCTTACTATGCCCATGATATAGAGAACACATCTGTGTAAAAGTTCTTTTTTTAGATAGCTAAAAAAATTTAGGCAAACATTATTTTTCTTTTAAGTAGTCAATGCATAGCTAATTTAGCTACTCATTTATTAATCATTAAATGGGTATCTAACTGTTAATAAGTTAAAGAATAAAATAAGAATGGAAAACCTGCAAATGCAGCAGTAAACTAATCTCATTTGATGACTTTTTCACTATTTTCTCTGTGAAAAGATCTAGTGAAACATCAGCATTGCATTAACTCTGTTTAAAGATGTTTAACTCTTTGCCTTGATGATTATTGCTAAACATAAATACACATTAACTATATATATTTTCAGCAATGTAATAATCATACTAAGTAGCTATTATTTTTATTAATTATTGTATTTGCTATCAATAATTAATAAGTACATCACAATAACATCCCTTTTAATGATTTTTCACTTTAATGATGCTGCTTTTAAATTGCATACATAAACTTTTTAGAAATATATAATTAATGTTGAGTCTGATAATTATACTGTACGTCATTTTTGGGGGACCATCACTGTTTACAGTATTTTTAAGCATTTATTGTAATTTCTAAATTTTCTAAAGTTGATATATACTGTGTATTGAATATGTATTATATTAATATAATAAACAATAACTGACATATACTTATATATATATGATAATTTATATATTTTCAAAAATTGTTGGATACTTTCATTATTATGGTTTATTATGACATTTTAAATCTTGTAATTTTAAAAATTATTATTTTATTAACACAAACTTACTCATTTTGCTTAATTTTATTAACAAATTAAGTTTATTTCTTTGTACTTCCATTTATTAAAAAAGAAAGTAAAGAAATAATCTCTTTCATTTATTAATTCAAAAATAACATGATCTCTTTATCATTTATTGTTCAAACTTGAATAATAATTTATTTTAACTGTACAAAATATAGATATTACTTTTATTCATTATAAAATTGTTTATTGCACAGTATTCATTATTTTACTATTGTTGAAAACATGATGTTTCAATTAAAATATTTTTTTATATATACCTATATCCCACTTAGCATCAGATCTTTATGCAAAGATGCACCATCTATTTACCTACTATTTTGATTTACAACCAACTATTCACTATAACAATTATAAAAAAGAATATTTTTTTTTATAAACTGTTATTTTGAAAATGGCAGTGATTTTAAAAGATTGATAACATTATAGGGTAATGATTCTATGTCATCTGAAAAAAAAATGATGACATTCATGTTAAAAATGTATGGTACAGTGTTTATTCATTATACCCAGTACAGTATATAAATTTACAATATACCATATTTTGATTATAACATTAAAATATAATATGTACAGTACTTTATTTAATTTTTATCTAGTGCCTTGTCAAAGCAGTCAATACATTCTTTAATGGCATATCCAAAGTAAGGTTTAATGACTACAAAAGTAAAATAAGACCATCTCATTCAGTACAATAAATTATCTAAAGCCTATTTTGATGATGTACAATAACCACTGTATTAGTACTATATTTTTAAATGTGTGCATTAGCTTAAAAATGGTGTATTCAATCACTTTTATGAATTAAAATTTTTATTATCAATATTTTGTCTGTGGCAAAAATTAAGAGCATTATAATTGTAAAATTTAGTTACTGTAATTACAAGTTATTTTGAGAAAAAATGATTTCCTGCATTATAAATTAATAATCAATTTTTCATGATCAAAGTTATTAAATATAGTTATAAAGTATTATTTATTGTGCAGACTTAATTTCAAATCATTATTGCAAATAAAAAGGTAAGATATAGTGCTGAAAAAAAATATAAATGTCATTCAGCATAAAATTAAAAACAAATTTTGCTTCTATAATATACTATTAATAATTAATTTTAAATTGTATGTTATATTAGCTAAAATATTCAGTTGACAAATTTTGAATTAAAATGTTTTCAGTCAAATTAAAACTGATGTCATCATAAACTAAAGTATTTTCAGTAAGAGATGGGGATTATTTTATGAATTATGCACTTAATAATCAATTTTATAGATTAAAAGTTATTAAATATAAGTTAAAAATAATGTATTTGCTAGATTTCAAAGTATGATTTCATAATTTGTTTCTAACATAATCATGACAATGATGAAGTTATCACAAACTTAAAAAATTATAATACCAAAAAAAATATACAGATTTTATTTAGCATAAAATTAAAAATAAATTTTGGTTGTATATTATTAATAATTAATTTAAAATGTGTACTATATACTTATTACCTAAAATATTTTATGTAGCAATTTTAAATTAAAACCTTTATGAATGCTAATTTTAGGCAAATCCAAAATTGCTATTGTAAATCTAAAATATTTTCAGTATAAAAAAAAAGAGTGAGATGATTTTATGTACTATGCATTTAATAATAAATGTTATATGATGAAATTGCAATATAAAAAAATTGAAGAAGTTTCATGCTTTTAATTTTTATTTAAATTGCTCACATTTCTGCAATTATAACATACTGTATTATTTGAAACATTCCTAGATCATTTTAAGAGAGTAGCTACTGTGCATAATAAAATACATTTCATGCCATAACAAAAGACTATAACTAACATATTTGTATATAAAGTGTGCTATTTATTTAGATCTTCATAGTACACACTGTAAAAAAAGTCTTAAATATTGATTATAATACGCAAACATAGAATGCATTAGATCCTCTTTTTTTTAATAAATAGGAACTTCTTTTTTTTTTTTTTTGAAGTTAAGTGCACAATTAGATTTTGGTAATGTATAGTTCTATAATTTGGTTACCCTTATATTCTTGATTAACAATAAGTATTTGTGATTACAAGAGTTTGTTAAATGAGATATTAAATAGTTTTTTTTATACTTCTAAATAATATAACATTATGAATTTAAGAAAAAAGAGAAAGTTTAGTATGAGGTTTTTTTTTCAGCATAATGATTAACAATTTTGCAGAAAGACATAAAAAATTGTCAAAATAAGAGTTTATTCTCTCTTTTTTAGTCCATTTATCTGCATGTTTTTACAATGTAACCACTCTTTTTTCCAGCAATATTGAAATGCTTTTTTTTAAGTTTATGGATATATACATTTTCAACTGAAATCATATCTTCAACAACTAATGCAATATTTTCTCAGCCATAAAAAATTGATGATGATAATATTGAAGAGCTTTTGCAATCACACATGAGAGAAGTAACTAATAAGGAATTAATGCATATGATTGAAGAAAATCAACTGTAAAAAACAACCTGCACATCAAAAACTGATGCAACTGACTTTATATCACAAGGTCTTGAACAGCACCTTTGAAGAATTTGATCCTGGTTTAAAACACTCCATAAAATCTAAAAATACCTTAAGTCAATAAATGAGACCTTATAATATGTTGTACAAAAAGGATATCAAATAATTAAATCAACCATTCACTCTAAACTTTTATTCTAGAGATTCTCAGTCATCTACCTGGTATACCTCCTCCAAAATATCAAGAAAATCATCAAAGAATTTAAAAGGCAACAATTAGATGCTTAGATCGAGCAACTGATGACTCAGAAAACTGGATTATGATGAGTAATGAATGCATGGATTGTAAGAAAAAAACTTTAAACTGTTTTTTCCTTTTGCATAGATTTAACTTGCATTATTTTACAAACATACTTGCATAATAAATACATAACAAAATTTACACATGCATACATGGTGCATTAGGGATTTTTTAAAATTACTATGAAAATAGGCAGAGAAAGAAAATCTGAAATTAATTTTTATTTTTTATTTTAAGAAATCAATTTTACAGAGTAAATTGGAATATTTTATTGATTAATTCTAAACAGAAAACAAAATTTGGAAGAAGACATTTACATATGAAGCATATATTAGGTTAAATGGTTGTTAATAAAATATTCACAATTTATGGTCTAATTTTTATTTCCAGGAATAAGCTAATTTTTTTCCCATAAAAAACATTATAATCCCTTGATTTTTATATATCTTATTGCTTTACAATGAATTTTGAGAAACCGGTTGACCTCACTAAGCAGGGTAAAGATATATAGGCTTTGTAAAAATATTTTTAGTATTGTCACATTTTGTAAATTTATAAATTATCGGAGACATGTTTTAATACATTACAGCAATAAAGATTTGTACTTATATAAAAGACTATGCAATGGACTCCTATCGTAATATTACTGTTTTTCAAACTTATTTTTAATTTTGATTATAAATATTAATGAATTGTGATAATAAAATAATTAATAAAGCAGATAACTGTATTAATAAAGTAATATTACAATAAGGTGATATGTTGGACTATTTCCACCATCTATGAGTGAATGTTGAATGTATAGAAAATTTTAAACTTTATTTAAACTTTCCAAATACAAACAACTGTTAGTAATAACACACGAATAGACAACACATGTTATTACTAACAGTTGTTTGCATTTGGAAAGTTTAAATAAAGTTTAAAATTTTCTATACATTCAACATTCATTCATAGATGATGAAAATAGTTCAACATATCATATCTAATAATATACCATCATCACAAATCTTCAGACAAATAATATTACAATAACATTTAGATTTGATTTTGAATGTGGGGCAGCCTAATTCACTTAATAGAAATTGCACTTAATTTTGAGAGACCTGGCCTTTGTTTTATCATTATTATGAGATGCTACTACAATATAAATCCATATACATACATTTTACATATAACTTTCAACAGATTTATGTATTTTCTGATATTACTTCTATAAATATTCTCTTAATTTTTAAATTTGCACTTTTTAATATAATAATTATGTCATATAGTGTTTTTTTTATTAATTACATTTAATCATAACACAGAACTGCAGTTACTTATTATTATAATAAACATAATAGATGGTTGGGGAATCAGTCTATATTGTAAAGTGTCTGTAATAATTAAGAGAGAGGAAAATTAATACTTGCACTTTTGAAAAACAGCCAAACACATACTTTGAACAAGTTATATTTGTTTTAATAATAAAATAATTATAGTTTTACTTTTTAAAAAATGATAATGAAATTGAAAAATATTGCTGACATTAAAAAAAATTATATATTTTAATTAAATATGTTATTATATTCCATTCAATCTAAATGTTGTTCCTCAATTAAATGGGCCGAAACTTCTCTACCGGGCATTTAATTATTTTATATATATTTATTTTGTTTTGTTTTTTAAATTACGGTATAAAAAAAAAATAATTGTATTAGGGTTAAGAAAAATTGCTCTGATTTCTGAAATATAAGATGTTAATAAATATGTGTGCGCGCGTTTAGAATTGTTTTTATAAGCATTTAATTATGTCCCATTGACATTAATGTTATCTTCTGATAATTTTATGCTTAATAGGTTTCAATCTCTTCCATTTTTTATAATATGGTGAAACTTTTGCTGGCTTTATCTATGTGGCTTTTAGCTGTTGTCATCAGCATACAAAAATATCTATTACCTTCTAGTTGCTATTTAATATGAAATACTTATTTTAATAGAAAAGAAAATACTTTAAGTTGAAGTGTGTTTCCAACACTTAGCAGGCTTTGAACAGTTTATGATGAACTCTATAGTTAAAAGTTCCTGGACATGAAATACTTAACTGTTAAACTGTAAAATGCTGATTACATACAGTAATTTCTTTAAATATTTGTTATTCTTCAAATTATGTTTTGATTTATTAAATCTAAATGTTACTTTACATTTTTAAATTTAAACTGAACAGGAAATAGTTAAGCTGCTAATGAGAGAACAAGTGATATCATCTGTCTTCTGAGAGTATATTTACATTATGTAACTCATGGAAAGCTTCAGTTATTTCATGTTTAGCAGCATATAATCTGAGTTATTTATTATTATGTTTTATTTAAACAGGAAAAACAAAAATTCAAGAAAATTTATTTCTGCCAAATATAGGATAACTTTTAGTATATCTATTTATATTATCCAATGATTTGTAATTTAGGAGTTTCTATGAAATTTGAGGATTAGAAGTGTCCAAGTTGAGCCATAATTTATGTGCCTTGAATTCTAGAATTTATTTTTCAAAGGCAGTACGTAACTATTTATACTGAATGGTTCTTATATATGTAAGTAGATGGATTTGAACTTTCTCCACTTCATCTGAGCAATCAATATACTTGGCTACACACATGCAAAAAAATCTGTAATATATATATTTCATATGGAGCCAGCACTCATCAATTGGGCCAGACCATAATCTCCCATATATATATATTCAGTGCTTGGTTTATATTATCAATTCCTCAAACTTTAATAGACAAGCTTCAATCTTCTCACTCTTTCAACTATTCAATGGTCCATTTCATTGAAAAACTGATGATTGAATGCTCAAAGCCCTTATTGAATTTGGTGATTGGCATAATGTCTATGTGTGTATGACTATGATATTAAGTCCAATAAGGACTTTGAGCATTCCTTTTGTCAGGTTTTTCAATGAAATGGACAATTGAATAGTTGGAAGGGTGAGAAGATTGAAGCCTATCCATTAAAGTTTGAGGAATTGCTATCCTAATATAAACTGAGCAACGATTGTATATATGTGTGGGAGGTTCAATTCATGGGCTCTAGTTCTGCACAAAATATGTATATTGAAGATTATGTATCTTTTGTGCATGTGTGTGGTCATGTGTAATGGTTTCTTGAGATGAAGTGGAGGACAAATAGGCTGAAAAATTCTGAGTTCAAATCTCTCAACTTAAAATTTGTCATATACTACTGCTCTAAAAATCACAGACCATATCCCATTATGAACGTGATTCAACTAGATTTAATTTGTAACATTATATTTGTATGAGAATTACCATATTTTTATACTAATGTAATTTCATCTGTTATTATGTTTCATGGTAATTTTTATTTTAACTTTTTTGTTAAATAGTAAAAAAATAAGGCATTGTGTGTATATAAAATAAAAACTATGATATGTACTTTAATTAAATGAAAATTTATATGAAAGATATTATATTTAATAGTTAAAAATCTGTTTAATTTTAATTGGATATAAAAAGTTCATTTTATTGATCCCAAAATTTCATCCTGAAATAATGATTTTTAGAACCATTTAATTTTTATTAACAGAATATGGATGCAATATACATATATATTAGATTTACGAAAAAGTAAAACTAATTTTGTGAAACAGCTTTTTAATTTAGTTATGAAATGTGTGAGGGATTTTTTTTTTTTTTTTGTAGTTTTTCATAATATCACCGGAATAGTTGTGTGTGTGCGTGTTTAACCTAAATATGTCAAAACATAAATTAGTTTGCTTTGTAATTTTTTTAGAAAATATTATTTTAAAATTCTCTGTCAAACACATAACAATGTTTTTTTTAAAAATGCTTTTTTTTTCATAACTTTTGTTTAAAAAATAAATTATTTTAACTAAAAATTAATAAGAAAAAAATTATACTTGTATTTAGAAATCAAATCATAGCATTCAATAATTTTCTTTTGACATTTTTAAAATTTAAAAAAAATCTATTAGTTTTTACATTACAAATTTTTAAAAAGAGAAGAAATTTCCTGTCAATTTGTATTAATTCAAATATTCCCAAATAATATCCTCAATGTTCAATTTCGTAATTTTTTCCAGTGCTTGATATTAACAAAACACTCTGTAAGCCGAAGTAGAAGTTAAATAAATGGAAATTTCCATTCAATTGCAACTTTACAAGTTTCTAAGAATAAATTAATAACACATAATCACTGAATTAATTTTATTGTGTTATACAAATTACCATATTTTGATACTTTTCCAAATCAAATAATTATAATTGTTTTCTTACATCTGCATTAGGCCCCATATCTCACTTTATTTACTTCTCTCCAGACCATCTATTATAATAAACTTGAGTAATCCCTAATAATTTTGTAAGAATGCTATTAATAACTAAATAGTTATAAACACCACTCTGATTCAATCTACTATAAATCTGTGTAAGAATAAATATATCTAAAGTAATAATGGACAGTTCTAGTTCGTCATGTATTTATCTTTTTTATTATCTCATCTTTTAACTTTAAGAAATGTAATTAATTTCTATTCTTTTATTAATTAAAGGAAAATGAATTCATCTGTATGTTTTATGTGATCTTTTATTTACTATTATTTTGCTATTATATATTATTTTCTGTCACAAGAATGATTATTTATAAATAAGCATTTATTTTATATAGCGTCTGTATACAATTGTATTTACATTCAAATATCAGCCTTTCAAGCGTTTGCACAATTAGCTTGAAAGGCTGATATTCGAATGTAAAGAATGATTATTGTAAAGTGAAAGTTTATTACTGTTTTTTCTATTATTTTTATTTTTTGTTTTGTGTGAGCAGCTTATAATCCCATAAAAAATTATATTCTAAAAGTTTATTTGTTGATTCATTGCTTTTATTGTTGTTTTTAAGAATGTAATTAATATGTTTAGTTCACAATAAAAATATTTAAAAATATTAATGTGCATTAATAATAGTGGCATTGGTTTCTCAAACAAGTCTCTTCACATTCCAGCATTTTAATAGAAAGAGGAGCAAAACAATTACATTCAGTTTACCAAATTGATCATTTTTTATTTCACTCAGTTGAGAAATGATTGAGAAAGCTTCAGCTTTTAAGTTCACACTTTTTCTTTAAATTATTGCATGCTAAATATCAATGTTGCAAAATATTCATGTAGGATGCATTAATTTTATAATCTTTCATGATGATCACACTAACAAGGATACAAGTTGATCAAAAAATAAAAAAATAAATTTAGATGGGGAAGGTTCAAATAACTTTTTTAGTATTTTCTATGACTGGGTATTCATTACACACTGCTTTACAGATCCTAAATTCAAATTAATTGACTAAATACAACTTCAACAGTTTTTATTTTTAATTTAACTTTATGATAACTTTTTTCAAAATAATAAGTGTGCTAATAAAAAGCCCTGTAACCCTTTTAATAAAAATTAAACCACATAATCTTAAATTTAAAAATATATTCAATCTAAAATAATTGACTTTTTTTTTTTTACTTAAAATACAACCTATATTTGAGTGTGATTTGTTACAACTTTTCAACTCCAAAATCTTCTGGAACTGATAAATGCAATATCTTCATTATTATTCTATTACTATACTACTAATAAAATTACAGATATTATGGCAGTATAGTTTAATTTTGAGAGTAAGTATGACAATGTAAATCTTTTCCTGTCTCATCAATAATTTAAGCTTTTTTTAGTTAACTATTTAAAAAATAGAATTTTCATTTACAACTTTCAAAATTTTTTCAATCCTTTTTTTGTTTTCAACAGCATCATACTTTATTGATGATATTTATATCTATCTCTTTTCCAAAATATATTTATCACTTTCATTGAAAATGTACATTTATCATGAACTAAACAATATCTTATATATTATCTGTAGATATTGAACAAATTATTTCTGATTTTTCCACATATATTTGTGATTTTTTTACCATTTCTATATAAATTAGGTGCAACAAAAAAAAATCATTTCTACCCTAACTACATTTTTAACATTTCCTATTAACATTTCAAAATTCACATTTTTTTCAGATTTGCATTTGAAAAATTGTATGATCAATTCCTAAAGTTATATCAAAAGATTATTAATCATTATTATAACTTTTCATTTTTTGCATTTTATGCCCTTAATATCACATTTTTAATAAGACTATCTTAAAAATCAAGAAAAGTCAATTTTATTGCATGTTTATGTTTATAAACATAAAATACAATAATGCAATTATGCATTTGAAAAAAAAGTGTTATATATTTGAAATTTTCAGATAATTGAATTAAATAAAAAGTATTATGAAAAATGCAAAGAAGTAAATTTTTTTTTTCATATGTCAAAGCCTTGACCAGAAAGTGAACCCAGGCCCAGCTGCTTGGAAGGCAGCTATGCTAACCACTAGGTCACCAATGCTTGACAAAGAAGTAAATTTTTTTTAGAGATTTAATTAAAATTTATAAAAAATATTTTGAATAAAATATCTATATTTTTAACATTAACATTTAAATAGCTCATATTATTTTGCCCTGAACAGTTCAGCATAGGAGAGTATCTGAATTAGGATCGGATTGGTTCTGACATTTGCAGGTCTGGTCTTGAATTTCTTATAAATCCTGAGCAATAAACCATATGTGCCTTTTTTATTGAATAAAATATTTTTATTTTATTTGATCATTTTAAAGCTTCACATTATATCACATTAATTGGATAACATAAATCTCAATTTAATAATTTTGTATTAGTCATTTATTAGCTAGAAATTATCCACTTAATCGATAATATTTCTGTAGTGTAATTTTCACTATATCGCTCTCATGCAAAGTAGAGACTGATTTCTATCCGCTTTTAAAACTTAGTGGAGGGGTGTAATCATAAACATATAATCAAAGACATCTGAAAAAGATATATGCATATATCATGCTGACCCAGCATTCACCAATTGACCCACATCACAATCTATTATACATATCTTTATCATTGCTTAGTATATATAGATAGTCAATTACTGTAGTTTAATTGATGTGTCAAATATATTGCCCTGACAACTTTGATACAACTGGATTAATCATTCATTAGACTAGAAATTATTTACTTAACAAATAATCTTTCTGTAGTGTAATTTTTACTACATACTCTCGCAGAAGGTAGATATTGTTTTTTATCTGCTTTTAACACCTTGGGTAGGGATGTAATTATAAATATACGACTAATGGTGTGAAAAAGATGTATCAAGATGTATCTCTTTGGTCATGTGCTTATGATTATACCTCTCCACAAGCTGTTAAAATTAGATAGAAAACAGTTCCTAGTTTGCATGAGAATGGTATAGTGAAAAATTACACTACAGAAATATTATTCATTACATGGATAATTTCTAGTTTAATAAATAACTAATAAAATTATTAATATACTTCCATTAAGTGGTTTGTATTAAAGTTATAAAGGCAGTATGTTTGACACTTATCAATTAAACTGTAATAATTGGCTATCTATATATACTGAACAATGATGAAGATATGTGTAAGATTGTGATCTGGACCAACTGATGAGTGCTGGTTCAGCATGAACTGTGCATCTTGGGGATCATAGATCATCACATATCTTTGGTTATATATTTATAATTAAACTTTCCCACAAGATGTTTACAGCAGATAGAAACCAGTCCCCACCATGCATGAGAGTGATGTAGTGAAAATTACACTACATAAATATTATTTATTAAATTATAATTTCTTTTATCTATTCCAGACATGAGCAAATGAATACTACAAATGCCCACTTGTCAATTCATAATCTGGAGTTATCAAGTTCACAGATGTATTTTGCAATTAATTTCAAAGCATTGTTATTACAATTTTCTTTACTGATTTGTCTATCAAATGTTTATATTATATGTTCAATTTCCTATTAAATGATATATGAAATATTTTTGGAAAGAATAAGATTACTGAGATATATTTTATATTATGTCTTGCTTAAGTGATTACCTATTATAAATATACTAAGCTTAAGCAACAAAAAGAAAAAAGTCTTAGTTATTATTACCTATTTCTTTTGATATTCCAGATATTTATTCATACTCAGCAATAAAAATATCACAAAGATACATATAGTTACTATGAAACCTTCAACATTGCTATTTTGAGAATCTTAGTATAAATTGCTCTTATTTTCAAGATTGCAGTGTTAAAAAAATTCTTTTTGAATTCTAACTTTGGTTGAAATCAATTATTTTTATCATTTTAAATGAATTTTTAACAATAATTTTATTAAAAGTTGTTCATTATTTGATGTTAATACTCCACTATAACTTAAATATATATGCTTAATCTTTAAATGCATCATTAAACTCTTAATACTTAGATATAAACTCTCCAAAAAGAACTTTTATAACTATTATTTTTTCACTATTTTATATGTTATTATATATTATGTATAGTATTTACAGAAGCTTTGTGAATTTACTTCAAATTTTAATTTGTTTACATTTATGCTTATTTTTTTATGGGTGCATAAGGATTCACTATTTTCTTAATATGATGCTATATTTCACTGTGTGTCAAAAATTTGCATCATCATAATAAAATAATTAATTCATTCCCTCATTTTAGAGTTTGGTGAATAAATTCCTGTGCAGTTTAGCATAGAAGTGGTGGCCAAGAACTTTAAGGTTTCTAAATTGACTATCAAGTGAATAAAGTTTTAAAAAAATCAGTCTATTAAATAATTTAATTGAAAGTATTGTGTTCAATCTGCCACTTAAGTATTAGAGTGTCACTCAACCTTCTAATCAACTTGCAGTATATTATTTATTTATTTATTACATTTACATACTCAATTAGTACTAATTGTATATTATTTGGACAATCTTTTAATCACTGGGAAGATATATACAATGTTATAGAAAATGAATTATTTTTGCTATTATATTGTTTTAAATGTTGCCCATTATTTTATTTATATGCAACTATATATTATTTATAAATCAGAATATTAAAGCATTTTTTAATGAACTCATAATGAAGAAAGACATTATATATATAATATCTACAATTTTTATATTACTAACAAATCAAAATAGGCTACAATCTTTTTTTATATTTCTTTTTTATAAACTTAAATCATGACCCTTCTTGTATATTTAAAGTTATGAAAATCACTTAACTCCAATAAATACAGAAAAAAAAATTCTATAGCAATAAGAATCTTCTAATTTATTTTCCCTTATAAAATGTATGTGCATTCGTTTTATTTTTTGCAATTCTTGTAATGTCTTTAATCATTAGTGTGTTGTATTTAAAGCCAAAATGCAAAAATTCCATATACTTTATTTTAATCTTATTATTGAATTGCTTTATCCTACGCAGTTTTGTGCAGTGGTAGAATGGTGGATTACAGGTTCTTAGGAATTGATTTTGATACTTGCATTTCCAGCACTTAAATTTTTTATAACCTCTGAAGCAATCTTGCCATTTGAATTTTTTTATCTTTTTGTTTTATTTTTCAAGGAACATTCACGATACACTTTTATCTGTAAGGATGACTGTTACAGAAGAATTTCACTATATTCATCTTAGCCGTGTAAAATAAGAATATAATTAATTATGAGTCTCAAAGATCTTACTCACTTTTTGTAGTTTAAATAAATCTTGAATAGAAAAAAATTTAATAGAATTTTTTAAAAAACATATTAGTGTTTTATCAGCCCTTGCATCAATACAGATTATAAACTTTTAATGATCTCTCTAGAACTTTAGAATGATTGCTCCTCTCTATGAATAATATAATAATAAATATTTTTATAATTTTACCTTTATACATTTAAATTTTGTATTATTTAGAATTTTATTAGATAATTATTTAATACCAACTCTTTAATATTAATAGTATGATGATAACTACTTTGTGTATCACTTTCTCATACATTTTCTTACAGTAATTACAATTATTTGTTTTTCTCTTTAAGTAAATACTTAGTATTTTGAAATAATAGTATTTTTGAAATTATTTACACATATTTGTATTAATAACTGTTCTTTTCAATATTGCCTTTTTTCTACTTCTTTTCCTCATCATTTTCACTAGACAACATTTTATTCTAGAAAAAATATTCAAGTATATTTGATCATGTCTGATATCTCAAGGAAAAATTTGTATTCCACATTGTTAAAAAAATTTTGTTTGGCAGATATTTCAGGTTGTTGTAGAAAAGCTTAACCTTTCCTTAGTTCATTTTTCAAATCTACTTATATTTTTTATTGACAAACACCATATCTCATCTTGCTTAAATTGAAATTCAAAAAACAATGTTTTTAAATTTGCAAATACTTCACAATCTTTTGACAAAATATGGTTATGCCTCTTTTTTTTTTTTTTACACAATGAGCAAAAAGAATCCAAAATAATATTTAGTCTTTGATTTAGATCAATTTTAAGTGGCTACCATTTCATGTAATATATTCAAAGTGAATTTTAAGTATATTTATGGTGCATACTTTTTGAAGATTTTAAAATACTCTACTTATTAAAATGTTAATACTAAGATAATTAATTACCTTTGCTTATTATTTTTTTGTTTGTAATTTGCTTATTATTTTTTTGTTTGAAAGATTAAAATCATCTTGAAGATCTTTTTATGCTAGCTATTATTAAATCACAGAAGAAAGATCATCTTGCTTTGGGCATTTTAGTTATTGTATGGATTTGATTGGATAAAAATCTTAAGATTTTATTATTAGAAATATAGATTTTCATTTTAATATATGATATTTATAGTTTTGGCATTATTAGACTTAAATTAATTTCGTTTATTGGTAATTGTGTCTTAAATTATGATAATAATTGTGAGAAGTTTCCCTAAATATATTTATTTAGCAATTACATTAATTTTATTTATAGTTATATAGTATAAATTGTTTCATAGTCTGTAATAATTTAATATTCTCATTACTATTGTATAAAAACCTTGATAAATTGATATAATGTATACAGATAAAGTGCCTTTATTTGTAATTTTGTTTACTGTGATTTTATTTAAATTTCTGTTTGTATTAGTTTTGGAGAGATAAAGTGGAGTACCTAGAAAATTGTTTAGAATCACTAGAAATTCTGAAATTATTCTTTTGCCTATGGCCAGTTGCCAATATACTGCTTTTGATAACATATAAGAGACCTGTTTTTTAACTGGATGTCATTTGATAAATCAATTATGATTTTCAGATCTGTTATAGCTTAAAAAATAATTATAATATCACTAATAAAGTTTTTGCATAAATTTTGATTCTCAGATGAGACATGAATAGATCTTGAACAGACTCTTCTAGTTTTTTAATTAATGGATTGGTGACAACTGCAAACAGTAATGCTGACAGGATATTTCACTGTAATTTTTATTGCTGCTTGCATAGTTGTTCTTCTTTTTTTTACTTTTTATTATATGATAACCTTTGGAGAGCTTTGTATATATATTGCATCATATAGTTTTTTTAAGAGTATTCTATTAAACATTTTTTCAAACATACCTTTTAAATGTAATTGGTCTTGTATTTGAAATTATAGGTCTGTAATGTCACTTGGTTTTTTAATGCAAAAGATCTCTATTTTATTTATGTTGGGCCAATATATATGATCAGTACACATTTCATTGAAGCATTTTTAGAATGAATATATTATTGGATAATCCATTTTTGTGTACCAGAGATAAAATAGCATTGATAATCAATAATACAAAAAAAATCACAAAAATATGGTCATTTACAATTATTGGAATATCTTTTGAATGCATTCTACTACATTTTTCATAATTAGTTAATGGTTTTGAAAAGCTTTTTAGTAATGAACAAGAGCTTTATTACTTTATACATTAGTTTATCATTTTGTATTTGACTAAACAGTACATATAAGTTATGAAATAATCTGTTATTAATATTAAAAGGAATAGAGGAATTTAGGATTATTCCTATTTATTTAATTCTTTACATTGCTTGGTTTTTCATTATAATTTCCTCATTGTTTTATTTATATATTTCACTTATTAGTTGTTTTATTCTTATATACATACATTGTTCATAGTCATATTTTCCATGGTTTTATTCAATTTCTAAATATGTGTCATATCCAATATCTTTAATACTTTAAAATATTCTCAATAAATAATTCACTTCTCAAAAGTTTCCAAATTTTCACTCTTTTTTTTCACATTTAAATCTTTATTTTATATAAATGTACATTAAAAAACTCTTTCTTAATTTCAACTTTAATGGACAATCAAAAAAATTGTGATATATATATTTAATGTCAATCTGATTTTAAGTATAAATCATTTAAAATAAGTATAATGCTGTAAGAAGACAAATATTTGAAATTATAAATGAACCAAAAAAAAAAAAAACAATAGAATGCATTAAACATATAAGTCAATATATTTATCTTTAGTAAGTGATGTATGTTTGGGTTGTTTTTGAAAGTAAATTGTTCTGTGATAGTGATTTTATTCAATGTTGTTAAAAGTTGTAAAAGAAATTTGTGAAAATATCTAATGAATGATAGTTGAATTGATTGGCTGATATAAAAAATTTCATAAAAAAATATAAGTTTGAGAATCTAATAAACTTGTCTATTGCTAAAAATTTCAGCATTCTGTTTGCAATTTGAAATTATTGATTTTCAAGCTGGGATGTAGTTTAAAAGATTGTGAAAATCAACTACTAAAATCTTTAAGGCTTTTTCAGCTGAAGACTTTTTGCTAAAAAAAGAAAAGATGAAAATGAATATGTTGTCTGGTTTAATGTAAATTTGTGAATAAACATTGTCACATGTGAAATCAAATAAATGTTGAAAAAGTAATAGCAGGTGAACATTTTCATTCATTATTGAAAATAAATTTAAATTAATTTAGTTTTAGAAGGTTTTTTTAATATAAATATTTATCTTAGATGTGTTTTTTTGTAACATGAAAGGATATAATTTATCTAGAATTTTATTTTGATCTTTGCAGAACATTTATATGCATAAGATACAAATCTCATAAAAACTTGAAGTTAATTGTTGGAATTTAAAAAATTGTTATAGATTGTAATGATAAGTTACTTATCTGACAAATTGATTCCTCTTGATTGAGCAGTCAGATAATTTACCTTCATCCACATGAAAAGAAAACTGTTCAAAGATAAATATTTATATTAAGTATATCATTATTTATTGCTCCCCATTAATATTGATTTTAAGTGACTTTTTACGTTGCTCATTTTCTAATATAGACATGTTAGAATTAATGATGGATATTTTCTGAATAAATAAAAATATTTTATAATTTTGCAATAGAATTGAAAAAATAAAAATATTATAAATTTGTATAAAAATTGGAAACGAAAATAAAAACTTTTATGTAAACATAACAATATATATATATAAAATATTTATTGCACTATCTTCTTTTTAATTTCTTGATTATGAACAAAATTAATTATATTGTACATAGTAAAATGTTGAAAATCTTTTGATTTTGCTCAGTGGTAATTAACTATTCTGACATTTCTTTTCATTGTAGCTTGTTGTTAATCATTTCTTATTTTTCTTTTTTTGAATTACAGATATTTTTTTTTAGTAGATGCAGTCTTTTTCTGTCATTTTTTAAAAATCTTTCATAAATATTATTACAAGCGTTGGTGGCCGAGTGGTCAGCATTGCTGCGTTACAAGCAGTTATTCACTGCCCGCCGATGCTTTGACACATGGAAAAATATATAAATATATATTATTATCCAAGTCATAGTTGATTAGTAATCATATAAATGATTTGCCATTCATAAAATTTTAAATGTAGTGTCCAGGATTTAATTTTTTTTTTTTAACAAATGTATTTTTAAACATATATATATATAGGAATTAATATTTCACTCTTATAATAGATGGACAAATCTTAAACTGGATTTTAAGAGATTGTAAAAGACCTAGAAAGATATCATATGTGAGATGAATGGATGAAATAAAAAAGTGTGCTAATGTGGTGTGGAGAAGAGAGGTTAGAGATCAGAGAAGATGGATTGAACTTGGAGAGATCTTCATCCTGCAGTATGTCAACAATGGTTGAAAAGAATGATGATGATGATGATGTGTATTTCACTCCTACATTTCAAACAAATGATTGAGGATATTACAAAAAAAGGATGCCATTGACTTCCAAGTCATATTTCAATGAAATTTATCTTTTTAATTATGTCAAACCGCACACAGGTCTTCAAATGGCTCACATCTGTATTTACCTTACAGACTTACCCTTATCTGCATTTATAATATATGAATGAACATTGGAATGTTAAAAGATTGCGATTACATGGCACTTAAATAAAAAAAATATTTAGATATTAGATATTTAAAATGTTATTAAATATAAAGACTATAACTAAGTTTAAATGAAATGAAATAATTCCCAACACAATTAATTGACATTTATAAACCATTGGAATACTCTGGTAGAATGGTGGATTTGAGAGATAAATGTTTTGGATCACTTATTGAATATCACATGATTTCCTGAGTGATTAACCATTTGATTTGCTTTTTTATTTATATATTTTATTGAAACATGATTGTTATGAATAAATTCTCATTAAAAATCACAGCTTTTATTAAGAAATTAATGTAATGTTTATATATAAGTACACATACTTATATATCAGTTATTTTTACAAAAGCATTTCAGTACAATTTATTTCTATTTTAATTAATTCTAATACTTTTTTTTTGTTAATAGTAATAAGAGACAAGTAAGATTAAAGTTAAAAGTAAATAAATCTAGATTGTAATTATTTTATATTTTATAAATGCCGTTACCTTACATTGCAAATTTTAAATTAAAAGGCATTTTATTGAAATACATTTTGCCTGAATGAAATAATAGAAGTAGATGAATCCTAATTCATCTCTTTTTTTTTATCAACTTATTTTTAAGTAAACCATTAATAAATGCATATAATTTGTTTCTGATGCATTTTATTTGTTAATTACAAAGTCAGTTTTTTTAAAAAAAATAATATTCTATAAATGTTGCATCTGTTGTTAGGATTTATAACTGAGGATCTAAATTGGATCTGCCATAAAAGTCCATAAAAAGTCCATCCCAGTCGCTGTTCTGAATGTGTGTATGAATCATTTATTAGGCTGACATTATATTTCTTAAGAGTACAAAAAAGGGTGACTAAGCTGATTTCAGGTTTTAAATCTAATGATGTTAAAAAAAAAATATAGAAAAAAAAAAAGAAGAGAGGAGATCAATATTGTAATTTAAATAAAATTGAAACAACTATCTACCAACACACACAGTTCATCTTGAAAGCCGTCAACGGATTATTTGTCTTCCTTTGTTCGTTTTGGATATTTTTTTATGATTATTATCATTAATATTTTGTTTGCTATAATTATTTTAAATATTGTTTTTATAATTATTAAAAATCTTCATTCCTAAGTCGTTCTTTTTACTAGCAAGAATATTATTTAAGGAAAGCTTTTAAATTGCAGGCAACAAAAAAATGTATTCAACTGCTATGCTTACAATTTGGGTTCAATCAGTATAGAATAAAACTTGAAAATCAGATTTACGGTTTTTTTAGGTGGTAGCTACATAGTCAAAATATCTAATCATTTAATATGAGTTAGTAATGGATATCTACAAATTTTTAGCTATAGAACAAAACAAAGATGGTAGACCCCTTAAGTTCTCATCATTTGATAATTGATAAACTGTAATAAGTAATGCCTTCTTTCTGGAAGAACACTTATTCTTTGCAATAGGCTTTTTAAAAAAAAACTGTTTTATCTTTCCCATCCATATTCCTGGACTGATTTCTGGTTTATGGTTTTTATCAAAAGTTTTGAACCTAGATCTAGGTTGCAGATATAGATAGGAACACACTAAATAAGAATTTAAGAACTACATCTAGCACTTTTTGATTACTCAGCTTACAATAAGTAAAAAATAAAGTTTGAGTTCTATTTTAAACTTTATTTTTATTAGGGTCTTCATCATTACAAAGTGTAATATTTATATTATTTAGTATTTCTTATGTAATAAAATATTAATATTCCAAATGATCACATGAATCAAATTATTAAAGCTTATTGTGAAATAAGATATTGCATTATATATACATACACATCCTTTAATCTGGAAAATAAGATTAATTGGTTTCCCCTCCCACCAAAAAAAGCTTTGTAAATCAAAATTTTACATAAAACATAAGCAATTACGATGAATTCATAAAGAAAATTAATTAATTTATTACCTCAACTTCAAAATATATAAAATTCAGCTAAAAAATTAAAAGTTAAATTTAAAAAAAATGTTAATGAATTAATAAACATCTCAGTAAGCATATTATTTTAAAAATTACTAATCTATGATTAAATATATTGGTAAATACATTTCAGTACCTGTAATTAATATATATATATATCAATTGTAACACAGAGCTTTTGGTACTTGGTTTCATTTAACATTATTTATGCATGAAATTGATGTTATTCTTTAGAAAAATAAAAAAATAAAATAAAATAAATAATATTTGGTTAATAAAGTGTATTATTCCATTTACCTATATATGGCTTGTGTGAATAAACAATATGTTTCCAATGCAATATCATGTTTTTAGAATGACAGATTAATCTAAATAAGATATTGGTATAATAGCAAGTTAATATAATTTTTTTAAAAAAAAAAATGTAATAAACTGTATTTAGTTCTAAAATGGTTATATAAAGAAAAAACCATAAATGTCAATTAAGTAAATTTTAAGATAGTATTGTTTTAAAAAAATAACTTCTGATGTATTGATTTGGAAGAAGATAATTTTATATGTAATTATAATCAAATAATTATTATTGGTTTGAATGTATTTATTATTTTCATTTATTAAACAGTTTTGTAATACATTAAAAATAATATTGAAAACCACATGATTCTAATAAGTAATACAAACTTTTTTTTGTTTATGTTGTAATCAAATGATTTTTTTTTTTGGTAGAGGTCGCTGGGGTTAAGGGAATGACCAATAAGTACTCAATACTTTATTTATTTTTTATAGTCTGCTTTTGTTCTTCATAGTTAACAGTACTAAATTTTGTAACATTATTATTTTCTAATTTTGTAAAAATAAATTTGTAATATAATGGAAGTTCCATCTACAATGTTGGGGTAAAAATTTTGGTAGGACATTCTGTATCTTTGTTATCTCTACCATTGTAAAACTTTCTCTATTATTAATTATTGGGTCTTGAAAGTTAGATTTTTTTTAAACAAAACTAAAATGAAGGAATTAACCAAAAGTATAAATAAAATTCTTGTTTTATCTAAAGTAAGGAAAACAAATGTTTTTCAAGTTAGAACTAATTATTTAATGACTTATTCTTATTTGTTAATATTTTCCTGGTATAAAAGAATAATAAATAAAGGAAATATTAGAAGAAAAAAAACTGGAAACATTTTCCTGCATTTTTAAAATAAACTATTGTCTGCTTTTATAAATAATGAAGGTGCTTTGTACATTGGAATATGTTTGGCTCATTAATAATCATCTAGGGAGAAAGATTTTGAAAAAAAAAAAACAAAACAATAATAATAATAAATTATATACTTGCATTTTTTTAAAGAAAAAAAAACTTATTTGAAATAAATGTGAAAATTAAATATATGTGCACTCTTTGAAAAAAAAAAAACTATTTGAAAGTAAAGTGCTAAAATTATAAAATCAACTTAATAATATCTTTATTGACCTGAGAATAAATTTAAATTATATTTATATTGTGTGCATAATGAAATTCTTATAGCTTCATTCATTCTCTAATTCAACTGCAGTTATTATAATATTAATTTCTAGGAAAATGTGTGCATTTTCTTCAATGTTTTAGCTAGCTAACTATATGTATAGTCTTCAAATAATGTGTATGCTTATCATCAATGTTATAATATTCATTTTTTTTAAGATCCAGATCTTTATCATTATAGTCCAATTGAGAGTCAAGCTTCATTTCTACTATATTTTTTTACCTGTTTATTATTATAATTACTAAAGAAAAAAAACTTTTCATTAAAAAAATATATATATTTATTACTTTCAGTGCTTTGTAGACTGTGACCAGATGGAAATTCTTTACCTGGATAAACAGCTCAGCAGAGAAATAGTTCTGCTAATGAGATACTATTTATTTATTTAATGTTTTTTTTTTTTTGGTTTCCATTAAAAAAAAAACTAATTGGTAAAATTGTATTTTGTTTTATAATATTAAGGTATGTTAAAGTTTATATTTATTACATAATATTTTAAGGATCTTGTAATGACAAGTGTAAGTCTTACTATCATTACTTTGGGTTAAGTTTGTATTTGATATGAAGTGATACCTATGAAATATATGATTTATTACATGCAACTGGAGGTACGAACTTTGCATGTTAGGTATTTAAAAAAAAAGTTTTATATTTTTTTTTAACAGGTAAAGCAATACTTAAAATTTATCAGAAGTAACTATTTAATTAAAAAAAAATGCTATAGCAATATATTTCTTATTTAAAGTTTCAACAGAATTTATATTGTATTAATTAAATAATTTAGTAACAGTTATTCTTTAATAATATGTCCACTTTATTTTAGTTTAAGCTTGTATGCTATACATTGTTGTCAAATGTTCCTTGATTAGAATTAAATTTATTTTACTTTCTGCATGTTATGTACAGTTGCTTGGCTGAGACATGTGCCTTTTAATTCATTGGTTTCAAATATTGATTGAAGTATACATTTAATATAGGTTTCTTATTATTAGTGTGTTTAGCTATCTTACATAAGTGTAGAGTTGGTATATGTTTAATATCAGCATATTTTAATATTTATAATATATTTTGTTTTGTGGGATGGAGATGCTCTCCCCAAAATACTTTATTTTCCATGAGAGAATTAGTTTTGATATAGTGTTATGGTATGTTTTGTAGTCAATGTGAGTGAGTTCCACAAATAGGACTGTTCAGAGTATATAAAATATTTAGTATATTTAATGTAGTTTAATCCCAAGAGAGGATTAACTTTGGTGCATGTTCTTTTCTTTAGGTGGTGAGACAGGGTCTATAACTATCATTTATGCCTGAGAAATAGGCTAGAAACCACCAAATGCTTCAGTGTAGTATTTTATGCTGCAGACATTAGTTGTTATTTTTGCATTTCTCACGTGAAATTAAATATATCTTTCCACCATAGAAGGTGTAGATTATTGTGCTCTGTTTAAGTTATGGCAAGGATAAATGTTGAATTTGAGGTGTTAGTTCCTCTAGGTGCACTTTATTATCAATAGTGCCTTAGTAATTGGGATCAGTATCTGTATTGTGCTATTGAGCCTTGCTAGTAGTTTACAAGCAAACCAATGGAGTAAAATTAATTTAAAATTGCATATTTTAAAACACTTATTTATTAAAGGAATATTTGAACACAAATTTTAGTGTTATCAATAGTTAAGAAATATTCTTTGCTTGAATTAAGTCATTCATAATTAAAATATTTATTATCATTTATGTGGACATTAAGTTAAACATGAAATGGTGAGTGGGATTTCTGATAAATGACCCATACTTAGCCATAATTTATTTTATTATAAACCATAACTTGGTTAACTTTATTAGTAATAGATTTAATATTTTAAAAGAATGGTATTTGAACCCAGTTTATTAGGTTACACAAATAATATGTAATTACTTGTGGGTATTTTATATCATAATAGTAATAAAAAAATAATAGTTAATCAATAATTCAAGGTAAGAGTTTTATTTTATAAAAAATTTACTAAAATTATAAATCAGTATAGTGGTAAATCAGCTGCACATTTCAGCTAGTTACTATCAGGTAATAGCTGGATCCCAAAATATAAGAATTTATTATTTTAATTTATATCCTGATAGAGGACAGCTTAATGTATTAATGTATTTGTAGTATCAATGCTGTATTATTAAATAAATTTGTATATTTTGTTTCATTCTGTGTGGATAATAAATTGTAGTCTTATTCAATATTCATTGTCAATTTGTTTGTTTATTTATTTTTTGTATGCCAAGTATAAGTGTGTTTGCAAAATATTTGCAGAACATTTTCTTGATTCCTAAATTATTTCAACTTTAGAAATCTTAATATATCGTATAAACAAACTTATGCAGATCTGAACATTTTATTTTGATGATAATTATTTTATAGGAATTGCAAACTTCAGATTAAGCATTATTTAATAATAAAATAAATTTATTTCTAAGTTATTAACCCTGACTGCACATTATTCCAGTTACATTTAGTTAAATTGTTGAATTAATTAGTTTTAGTTAATTTATTGTGTTATCATGGATGATGGTAGGATAGAAAAAGTACCCTTGTCTTTCTATTATTCAGGCTGAGATTCTGGATAAAAAGGCTATATTATTCAAAATTTTATGTAACTATTTATGTCATTATTGATCATATTTATCACCCCTTTAAATAGTTATAATAGTTATTATTATATGTGAGGACACATTAGCCTTTAAGTGAAGTGAATGTTTCCTATAGCCTACCAGAATGCCAGTCATGTGTGTGACAGCAGAGTACTGTAGAGTATTTTCCTATAGTAAACAAAGGAACCCTGAGATTATTATCATTATCATTATTCATTATTTAAGAAGTTATTAATTATTGTTACTATTAGAGTTATGTTGTGGCATAAAAGAGCTTGAAATTCAATAATACCATAAGAATGGTATTTTACTTTCATTTAATCTGTAGGAGTAAAGTTCATTTCAGATCATATTGGCAAATAATTTTTAAAAAAAACCATTAACAAAAACATGAGAAGATATTATTATTATTTAAAGGTGCAAATACTTATAGCTCAGAGAATATATTTTTGATAAAGGGAGAGTATTATTTTTATTCTAAATTATTAATTAGGGAATGATTGCAGTTTTCTCTCTCTTCCCCAAGTTATTTATTTTACTGACAATAATTTATTTTATGATTTTAATTTATTTCTTTATCTTACCTGCATATCTCGGCAGCTGAATTTTTATAACTAACCAACTACTGAGCATAGTCCCCATTTTTATTTATAAATCTATATTCGTTTAATCAGAATCTCAAAGTAATAGTTAGTTATTTATTAGGTTAGAAATGAATTCTTGCCACTAAGTTAAATTAGGTTAGAATTAGGATGCATCATTCGACTTAGCTAGTTGAATATTTTGAAGGTTAGAAAAAATATATAATTTGTTCATTGATAGACTGCCATTTTGCTTCTTACATAGCCAGAAATTGATATTCCTTGAGTCACAATTTATTAAAATAAAGTATGTAGAAAAAAAATTAACTAACCATAATGTATATTTTAAAATTTTTTTAATGAGATGAAAATTTGATATGTAATATTATAGAAGAAAGATATAAATTTATTATTATTGTCTTTACAATATATTTAACTGCTCCAGTCAATGTTATATCAGATGAAATGAGTAATGTAGACATTTCACAAGGGCCCCATGTTGTAAGACATATACTTACTTAAGTAAATTTGCCATTCATTCTTGTTTTTACAACTCCTATAATATTAGAATTTGTATAGACTTCATTTTGCTACACCTCATTTGTGATGTATTTGTAGTATAAATGTCTGCAATATGGTATACTTTAAATTATGTAATAAATTTGTAAAGTGACGAGTAAATATAAATTAGTCTGATATTTAGGAAATTTAACAATATAAATATATATGACTTTTCAATGCACTGGTAACAAAATACTTATAAAAATTATAAATAATAATAAAGATGTAATTAGATCTCACAATATATATAATTCTAACAAACTAATTATAATGAGAATGACATTAATGGTCTTCATGTGATCATGCATCATCCTGGTCAATTTATTTTTTTCACTCAGTGATACAATTTGCATTAGCAAAGTGTCAGATATTTCATGTCCACATACACAATAAAATTATACATGTATAACATTATTATATGTTTCAAGAGAGGAAAAATTTCTAATGCATTTGAATGACATTATGGTAATTATATAATTTTTACTAAGTTATAATTTTAAATATAGGGGATTTAAACACAGACTTTCAACTATCCATACTATCTTATACCACTAATACACATGACCACACACATGTAGAAAAGATAAATAATCACCAATAGATATATTTCAGGCTCAACCAGCACTCAACAGTTGGTCCAGATTATCATCTCTCTCTCTCTCACACACACACATATATATATATAAATAGTGCTCAGTTTATATTAAGATAACAAATCATGGATGGATATGGGCTTTCCATCATCAGATTTTCAATGGTATGGATTGCTGAAAAGTTGGAGGTTGGAATAGATTGAAGCCTTTCTATTAAAGTGTGAAGATTTTCTATCTTAATATAAATTGAGCATTGATTATATATATGTGTGTGTGGGAAATGATAATCTGGACAAACTATTGAATCCTGGTTCAGCACAAAATACTTATATTGGTGATTATTTATTTTTTCTACATGTGTGTGGTCATGTGTATTGGTGGTATAAGATAGTGTGGATAGTCAGTTGATGGGTGTTTGAAAGTCTGTGTTCAAATTCCCTATATTTACAATAAAGCTCAAGGTATATGAAGAATGCCTGTATTTCAAATCTTAAGTTATAATTTATGAATAATAATATAGAAATATAGATACAATATTCTATGTAACTAATCTATTGTATGAAATCTGAACAACAAAAAAATATTTATTACTTCAATGATATATAATAATTCCCAATATTCTGTTTATAAAATGAAGACTCAATTATAATCAGATATTTTATTCCAAAGAATGTAAATGAGTGATATTTTATATATACATATCATAAATTGGATGAAGTTTAAATTTTGTGCTCTAATATTTACTTAACAGGTATAGCTATTAAGTTGTGTGTGGGGGTGTGTATGGCCAGTTTATATTTCTACTAAATAAGCTATACTAATTTAAAACAAAATGTAGTGGATGTAAATTAAGATAGACTTAAACTTTAAATTACTTTAGAATAATATATACTCTTTTATACATTTTATTTTAATATAGGGTATATGAGCACAGACTTTCACACCACCCACCTCTCTCCACTCTATCTAATATCACTGATACACCTAAACACATATATGCTGAAAAGATAAATAATCACCAATATACGTATTTCATGCTAAACCAGCAATCATCAGTTGGTCCAGACTATCATCTTTACACACATATATAGTATAAGTGCTCAGATATATATTAAGATAAACTATCCTCATAGTTTAATGGACAGGCTTCAATCCACTCCACACTCCAACTCTTCAACCGTCCATCCAATTGAAAATCTGATGATGGAATGCTCAAAGGCCACCCTGAGGCTGAGATTATTGTCACACCCATGTTGACCTAAGGTCAATCTGAACCCCACATGTACAGGACATAATCCATTTAATACATATGCAAGGATGGGCAGACATCTAACTGAAACATTATAGAGATGTCTGCCCATCCTTGCAAATGTATTAAATGGATTATGTCCTGTACATGTGGGGTTCAGATTGACCTTAGGTCAACATGGGTGTGACAATAATCTCAGCCTCAGGGTGGCCTTTGAGCATTCCATCATCAGATTTTCAATTGGATGGACGGTTGAAGAGTTGGAGTGTGGAGTGGATTGAAGCCTGTCCATTAAACTATGAGGATAGTCTATCTTAATATATATCTGAGCACTTATACTATATATGTGTGTAAAGATGATAGTCTGGACCAACTGATGATTGCTGGTTTAGCATGAAATACGTATATTGGTGATTATTTATCTTTTCAGCATATATGTGTTTAGGTGTATCAGTGTTATTAGATAGAGTGGAGAGAGGTGGGTGGTGTGAAAGTCTGTGCTCATATACCCTATATTACATATATATAGCCACAGGTATATAACAAGCCTGTGTTTCAGTTATTTTATTTTAGTAACTTTATGAATAATCTTAAGATTAATAACCATTTAACAATACAAATGTTTTGGTTTCAAGGCAGATGTATGTAAATAAATAAATTATATAAATAATAATAATGCATTAATTTTTTCAAAATATGAGATTAATAAATCTATTTTTTTTCTTTTTGTCTATTATAAGAATGAAATCTAATTATTTAATATTATTATTCATTTGAAGGTTTTTTTCTTTTCTTTAAATCAATGTTCTTTCTGCTAAATGTCAAATAACATTAAATCAACACTTACTTTATATCGTTAATTGATGTTTGATCATATGGTTGGTATTTAGATGACCACACAACAAAGTATTATTCTTGATGACTGACTGTCTATTTATTATTGATTGATTATCATTATTATTTTTGTATACTATTCCTCTTGATTAAATCCGAATGTACATTATGTATTTTTTTAAATCCAATCTCTTTTGTTTTGTGAAAGATAATCTTTTTATCAATATATATTAGATTTCTTTTAGTTACGGCTTTACATGAACATTTTTGTATGATAAAATACTTTAATGATATTGACGTATTTGGGAAAAGGAAAATCATACATTTTTTATTCCATGTTTAATTATTAGAATTTGATTTAATTTCTTTATAGTTTGTAACTAAATTTAAAAGAAATCCAATTCACATTTAATTGTAATTTTCAATAATACAAAAAAATATTTTTTCTCCATCCCCTTCCCCATATTGTTTATGACAAATGATTTCTTACACTCAAAAGAAACCATATGAAATAGCTCAACTATCTCTTTTAGAATATAATTTTTATATGATCACAGTCTTATAATTTGGTGCAGATCAAGTTTTAGAGTAGTGGGGAAAAGAAAGAAATCCTAAGCTGTTTAATCCCAAACTTTATATTATATTAATTAAATTGGCATCCTTGAAGTTTTTAAAAAATATCTTGAAAAAAGTGTCTTTAAACTTACTTTATAACATGTATTTATTATTTAGACATGTTTTGATAATTATTCTATTATATATATATATATGTGTGTGTGTGTGTGTTAATATATGAAAGAAAATAAATTTGACTTTAATGAATCATTTAATAGTTTAAAATCTACACACGGCAATTATTTCTTTATTTAAGAGAATAACATTAATTTATTTTATATAGTATTAACTAATTTACTATTGTTTCCTTTCTACTCTTCCCTAGTACAATAATATAAAAATGTCTTTCATAGGAGTCTTTATTCTGAAGGCAGTCTAACTAACTACTAGTGCTGGTGTTGCTATTACTGTTATTATTATTGCTGCAGATGCTACTACTACTAATTGATTGACTATACTTACTATACTTTTGTTTAGAATATAATACTTTTAAAGATTGGTGAAATGATCTTGGTATTGAAACCGCTTCAATATATATATATTATAATTGTATCGATGTGTTCATTTTAAAATAGTTCCATGACAAATATATAATAAACTACAATATATTGTAGTCCAGTTTTTATCAGTACAAAATAAATTTTTGTTAAATCTTTTTTTACCATCTAACATTTACATTATGTCATTCATGATAATAGAATAAATTATATTAGTGAGATATTTTATATGGAATCAGATAAATAATTAGAAGTAACATAAATATGAGGCAGTCATTGGAAATTTCAGTAATATCTCACCAAGTCATCTGTCCTGCTCCGTTTACATATTTTAGAGCAAGCAAACTAATTATTATAGCATGATTCATATCTTAGTATTTGTTTAATATTTTGTTTTGTAAAGTAAATAGCATGTTATTAACATGCTTCAAAGGTTCTCCAACAATTTGCAAAATTATTTTTCCTATGTATTAGATATTTCCTTCATATTCGTGTTTGCAATTAGTATTGATGTAGTATATGAAAATATTTTTCTATCATAAAAGATGTTCCCATAACAAGAGATACTATGTTGATTTGTGCCTCAAATATTTTGTGCTTTATATAATGACAGAAATATTTCACATAAGTATGGATGTACTCTGCTGAGACTTGTCTGTTGTCTAGAGATATGACAAATATGGCTCATTTATATCAATTGTGCATGTGAGAAAATTGACCCATGCATAAACAGATAATATAAAATTTAAAAATCTCATGCAAATGCAAGAGATTTTCAATTTTGATATTGTCTTTTGTGCTGTTGTTTGTTTGTTTTTGTTTTTGGAATCTATCTTACACACTTTATCATTATCTAAGATAGGATCTATTAAATCCAAATAGTTTAGAAACCCCTTACCTATTCTCTTTTTCTCAATTTTGATGAAATATAGATTATTCTTGGTTTAACAAGACACTTTTTTATACTGTTCATTTGTAAGTATTTTTGGTATTTGAAATAAAATTATTATTAGTTGATTGAGATGTCAAAAGATTTTCAAGCATCAGAATAGAAAAAAATTTCATTTGTGAACTCAAATTGTTACTTTTTTTAAACTTTTCTCAAGTAGGAATTGATCCAATAGTTAGTATTTCAGTCAACTACTGACCATTGGGTTAAGTTAAATTGTCAATGACAGTATTTTTGCATGATAAACAGTTATAATTGTATTGAACTTATATTGATAGAAAAATAGTTAAAGTTGAAATATTAATTAGTCTTTTTCTATCTAATATTTTGTAATAACTGGATAATTAAATGTTGAGCAGCAACTTTATCTTCCTTTTTTTATTTTTTGATATAAACTAGCTTAACCAAAATATTTTTTAATAAGATTATTAGATTCAAAATTTATTATTATGTAATGTAATGATGTTGATTAATCAAACTAAACATAAGCATGTAAATGAATAAATAGCTAGAGAAATTAACAATCACTTCTATATTATACAAATATCATCCTAGAAGAGGACATCTCATCAGATTCTGGAAATTAATGCCAGTCCTCTCCCAAGAAAAAGAAAGTAAAAAAAAATTAAAACTGTTGAGAATATATATATATTGCAAATTACAAATACTATTCCAGGAAATGTATTTCAAGAAGTTAATTATTATATATAAATGTTATTTTCTGAAATTAGAAATCAAGAGAATAAATACTAATAACAGTAATAGTAATAACAGCAGTAATAGCAACAATAGCAGTGACAGGAGCAGCAGTAATAATAATAAAAAATTGCTAACTTGGATTCAGTAATCATAGAAATGTGATTCTTTTAAAACTGCATTATATTACAAGTATATTTTTTATGCAAACCCAGATGAATAGTCAGATATCTATTTACAAACCACCGTTATACGATTAGCTGGCCTGGCTACAAGCTGCCTAGCTGAAAGAAAAATCCTAATTCTACTTTGAAAAAAAATGTTCAGTTCACTTGATCTGAGTGCTAACCATTATATCATACCAGTGACTAATTTTTTAGATAGACTACATTGTCTAAAGAAGAATTAAGTTAATATTTATTCTTCCAAACTATTTTAACACATTAACTAGTGCTTTATAAATTATACATTATATTTTAAATCCTTTTTTTTTTTTTTTTTGGATGGGGAAGAGTATTTTTAAGAATTGACATTTCAAAGACTTGGTAAGTTAAAAAACTATTGATAACTTTGCTTTTTTAGAACTTAGTTTTATTATTTGAGCTAATATTATTTCTTTTTTATAAATATTCATTTTTGTGATTCTGTTTAACATGAAAAATTATCAATTATATTATTATTTGTTTTTAGCTTAATTTTTGGTTTTCTAAAAAAAAAAAAGTATTATCTATAAAAAAATTTTAATTATTATTTTTTTAATTTTTTTCTTTTCTTATGGTGTTAAATAAATTATACTAATAGTAAAATTATTTTTTTTAAATTAGTTTATATATATATTAATTTAAATTGTATTAATAATTTCTATATATAATTATTAAAATTGGTTTTTCCTCCCTATTTTTGTATTTTTTAATATCTAGCATGTATAACATTTGTTGAAAGATTTGCTAACAAAATTTTGTAAATGTCTGTTTAAATATTAGGATTTGATTATCATAATCTAATCACCTGTCTAAATATTGTGTACGTATTTACTTTTATAAATTTTATTTTATTAAATACTGTATATATTATTTTAAACTTGATTCTGAATAATTTTTTTTTATTTCCGATTTTTTAGCAGTCTTTTATGGGTTAAGAAATTTTTAAAGGCCAATGTTTATAAAATAATATCCACTATTTGAAACTGTCATCCATTTTTTATAAAAAATATTAATTTTTGTACAATGTTTACATAACACACTTCAACATCAACAACAAAAAATTAAAAAAAAAAAGATAAGATTAAATAAACTGTCATCCATTTTGTTTTTTTTATTATTATTAAATAATATTAATAATGTTTAAACTCTTAATTCATTTAAAGTATATTAAAAATAATTAGTGTTCTGATTATTCATTTAGTACACAATATAGATGGTGACTCAAAGTATTAGATATTTATAAACATGGCAAGTTTGTTGGCTTTTAATTATTTCTTTTCATATACTTTATGCAGACATAAGTAGGGTTTTTTGAAGCAGATAAATATGTAAGGGTGTATATGAATTTATAAATTTTTATGTAAATATAATCATGATAGTAAATAAAAAAGTATGGCCATAAAATATCTTAGAGACTGTAAAGTCATCAACCAAATCATTGGTTAGTGACTGAAGGCAGAGGGTGCTGAGAATCACCAAATTATACACAAAACCTTCTAATGATATTTTATCTAACAGGTATAATTGTAGATTATTTATCAAGCAAGATGAAAAACTGTCAAATAATAAATGGAATGTCATCAGTCTTGGAATAAAAGATGAAAAGACAATTGATTTGGAAAGTAGGTATTTTTTCACTATGAAGACATAAATATTTGTTGCACATATAAAATGGGATGTATATAATTAAAAAATGTAAGAACAATAATGTTAAAATTGATGATATATCTAATAAAATGGCAAAATTAGTTATTCTATTTAATTTGAGATATCAAATACTGATAATTTAGGTTTATATTCTAATAAGTTTTCATTTTAGTATATAAAAAAGATAATTTTATGTAGATATGCATAACACTTTTTAATAGATCAAATAACATTTTCAATTTGGTATGGAAAGTTTTAATGGTATAATTGGAAAACAACTGAGATTAGACATATCATGGGTAAATTTGGACATTTACATCAGAAATAAAAATTGACTGCATAAATTCAATGAATTTGTAAAAAAATGCGAATGTATATTATTAAATTTTTTGTTGTGATGGTGAGTTTGATTATATTTTGATTAATAGGAAAAAAAGTGTATTTCAGGACTGAAATGCATTTAACAAATTTTGAAACCAGAAGTGGTCATAGTTTAGTGAGATTCAAGATACTGATTTTGTAAAACTAGAAAGACAAAAACTGTTTTAAAAAATTGTGTTAAAACTGTATATATCCTAACCTTTATCCATAGTGGATCAATAATAGTTGAAAATAATAATGATGTATAATATTTACACAAGTTTAAACATTTTTTGATTGAGATAGTAAAAGCTTTAAATACTTCATGCAAATACCTGTATACTATCTATTAAATACTATATAGTGATTTATTTTTTATTGGTGTAACTTTATAAACATTTGAAACCACAGCCATAAAGACTACTTCTTATCCACCTAAAGTTTATCTTCACTATGTTGATGATACATTTGTTGTAAGGCCGCATGGTGGAGCACAACTTCAAATTTCTGGAAACACATCAACAACATATCCCCCTTCAATTAAATTCACAATAGAGGTAAAAAAATTGGCATTCTTAGATATTCTTGTCACAAGACTTCCACATGGCAAAATCAAAACTACAGTTTACAGAAAACTTACACCAACAGGAAGATACTGAGCATAGACATCCAATAACACCAGAAACACAAAACATGGAATTATACTATCACCATGGAACAGAGCAAAAAAAAATTATTCAGAAACAAGTGATTTGAAAAATAGTTACCCATTATCTGTGATTAAGAAAGCCTTAAAGAGACAACTAGAAAAACCATTAAGGGAAATAAAAACAATTATTAATATTATAGGGTTTTCATACATATCAAAAATAGCAGACAAATTAAGGAAAATCTGCAATCAGTATAACATCAGAATTGTTTTCCAGATTCCTCCATGAACAATTCTAGCATCTATAAAGCCTAAACTTGAAATGCTGAAAAGCAAAAACTGCATCTATTAAATATCATGTGAATGTGAAAGAATGTATTATGGTGAGACCAGTTGCCCCACTGAAAAGTGATTGCAATAGCACAAACTGATAATTAGAAGATAGAAAACAGATGTGTTGTATGTAGCAGATTATCTATGTACTAATGAACATATGTTCAATTGGGAAAATACAAAAATATTGGATAAAAAGGAAAAGATACAAAGAAGAAAATTCAAAAAAACCCACTCAAATGACAAGGGTGAATAACCCCATAAGTCAACTTAGTGTGATTATACATAAAGTGTGGAAACCATTAATCAACTTTGCTTTTAGGAAGGACTAATCAGGAAGAACCTCATAAATTTGGCAGGAATGGCTCAGTTGGTTAGAGTGTTATCTTAAAATGCAATTTTCATTAATGTAAGGGTTCAAGTTCAATTCCCACGTTAGTATTGTACCTGGTAAGCCAGCACAACCCTAAAAATTGAATGTAATTGGGAAAATTAAATAAAGTTAAATTTTTCTAAAGACATTCAATACCTAATATTAGATGATGGAAATAGTCCGATATATAAATGCAACTATATGTATTACTTTTTATCTCAGTTGCGTGTCTTTTTTTAAAATTAAAAAAATAATATTAATATACATATGCTTATTTTATTTGATAAAGTATAAAATTTACTGTAATTGATTTAAGAAACATTTAATCTGTAAGCATATACTGATTAAAAAGACTTATAAATATGTTATTATATTAAATTACAATATAGATTTAAAAAAAAAAAAACATTAAATAATTTTCATTATGCTTTATTTATGTAATATAATAATTGCTGTAACTATAAAAATAATAGATTCAATACAGTTTAGCTTATTTAGTAATGTTAATCTTTTATTTATTAATCTTATCATTAAAATTAATGAGACTTATAGAAAGCTTGTTAATAAATAAATAAGCTATGTGCATTTTTTTTTATAATTGTTGCAAGAATTTGTCATTACAGTTCAGAAGCTGAATAAAATTAAAGTATCAATTACCTATATAAAGCCATTTCAATTAAAAAGTATTATACAAATAGGATCAGAATGTTGCAAATATAAACAGTCTAATTTATTGATAGAAATTAGAAATAAAAATATAAATATTATAGAACTCTGTGAGATAAAATGGAATGATTAAGAGAGGAAAAAAACAAGTATAAGAATTTCGACAATCTAAATGTACAAGTAGACAAAATATTTTAGTTACTGTTTGGGTTTTATATGTAGCATTCTTATAAAAGATAAATTATTAATGGTTAGACTGAAAACATGCCCAAGAGATCTCTCTAGTTCTTCAGAGATATTTATATATGGTACCAGTAAGCTGATGTAAACGAAGTAGAGAACATATACTTATGAAGAAATTGGGGGGGGTAACAAATAAAAGATCAAAGATAATAAAGGGGTAAACTATTATAAAATCACATGATAATTTGTTTTTCTTTTAATTTCTGAGGATTATTTACTTTAATCTGAGTAATCATAAAGATTGTTGGAACTTTATTAAATGTTATTTTATATGATTTACTATTAATAATCCTTTATTATTAAATATGAGTTTATTATTAATTTATATGTGTGTTCAAAGTTCATGAGTTTTATGTCCTGCTAAAGCTAGTAAGGAAACAAATAACATTTCAGAGTTTGATAAGTATTATACTCCTCCCTTAATTTAATCAAGGACTGACAGAATATACTTTTAATAATTATGATTGATGACATGCTAACTTGATCTATGGAATGTCGTAGGTATTTTTATGCAAGGCAAGAACAGAATGTTTACAACTATTTGCCAATCATTCATAGGGATTTAATACCATGATTAATGCATTCATTTTCATTGGTTTCCATTCTGATGAATGGAATCATTGTTTTTATTTGAAATTTTTGATATTTATCTTTTGGACGATCACTGTTATTATTAGTAGTACCATCATCAGCTAAATATAACTATGATGGGAACCCAAAATAACAAGAATTTTGTAATAAAAATTTTTTTATTTACTTTTAGGTTTTACAAATTGAATCCCCTTCAAATTACAATCTTTACAATCTATTTAATGCAAATCAAAACATGTTTTTCACTTTTCAAGATAAATCTGGAAACTCTTGCAAAGGGATGCCTTTTAATGCCTGCATTTTTTTTCTTCATTACTTCTAAGCTAAAAAAAAATTATTATTTTTAGGCATTTTTTATTCAATGAATTTAAAAATGTCATATGGAGCAAAATGGAATGAATATAAATTGATGGATAAGTTGGGGCATAATGAATTTAATTAAAAATTGTTTAACACTCATGGCTTTGCCCATTGGCTCATTGTTATCATGAAGCTTGCACTCCTCACTTTGCTTAAAAAATGGGGCACTTGCATTTTACAGCATCATGCAAATATTTCAGAATTTGTAGGTTTTAAATGTTTAATCATTATAAATGAATTCTGAGTGAACACATTTTAAAAAATCAGCATCATCTTGACATTGGATTTTACTCACCATAATTTTTTTGGTGAATTTGAGACTTCCATTAAACCACTCACAAAATTATGTTTTTCCCAGAGCAGCTTGTTTGTAATCTGTTTCAAGAATTTCATATTGTTCTAGCTTTTCAACCATTATAAAAATTGACTAATGAATCACATTTAACAAAAACATTTACTATACTACATGGCAACTTCTCTCAAAGATGGCAGAGGCATCTATTTGCAGAGTCATGTACTACAATGCACTCACATTCCAGAGAACAATTACAGTTATTTTGGGGTACCCCCTCCTTTATATATGTCATCCTTGTATCAAAAATTATATGTTTAGTACATCTAAAATAGGATAATAAAGTTTGTAGCTATTTGTTTATTGACTAATTTATTTTTCCCTTCTATTTTATTGCAGTGTATTGTAACAGAATAATAGTGAGGAACAAGATCATTTGCTTACAATAATTATCAAAAAAAGGTCAGATATGGCAGTTTAATAAATAAATAGCTCAACATTGATGTACAATATTTTTATCTAGTGGTTATGCCAGAAGTAATGATGATGATGATTTTCCAAAGAACTGAGAAAATGACAATATTTATAAATATGATATATGCTTGCTTTGCATAAGACATCTATGACATTCTTAGTCAGGCAGTATTTTATGCCATGATGTCACAGTCATCATTGTGATTACTAAAAGAATATCCATCATTTCTTGATTAAATAAAAAATATACCTTGCTTTCAAATCTATAGAAAGAGAGAAAAGCAGAGTCTATGGTTTTTTTTATATATTTTGAAAGATTCATGTTAGAATAAATCTGGCTTAGTTGCAAAGAAAGATGTTTATTTTTAAAAAAAAATTATATGGATCAAAATGTATTTCTAAAATCTTTTTTTTAGTAGGTGTCAGACAAGGAGTTATTCATCTCTACTTTTGTTTAATATTTATTAAATAAGTTGTTAAATAAATGGTTTGTCTTTTTTTTTATTAGTAATAATAGTCAGAATTGAAGATAGAAGGGTGTATTATATTCGATTTGCTTACAGTATAAAAGCAGTTACATCTAGTAAGGATTGATGCAACATAATATTATGACCGCTGATGGATCTTGTAAAAGTTTTTGATGAAAATATCAAATGAAATAACTAAAAACACATTGTATGAAGAAAAGGTTAAAAATAAGCATTGGATAAAAATTTTATATGGTAGACTAATGGTTTTAAATATTTTGGTAAGTTGATTGTGTGACTATGAAAGTAATGATTAGGAAATTAAGAATTTCAATGGTTTCAGCAGATTTTTAATAAATGTTTGAAGGTTATCAATAATTCACCATCCACTGTTGAATGTGATGTTTGTAGTATGGTTTTAAAATAAGCAGAAAATGAAACTATAGAGGACTTAATTATGAGACTCTATAAAGAATGAAAAAAATAAAGTAAGAAAATAAGATCAGCAATGCAAAAATATTAAAAATAGTAAGTGAGAAAAACTTACTTTTGATATTATTATGAAGAGTAAGATAAATTGATATTGATACATATTTATAGAAGTTGGAAAAGAACTGATGAACAAAAGTATACCTAGTGAGTATGAAGAAAAGAGATAGGAGAATAAAAAAGTTCAGCAGTAGACTAATAGAGAGAAATAACTAAGTGTTAAAGAAAGAGAACATGAAATGAAAAGCTTGCAAAGATTATCTGATTTCTTCTGACAGAAAATTATTGATGATAACTTTTAATCTTGAATAAAGATTTTAATTTGCTCTTTTAGTAATTATTGTTAATAAATTTGACTAATAATTTGAAATAATCTAAGATGTAGTGATTCAGCCAATCAGTAGTGAATCTCTTAATTTTCGCTTGTTTTTTTTTCTTTCCAATTCTAATTATAAAAGTTGATTTACTATAATGTTGCTGCAAAAAGGAGTTTGCTGCTTACTGAGACTCTTTAATTTCTCTTTAAGGTCTTAAATGAACTGAGCAGGGAAAATTCCTAATGTCCATTCCATACATTCTTCTCATTGCAATTGTTACTACTATAGAATTATTCAAATAGTATGTTCACTAATATATATCAGTCAATGTTGTGAATTTATTAGCTTTTTTATTTCTGAGTTTAAGATTAAAAAACACCATGGTTTTTCTTCTCAGATGCATGAAATGTCTTAACAGAAGTATTACTAATTCATCAAAGGGAGAATGAATGGGCATATGAACGAACTTTATATTAAATGGATACTTATAATTATTGCAGAGAAAGCTAGATTATGATTCTTATTTCCAGAAGACTATAAGGTCACCATCTAACCCAGCAGGTGACAGCCAATGGCAGGTAGATTGCTAGGAATTCCCTGATTGTGGGCCCAAGCTGCCATTTAATAATATAGTGAATCCACAAATTATACTATACTTTGTTCCAAGAACCCCTCATATCTAAACATGCATAGCATATAAAAGCTCATGTTTTGTTGATAAATATTAATTAGAACAGAATATATATTGTTTATTGAAGCGTGTTTGTACAGAATTTTTCAACATGTACATATATATAACACAAATGCATACATATATATCAATATTATAGTATAAATAAAATATAAAAAAGGAATAATATTATAGTTACGAATAATAAATTGAGAGGACACATATATATATTTGACTGTCTGTTCACTCATGCATTCACTAAAGCAATAAGGATAATAACAAAACCCAATTAAATACTGTATTAGTAGTTTTAAAATAAATAGTAAAATGTATGACTTTTAGTGCTATTAAATAAGCTCTAAGTGATATTCTTTTTTCAATAATTTTTTTCTCTTTTAGAAACTTAATAGTGGTCTTGTTATCAAGAAATTTGGGATATCTCTAATTATTTTGACATTCGAAAATCAGTATCAACAATTTAGTATATTCTAAAAAAAGTTGTAATTCATCTATAAATTATTTAGCTAGGTATTAAGGGAGTAAAAATAAATGGGAATTATTTAAGTCTTCTAAAAAGGATTTTCTCAGAAGAAGAAAAGAAAGATTAATAATCATGAACTAGAAGAAGTTAACAATTACAATATCTTGGTCAGATTATTAATACAGATGGAAATGGAAAGAATTAAATTAACTGTAGAATTAAACTCGTATGGAATACTTTTGGTAGAAATAATTAATATTAAAATGAAATATGCCTGTATGTTTGAAAAGAAAGGTTTTTAGTAAGATGTGTTTTAACAATTTTTACTTATAAATCTGGGACATAAACCCTTTACAGAAGAGCAGTAAAAAGATGTTAGGAGCAAGCAGAAGAGGTTGAAAACAAAATACATATCTGAATTAACAACAAATATTACTGGCATATTCAAACAATTAAGAGATTGAAATAGAGCTGGGCTGAACATATTTCTAGAACATGTGATAATAGATGGATAGTTGAATTCTTAAACTTGAACCCAAGAGATTTTAAAAGATTTAGAAAGATACCATATGTGAATTTGCTGGTGTGATGAGACTAATGATAAAATGAAGTGGATTAAACTTTAAAGAGACCTTCACCCTGCAGTAAATTGATAATGGTTGAAATTGATATCATACATATTGTGTTAACTTGTTGACACCACATTTTTCTATTTTATTGTTGTCTTTCTCTCAACTGCAATGCTCCGTTTCCTTTTCTCTGTTTGTGAGGAGTATTAACTATAAAAACTATTTCTCATGAGGATATTTTATTCATTAAGCAATTAGAAATTTTCAGTTTTGAAATATCTTTATTTCAACTTTCTATATATGTGTGTGTGTGTGTGTTATTTTAATTAGAGGTAATAGAAACCCTTTCAGATCTAAGGGATATTTTGTTAGTCAGTTACAGTCCAAAGTAAGCTCAATCATTATTACAAAAGCAACTATATGATTGGGAAGAAATAGTTTTCAGAATATCACTAGTCTTCTATGAACATTAATTTTTGTTTAAGATCTAGCAGTCATATTCATTTCAAGATTAATATACACCGTAGTTTTTCTTCTCAGTTTTCTGAAATGTTTTAACTGAAGTATTAGTTATTTATTGAAGGAAGATGAGCATATGGTCGGACTTTTTTAACGTAGATGTTTACAATTACAGCAGAGAAAACTAAATTATAGCTTTTATTCATAGGAGGCTATAAGGTCATATTAACATTTTATATTTTTCTAGATTATTTTTATTTTTCTTATTCATTTGAAGGTAGCTTTAATATTTGAGTTTTTTTTAAGTAATTGCTTATACAAGCAGAATAGCATCAATCCTAATACCGATTATTTAAAAACATATTATAAAATGTCAGTGATTTTTAAACTTTTACATACGTTAATAGGCCAAATTGCAATTTTTTTATCATGAAGAGTTTCTGTTTGCGTTAAAGGGGGGGGGGGTGAATAAAAGTTTTAGTGTTGAAATCTTAAAAAGTCATAAATCTAAAAAAGGCTTGGAATAAGGGATTTTCATCCATGGTTTTTTACTTATATCATTTCTCTTTAAGTTTTTGCTTCAAAGAAAATAATTAAATGGTTTATTGCTTGGGAATTTAAAAGAAAATTCAAGCATCAGAAGTGATGAAGCAGTTTGTGGATGTTGAACCAGGGGTTGTCACTCCATCACAGCACTAAATCATACTTTTATTCAATATAACTTGACTTTGTACATATAATCATTTGTTTTACTTTCTTAAGGTTTTTATTTCTTTGCAATCTAGATTTTATTTTTATATTGAAAATTTATACTGCAAAATGAGTTGATTACCAAAGGATATTTTAAGAAAGGCTTTTTTTCCAGGGTTTTTTGAATTAATTGATTTTGTCTTGTCAAAATCCCAATTTATAACATATACTCTTATTTAAATAAAAAGTTAATTTTATTAAAAATAAAACGCATATCCCAATTAAGTCAGACAGTTTCTTTCTTTTTTGGGTAGTGGGTGGAGGTGGTAAGATATTCACTAAAGTCAAACTGCAACATAATTTGTAAGTCTTCAACAATCATGAGCAAGCATAAGAAATGGTGATCATATGATGTTTAGTGGTTTAAGTCTTCAACAAGCTAAACTGTGAAAATAATTTGATCATTTTTATTTATAAATCAATTTATATTGTTTATCATAAGGTCCATTAGTTTTTGTTTTTTTTTTAATTGCAAATCATGATGACGCTAAAACTGCTTCTAGATGATAAACTTTTTCGATATAAGTGGATGCAGAAGTTAATTCTGCTATAATTTAATGATATAAATGAATATATAACTAATCTTTTAATAAATGATTAAATAATACTTATAAATATGATTTATTGATGTTAATATTAGCTATTTTGAAATACTCTATGATGATTAAAATATAACTAGCACTATAGTCAGTGATTGACAGATTTTGCTCAAAGCATATTGGTTGTTACTTCATATCTGGAAATTCCAGTGTTTGAACTTATTAAGCTCTCAAGTAGTACACAATTTGATGATTAGCTTTACATGGTCTGGTGAGTAGTAAAGGGGTATACTGCCAACCTCAAGGCCCATGTGCCACAATCCATTTCTACCACTTCTTGTTCTCAAACTTCTTATGAATTTTTGAGTAGTAATTCATTTAAATATTTTTGTTTTATAAGACTGCTTCTTAATAGTATGATTCATATCAAAATAATTTATTTATAAATGATCACATTTTTTAAAGTTAAGTAAGAAATAAAAAATATGAGATATTTATTGTGATGGAAGGTGATTCTATTTTTATTTATTGAACGCTATCCATAATTACAATATATCAGTTTTGCTACAAATTTTACTAAATTAGTGTTAAAAGTAAAAAATTTTAAAATCCTTAACAGTCTTTTGTAAATAAATATGGACATTCTAAGTTTTGCAATGACTGTACAAATCAATCTGTGAATCACAAATACGTTCACTTGTGAATATTCTAGTCCATTTTTTGTTCATTTGATATTTTATGTTGTCAAATCCTTTGGCAGAAAACTTTTCTTTCTAAAATACTTTAATATCATGTTTAATTGTATCTCTACAATATATTTTATTCTCTGTCATATCTCCCTGATGGAAACAATTAATATTGTACTTCTTTAGAATACCTTTGAGATAATCCTTGTAATGTAGATGAGACCTATCTATTCCAAAAAAACCATGTTCAAGTTCATTATAAAACACCCTTTTGTGAAGTGTTGCATTATTCATTTATTATACATATCAAATCCAATGAAGGTATGATTTTGCAATAATGGACTCAATAGTAGTATCACATCCAGTAAATTGAAGAACATATTGATTGGTTTTATGATCTTGCCATTGTATTTTTTAAATTTATAGAATATTCTTAAATCAAACTTTTCTAATGTCTTTTGATAATGGTCTACAGAGTATCCAAGTTTCACTTTCATACAAAAAATTAGGTAAAATAATAGCTCTACGTATAAGTAATTTAGTTGCAATGGATATTTTTCTGTGATGAAATACTCTTTTAACTTGTTAAAAGCATCAGCCCATTGAAGTCTATGTTGTACTTCAAAATCTAAGTTCATCTTTCTACTTACAAAATAACAAAGGTATTCAAACTGGTTTATATATTCAAGCTGAAAGTTGCTGAGAATTTTTTTCTTCCATTACTGTCTTATAAATTGATATGCCAAAAGCTTTATACATTGCATTCAAAGCCTTAAGTACGTTTTGTAAATCATCTTTTGAACTGGAAAAAGCAGCATAATCATCAGCATACTGAAAATCCAGAATCAAAGAAGTTTTGGTTTCACTTTTAATTGATTCAAATTAAAAATTTCACAGTAAAACATGTATTGTATGTTAATATTTGTTGAGTAAACCACCTACAAATAATTTCAAAGACCACTGTCTTAAAAATTGATAGCCATATTGAAACAAATACTCATCTTTGTTTAATATCAGTTTTCATTTCAAACTATCATGTAGAACCTGTATAAAACAAATAAATTTTGGTGGACAACCAACTAATTTTGAATACTACCATAGATCTAGCTGGATAATTGAATCATATACATTGACCAAGTCAATAAAAATATTATTTTCTCTGATACTTTTCTTGAATTTGCCTAACAACAAAAATCATATTTATAGTGCTTATTCATTCTCCAAAACCACATTGAGTCTCTGCCAACTATTCATGTACAACCGGAAGCAACTTTTTCAGCAAAATGAAAGTAACTTTGCTTTAGTGGATAATAATATTTTATGGTAATTAATGCTATCTTGTCAATTCATCTTGTTTTTAAAAATTGCAACAATAAAAGCATCTTTACGATCAGGTGCACAACTTCATGAGTTCATATATTTTTAAAATATTACAATTTTTTTTGAAGCTAATATATCACTACCATATTTTAAAACTTGAAGTACATCATCAGAACCTGCAGTCTTTCTAGTTTTTTTGGATCACAGGGAACTGTTTGACTTAACTAAAATTAGATAAAAATGGATATCTCATTAGAAATTATCTCAATTCTTATAATTCAAAAAATAATGAAAATACTTCTTTTACCTGTTCAAAATATCATTGACATCATAAAATGCCCATTTCTGGTTTAATAAATCCATATATTGCTTTCAATGCATTAGAACCATGTACATTTTAGCATAGGTAGTAGAGCATCCAACTTGGGACACTCACAGGTGTAACTCTCATATGAATTCCTGAACAATAAAGCCATATGCCCTTTTGTAATGTTTCAGAAAAATATTTAGAATGGGGACGCAAACAACAAATGTTTATATTTTCTTTGTGATTTTAATCCACCAATTATTTGTAAACCTTCTTGTCAGTCATTGAATTTCTGCCTTGATATGTCTATACATATTCTGCAATGCCATATTTAATCCATTGTTTAGCCAAATAGAGAATATCACATTTCTTTTTAATTAAATCACTAATAATATAATCATTGTCAGAAAATCACTCATGATTCTTTATAATGAACCCAAGATTAGGCTCACTTATATTTGTAATACAATTTTAAAAAATATCTTGCTCATAATATGACATTCCTGAAGATCCAAATTAACAATTTTAATGTGATAATACATTGGATTTCTATCATCTATCAGTAAATGTTCAATATGTATAAAATTTTAAAGTTTATTTAAACTTTTCAAATACAAACAACTTGTTAGTAATAACATACAAATAGTCAATACAAGTTAGTAATGACGCAAAGTTTCAAATAATATTATTCTCCACTATTCTTAAAGGGTTGCTGGGCTGACCGGTGACAATATAAGCATTGGAGTCAAACTTACACCTTTAGATTATTAACTATTGAATTTAAGGAAAACGCTCTAACCAACTGCCTTAAATCCGATATTCCAAAAAATCTACAGCTGTAAGTTCACAATACTGTTACTGATCAAAACAGCAACACCTGAAGAAGAATGGAGAATAATACTATTCGAAATGTTGTGTCATTACTAACCTGTGTCGTTTGTCTATTTGTGTTCTATTACCAACAAGTTGTTTGTATATGAAAAGATTTAAGTATAGTTTAAAATTTTCTATACATTCAACATTTATTGATAGATAATGGAAGTAGTCCAATATATTATCACATCTAATATACCATCATCACAAATCTTCGGGCAATTTTAATGTTTAATTACTACTTGCAATCATGTATTAAATCTGTAACACAAATCTATAATAATAATAAAAAACAGAAATACTAAACAATGTATTACATATCCATTTTTATACTTCTCGTTCGTTTCATATAAATTTATTTTCTAACATGTTGTTGCCAATTTTTATATAGATGTGTTTGTATATTTGATATTTACTATTTTTCGTCTTTGCTGTGGTTTATCTACGTTTTCAAAGAGATTGTATTGCCACCTATTGGCAAATTGCCATAAATAATCTGCCTTAAAGCTTATTTTTTCTCATTTTAAAAACTGCTTCAATTAATTTTTGGCAATTTGAAAGAATTTAAATTAACCTGTCCAATTCTCAAAATATGTTTAGAATAATAGTTGTGATTTAATATAATGTTTCTTGAACAATCTGGAATATTTCTTGTAAACAGTTTCTTTTCTTTTTGGTAGTGGAAAAATTCAATTGAGCTATAAATATCTTATGAATGTTGAAATAGCAATTGTTTTTAAACATCTTTATGTGTAACAAGTTTTTTTTATGAATATAAATCATTGTAAACAAAGCTACAATTTCTTTTAAAGAAAGAAAATAATAGATTAAAAAAAAGTTTTAATAGCTCATTTGTATTCAATGTATATTCTTTGTTTTGTACAGATGATTTTACGTATAATCTTATTAAAAAATATAAAATTTTCACTCAATATAAAGTAGCTCAATTATTTTACAAAATACTTAATTTTTTTAAACATTATGTCTGGTTCCTATATATTTAAATAAATACGTGTATTTTATATAAATAATTTTCTGATTTTTGTCAGAATATTGTTTTTTCCATTAAATTTAAAAAGAAATCCATGTCTTAAAGGAATTATATTAGGTGTTGTGTTCTGATCCACTGTAAAATCATAATTATCTATACAAAGCTTAACTACATTTCATAATTTATTATTTATAGTTACATCAATAATATAATACATTTAGTGCTGTCCTTGGTTCAGCTATTGATGTCTCAAGGTCATTGGATTATATAACAGTGAATGTCACGAATTCTGTTTATATCTGACTTTTCTTTCCCTTATTTATCTGCTTATTTCTCAGGCATCATGTCAGTTATGTGAGTCTCATTTTACAGAAGTATGGATCACATGCTTCCTGATGCTATAAGGTTTTAGTCATTGCTATTAGTTTGTGGCTATATGTTTATTCTCTAGATAGATCTGGATAATGCCTTGCCTATAGTGGATAAGGTTGAATGCTATCTGAAAGTCTAATGTGATTATATGTGTACATAATATATATGATTGAATATAAGCATGTTACCTTACTTATTCTTATATGATGCATTTAGACCCATATAGAATCTTCCAGTATATCATCTGATATTGTCAATGGTGATCTTGCCACCACATTGCACTATATGTGTAGATGTCCTGTAACAACATAGTCTTATTTTGATCACTAAAGTCCTTGGCTGCGATCTGGTGGCAGCACATTCTCACTTCTATACTGACCCTTCTTGATATTTAATTTTGCAGTGGTTAGCACTTGTACATTTCTTTTTTGTACTGAATTTCCAACATTGTTATGGCTTCTTATTATGCATACTGTCATGTACTTCTATGTATTCTCTCCTGCTAACCTCTTTAACTTGTAACCACAGAGTATTTATAGTCTGTATTGAAAAGACAAGCACTCTGACTACTTCTTTTACATTAAGAATTACATTCCTCTTGTAACTAATGGTTTTCCTTTGAGAAAACATCTTTTATTGTTTATTTATATTATATATATTTTCTTATTATTAGCAAAATCCCTCCTATGTATAACCTATCCATCTCTCTACTTTGGTTTTTCATCTTGGTTAGATAAGAGAGTTATGTCATAGTTGTTAAGATACTTGAATCATTGTTATGCTCTCTTTGTTGGCCTTGGATTTTGTTATCTTTGAAATGTAACTCGTTCTCTTATCATCAATGATAGCATGTGGTAATTGTGTTTCCTATTTTTTTGTATATATATCTTTCTGATTAGTTTTTCCATGTAAGTTACTGACATCTATATGCCTATAGTGAAGCCTTTTACCCAATTTTCCTTTCTTTGTGATTACTTTGCTGGTGTCCATTTATTTACAAGATACATTAATCTTAACACTTTGTTGACTATTTTACACTTTTTTTTCAGCTTGGAAGATTTACTGTGTCTGATAAATGTTCTCACATCTTTCTTCTGTATATAAATTTATTCAATTTCTATGTTGCAATTGATGCAGCCACATGTTGATGGAACAGTTCTCTAGTTACTTTTGTTTGCCAGGCATTTCCCTTTCCTTTTATTAATGCCATCTTCACTTTTTGCATATTTCTTTCAGGTAACCTATTAACTTCTGGGTGGAATGGAGTCATTACATGCAGTATTGCATTTCTTTCACAAAATCTTTTAACTTCCTTTGAGGTGGAAACTGTTACATTGTTTGAGACAATCATATCTGGTATGCCAAACATATCAAATGCATGTTGCATGTGCATTATTGTTAATGATATGTCTATCTCTGACTATTTAGTATAAACATCACTAATAACACTAAAATTACTTATTATTTGAGGGACCTGCATTATCTGTGTGTATTCTTTGTCATAGTCCCATTGCTTCTGACAATAAGAATTCTTTGTTTGGGGAGAGGGATTTAACCTTAACTTGCATTTATGGCATTGATGTTTGCATTTTTCTATATCTTTATCTATTTCTAGCCACCATATACATATGATCAAGCAAGACTGGGTATATGCTATATAGTAATTGATTTTTTTATATGATCTCTGGTTGAATGATCATCACAAATCTTTGCTTAACATAATTTCCCTGCATTGTTAATTAATTCTACTTTTGCCATATTGTCTCACGCACTGCTGATATTCTATATCTTGGCTATCCTTTGCATATTCAATTCTGCAAAACCCTATATTCTCTATCCACTTTGCAACTATTTATATATTTTAGTTTGATAAATTCCCCTTATTGGTAGCTATACTCTTTTTTTTTTATTACTTCCAACTCATCTGGTAATCTGCTTAAAATGACTACATGGGGAATATATTTTCTTTTAAATGTGAACTTAAAATTATCTATCTTATGATCCTATGTGATGCAATGACTGAACATGTTTCTCTGTGTTAAAAAATCTTAACAGTGGTTTATAATTGTCCTGAAATATAAACTGTCTACTGTATACATAGTGTTAGAATTTTTTTTACTCCTGCGGTTAATGATAATGCCTCCCTATCTAATTGGGAATAATTGTATTCTGTTTTAAATAATGTTCATAAAGTACATGTGACTGGTTGATATTTTCCTATCCTCATTGTTCTGACTTTTATCTATGATGTGTTGCACATCAAAATTATTTCTTTCCCTGATCTAAATGAAACAACCCTTAAAGTTTTTTTTTTTTTTAATGCCTTGAACACTGCTACTTGTTCTTTCCCCCATTTCCATTGAGCCTTTTGTTTCTCTATACAGTGCTCTAGTCATTTCTGATTTGCAACTAAAGAAATGTTTATAATAATTAACAAGACCTAGAAATTCCTGTCTATTTTATTTGCTGGTTATGGAATAGAGGTATTTATAATTACATTTATTTTATCTTTGAAAGAAATGTGCCATTTTTGTTTATTATAAATCCTAGGAATTTGATTTATTTGATTTCAAACTTACACTTACCAAGACTTTTTTTAATACTTGAGTTGCTAATATTACTCTTTGAAATATTGCTGGTAGTGATGCTATTCCAAATAAAAGTCTATTGACCTTATATAGCCCATTACCTATAATACATGCTCATCAATCAGCTGTGTTTGTTATCAACTGGTAACTATAGGTATGCTTATCTAAGGTCTATCTTTATAAATAGTTTTTCTTTTGCCAATGCTATTAAGATTTCTTTAACTGATGAAGAATAATTCTCTGTTTATTAATAGTAGACCTTATAGTCTGTGCATTACCTAATATTGCCATTTAATTTTATTATCAGCATAAGCTCATTCTGATGTTTGTATTCCTTCTGAGACTCTATATACTTGCTTAAACCTAGTTTAAAAACCTCTAGGTTGTCTTCTCTAAATGTTTCAATGCCTTTATTATTTGAAATCTTATTTGTATAAATTACAGGATATATTATGGCATAATTTAAGACTTTAAACTAATTTCTTTCTGGAAGATTTTTATAATCTAGGCAGTTGTGCTGTATTTGTTATTCTCTTCAAATTCACTTTTGCTTGTCACAGTTGTTTATTATCTTTTCATGGTTAATCATATATCTTTCTTGTAGTTCTATTTCCTTATTCTTAATTATTTGTTATTATGGTTACTGCTCACCCCAAATCTATTTCTAATTTAACTACTATATTATTAATTTTTACTATGTTCATAAATATTGATGCTAACTTTTTTTTTTTATAGTTTTCATATTAAACTTCCTTTTCCTTTTAGATTTTTAATAGTTTCTTTCTTTGAGTTTAAATCCATTACTTTCTTGATTTGTCTTACTTTTAACTAAGTCATGTGTAGATTCTTTTGCACAAGCATGCCCTTTCAATAACCTGCATGTTGATTTGATATGATCTTGTTTTCTTACAAGCAAATGCTTTCTTTGAATCTACATGTTCTATAACTATGATTATTGTTGTACCTATAGCCCACCTATAATATATGAAGCATTTACTTCTATTATTTTATCCTATTGATTAATTCTGTCTTATAAATTTTATTTCTTGATCCCTGTAAACTGAAACTGCATTCTGTTTTGATGACTCATTGCTTAATTTAATAACACGTAACAAGCTGCAATAAGCTCTCTATGCAGATCATATACGTACAAATCAGATTACAAGTTCAGATCAATGCTGAAATATTACATTATGGAGGGATGAACTGGAGCTTTGTAGTATGACTTCAGATACTACAGCATATATATATATATTACTAGAGAGGTGTGTGTCTTGAATGTGTAGATAATCAGGGGATTCAGTACTAAGTACTTGCTTCCCATACACCGTATGACTTGCTGTGAATAAATTTAACATAATAGTTCAGTGATCAGAGCAGCTTATGAAAACAATCTGGACTCTCAGGTTCCAGTTCTAAAGAAGAGCTGTCCAAACTAAGGAGTTGGGGTGGCCATAAAACCAGAAGCCCATTTATATAAAGCATACAGCAAGGCATATATGCACATATGTGCTTCCTAAAGACACATTTGCCAAGCTAAACATAATACTAGTTATTAACTTAAAAGTATGCAAAATACTATAGTTTCATTCCATGAAACTATCATAATGAGCACTCTTAAAACATGCTAAAAAGGAATACTTAAAAAGTAATCTAATTTCATTAGCCAATCTGCATAGTTTATAATATAACTGAAAAGAGGGCTAAAGCATATCTGGGACTTAAGCAATATGTATAATATGCTTTATAACTCATTCTTGCATTTATTAACTAATTAATTTATTAACTTGCAAACCTAATTATAATAATAATAATAAGCTAAACTTAATAGTTTAACAAATATATTTAGGTTTTCAGAGTGGAGATTTATGTGAGTGTGCTAAAGAGCAAAATTACTTAATCAGGAGAGCCTCTAATCATCTCTCCCCATCAAACTTTAATCATAAAATTAATCTCCATTCGGAATTGGGCATAGCATAATTATACAATAACATATATAAAACAAATAAAAAGGCATGATCACAGATTAAAAGATTAGAATAATAACTAAATAAGTTATTATTAACAAGCATTTAGAATTTAAATTCATTAATAGGCAAGTTTACAGGTATTATTTTAAAAGTTAAATTATAATTTTAAATCATATTTTACAGCTTGAAATTAGTTTGTAATTTATTAAAACATTATTACAATTTAAAGTTCATGCACGATTAATATTAGCTAGCTTAGAGTATTAGAAATTCATTTATAAACTTATTAGAGTTATTTTTAAAGAGCTCTGTGGAAAAATTGTTACAGTGGCTTATTTGTTGAGGTTCCTGTAGTTGATCATTCATTTCTGATGTTTCTTGTTGGGCAGGTTGTGGGGCTTGAGCATTGACCAGTTCTCCTGAAAAGAGAGAGGCCGTGGTTGCTTTTACCCAAAAGTTTTCATGGTAAAAGTTAATGAGTGAACCCCCTTAGCAAAACTTGAAATTTATACCAGAAAAATTGATAATCTGACTTGCCTGTTTACAACTTTTTACAAAGCTTTCTTAGTAATTAAAAATGCATTAAAATGAAAACTTTGGTAATTTTCTTACAAAACAATAACTGTCAAACAGGTCATTCTGTGTTCTTAGTTTTTATTTTTAAAAGACAATAAAATTTTGTCTCCAAGTTTGATTAATTACTTGCAGATGGTTTTTCTAAGAATTACAAATTTTTATAAAAACAGATAACTTTTTTTTAAGAGTTTAACTTCATAAACATTTATATATATGTGTGTGTGACTACCACAGGAGTTGAAATTTATATACAAAAGCCTTTAAATAAAGAGTTTTAAACCAAAATAATGCAATTTAAATTAATTTAAAAGAGTTGTAATGCTTTTAAATCTATTGTATTATGGCTTCTTTCACACATATATATATAGTTAATTACACATATACAACAATGATCATGCACTTTATTTAATTTATATAATTTTATTAAATTTTAAATTTATAACTGCATATGCATTATATGCACACAAATATTAATATGATTATTGGATGTGCGCACATATACAAGTATACACACATATACATATAAATATGTTATTTTAAATAAAATGAATTATTAGAAGCTTACATATGTAAACTGGGATGGGTTTGTACAAGAGAAAAGGATACTACTATGGAACATAGTAGGTGAAATGGGATGATGGCTAAATAATACCATTTCAATATTAAGTTTCATTTTTGGTTCAGCCATTGTTGTCTTTAGGTTCTTGGGTTACATAATAGTGAATATTGGGAAATATTGTCTATATTTTGGTCTGGATTAGTTTTTTTCCCAGCATGTGAGAGGCATTCTGCAAGGTGCAGATGGTTTGATCTGTGTCAGGGCTTCAATGCTCTTGTCCTTATTTTGCTTATGTATCTATTCTCTGATCAGCTCTGTTTGACATTTTGACTGCTACAGATGAAGTTGAACACTACTGAAAGTCTAACATTATATACAATATATGACTGAATGTATGAATGTTACTTTACTTATTCTTCTGTGATGCATTTTAGACCCATGTAGTCTCTTCCAGCTTAGTGCCTAATATTGTCAGTGTGATCTCGCTTTATTGTTACACTATATTTGAAGATATCCTGTGACTCATCATAGTCTTATTTTAATAACTCCTAAAGACCTTGGCTGTGATTGTCCGATGGCCCATCCTTGCTACTACGCTGACACTTTTTTGTATCCAGCCTCAAAGTGTTTAGCCCACATATGCTTTCTTCTTTATTGAACTGAATTTTGTATATGATATAGTTATGACTTTTTATAATGCATACTGTAACATATTTCTATGTTCTCTGTCCTGCTAACCCTTCTAATAGAGTATTTATAGTCTTCCTTTGAATTCGGGAGGCAATCAGATTTTTATGAGTGCAGTCACTTACTCTGACTATGTTCTTTACTTTATATTAAGAATTTTATTTCTTTTGTAACAAATAGCTTTGTTTCTGGCTAAATTCATTGTCTTTTTACTTTTTATTTACATTACATGTCCTTCTTTATTAGCAAAACCCCTCCCATGTGCAACACTAGGCTAAATAAAAATGGCATTATTATTTATCTTCTGAGATTTATAAGCATCGTTTTAACCATTATATTGCCACTTCATGATGATGATCTTTTAAATTTTTTTTAATTATAGCCTTTCATCTTCACATCACATCAGAAAATTTTTTAATTTTATTCATCCATTTTATGAGTGATCTCTTTTTTGGATTTTATAGTCTCTTTGAGTATACTTTAAGACTTCAACTGTCCATCTGTCATTATTTTTTCTAACAATATTTTCAGCCCAGATATCATTCCATCTTCTAATTCTTTCAATGATATCAAAGATACCTATTTTCTTTTCTCATCCATATGTTTTGATTTCATGTCCATACTTTGTTGAGTGGTTGAAGTTTGTGTATTGCTCTTTTATTAAGTGTCCAAGTCTCATATTCAACTTTTTCTAAAGACATTCAATACTAATATTAAATGATGGAAATAGCCCAATATAAAAATACAAATTGTCCATTATATTTCTTTATCATTTTTTTATTTACTTAATTTCATTGCATTTATATATAATAAGTAAATTTGCTGGTAACAGTGTGAAAAAAAATTACATGTTTTATTAATTAGATATCATAAAATTAAAAAAAAAAATTAATATTAGAATACAAAATAGTTCAAAATAAATTTTAAAATGTACTTTGTAGTTTTAGTTGTTTTTTTCTCAATGCCTTAAGTTAATGAATTGTGATTCAGGAAATATCCTCTTGCTAAATAAAAAGCAAAATGGTTGGCTATCAAAGAAAAAGCTTTTTTTTTTTAAAATTATAACTACTGCAATATTTTTCTAAAGTATTTTAAATGAAAAGATAATTTTTTAATAATTTGAGCTATACTTTGATAGATGTAAGAGTTTTGAAAGTTTTCAACATTTGATTTTAGTATTAACATTATTCCATATCAGAATATAATAATTTTAATTTGATTCAGAAGTAATATACATTTACAAATGGAATAAATTCTAAAAACTAATATTTAAACTTTGCAAATATTCAAAAAATAAGATTGTAATAAAAACAAAGAACTGTTTGTCATTCCATGGTCAGAGGAGTAAATTGATTTCATTAAAATCAGTGATTTTTTAATTGACATTTGTGTTTAAAATCTGAAGAAATAAATATTAGTATCTGATAAATCTATCAAATTATGCTTTAAAACATCAAAAAATTTTAATACTTTTTATGATATTGCAATATATTCTAAAAATCTCAATAATAAAGATATTAGCAATCAGTTTAAAAATATCTTTCATTGGAACTTTGTAATTTGCTTTGCTAATATTACAGTAGAACTTATTATCTTCTATTTTTAAAAATAAATCATATATGTATAAGTATTATCATGTATAACTTTGATTTTTAATAACTGTTGCAAAATTATTATGCAAAAATAATCATGAATCTTAATAAATCTTGAAAAAAAAAATTAGATTTTAGTTATTCAAAATATTTTCTCAAAATAATCTTGCAAAGCACATGAAAATATAATAACAAATAGGATGTAATGATCAGGATATGACTTAATTTTTTTAATCATTGCATTTTCAATTATTTTAATATCTTTAGAATTTTTTTGGAATTAAAATATTAGAATAAAATATATGGAATTACTTGATTTAAACAAAAATAATGAAATACCTCAATAGATGGTTATACTAGCAAGTCAACTCCAATAGTTTTTCTCAATTTCACTGTATGCAGATTTATGATTAGGTAAAAAGACTGCTTAATAATGTGCTTAGTAAAATGTTTATACATTTGTTAAGGACTTTTCGATGTAATCTTTATTTTTTTAATTAAATTTTTACATATTTTAATTGAAAGTAACAAATTTATTTTTTTCATAGGAATTCATTATAATTACTTATCTAAAAAATCTTTTATTTACAATGCATTTTGGGGAACCAATTGTCCTCATTAATCAGGGTAAAGATGTATTTCCTTTTGTTATTAAGTTATTTCTATCAAATGCATTCTATTCAAGTTTAATTTTATAATTAATTTTAACCATTATGTTTAGATGTGTATTAGTAATCTGATGAGATATTTCCAATTGTTAATTTTGAATTAAAGATTGTCAATTCTTTTTTTTTTTCTTCTAAGAAAATTCATTGAACTTTACTATGGTCTTTTTAGTATTTATCTTTAATCCTACAGTTTTACTTTCATCTTATAACTCTTGCAACATTTCCTGAAGCTGTAAAATAGAATTTGCAGAAATAATCACATTATCTACAAGATTTGGATGATTTTTTTAAAAAAAAATCTCCATTTATTTTTACTTTCTTAGCTTTTCATTTTAATTCACAAAATATTTTTGTAAAACTTTAGAAAGTTTTATGGAATTAATATGTAATCTAATCACTCAGTTGCATTTTGATAAACATTCTTCAAAGTATAAGAATATTCTGGTTTTATATTTTGATGATTCAAAAGTTTAATTATCATAAAAATGTTTATACAGAATCAAAAGCCTTTTCATAATGTACAATGTCAAAGCATAATTGAACTCATATTCATTGATCCTATCTATAACTTTTCTCACTATTTGGATATAATTCACTGTAATAAGACCACATTTAAGTCCAACTATTTTGTTTTTTTCTGATAGGTTATGGAAATATAAAATTCACTGTAAACAAATTATAATTGTCTTGACAAAAACTTTGTACAAAATTGATAAAAAAATTGATAAATATGTAATTTCTAAAAAAAATTATTACCTTTCTTAAATATCACTATTACTATTGCATTCTTCCAATCATCTGATATATATTTATCATTTAAATATTTGGTATATAACTTGCTTGTTTTAAAACATCAGTGATTATTCAATCACTTATTAGAGCTTTTTCTTTTAAAATACTTGGTAATTCAAAAGATGTAGGAATTATAGGGAATACTTTTGTGTTTTTTTTTTTTGGTCCTTTATTACTAAACAAGTCTTTATAGAAATATGTTTACATATTTTATATTATCATCTTTCTTTTTAGTAATAGGTCCATTTTCTTATGTTAAAACAATACTTTTGGGATTTATTTTTTTCTAAACCTTTTGTGTCAATTCACAATTATATTTCTTATATTATTATAAACTTTTTTATATATTAGCCTACAAAACTCTGAATACTCATTTTCTCTTAATGGATCTTCTTTAAAAAATTTCATATTCCTTCTATTTTTCATATATATCTTGTTTCAAAAGAAAATTTATTGGTAAATTGCTGTTTTTGTATGGCTGTCTTTCTTGTGGTTCTTGATTTACATCAAGTCTAAGTCATTTCCAAAGTCTTTTAATTTTAAAATGATTTGAAAATTTTAATTTAAATTGATATCAGCTATTAACACTGTATTTTTTAATTATTTTTCTCTAATTTTGCATTTGTATGTGTTTTACTAATTGATGATCACTTCCCATGTTGAATCTATTAAGAGCATTACAATCTTGAAATGCATATTTTCTGTTAGTCAAATTATAATCCATTTCTGCTGTACTTTTATTTAGATGCTTCCATGTCCATTTCTGTTAACATTTTTTTCAAATAAGGAATTCATAACATACAGTTTTGACTGTTTTAGAGTCTTTCTTAGAGATTCTGTTAATATTTAAAACTGTTAAAGAAATTAAATGATTTTACATTTGCTTGATTACCTGAACTATTTGATTCTTTGAAGCTGTTTTAGTTCAAATTAGCTTTAATAGTCAGTGTACTATTGTATATATAAAGGCATGTGTTAGCATATAAGTATATGATTGGGAACTTTATGAAATTACAGTGTTCACTTTATTGAAAAAATATATAATGGAAAAATAAATATTATTTATTTTGAATGAGTTAATGTAATAATTGGTAAAGAATGAGGGAAAAATAAAACTATGCAATAATTTATATTAACATCATAAGTAGTTTTTTTTTTTTTAAATCATCATTTTAAATTTCATTTGTTCTTTATCTGAATCTCCTTGACTCAATTCACTTTTTTTATATATATAATTTTTTTAAAATTAAAAATTAATTTTATTCATGTTTTATTTATATGCATAATTACAAAAGAAAATGTAATTTTTAAAAAGTTTTTTTTTTTTTTAAGAATAATCAAATGTAAATTTCTTTTATTTTACAGTAATAAAAATCATCAATTAATTAAACTTGAAATCTTAGAATTAAGATTTGTTTAACTAATTGATTTTTATTCTTCAAACTGAGATTTATTTTAAAGAAAGTAAAAATATTTTAGTCAATGACAAGAATAAAAGAGAATCAAAGCATGGATAAAAGATAACTTCTCTTGAAAATTTGTGAATTTCTGGTGTGGTTCCTATATATGTCTCTTAGTGCAATTTGACAGCATTTTATAGTAACAAAATGGTCTTCATAAAGATAATAAAAGAGATGAAATAACTAGGAATGATACATCTGATAAAAATATAATAAATATATAAGACCAGGAATTAAAATGTCTAGTAAAATATCAAAGACTAGAAACTAAACAACATATGGTAATGAACTTTTTTTGAGACAATCAGGTATAGGGCTTTCGGTATCTTCAGTGAATATAAAGAATTATTAGCATATGGCATGGGTTAAATAAGTTTTCCACTGCATATAAAGTATTAATTTGGATTCACATCATTGTCATTTTAAGAAGATGACCAATTGCCTCTGATTTGCATCTTTTAGCCTGTTGTAGGAGAACAGTGAAGGAACAACTATTACTCTTGAATCTTACTATTTGTCTAGTTAGTGAAAATTTAAACATTTTTTATTGTTGTTCTAATCTCAAATTAAGAATAACTAAAGATCTATTTATCAAGCAATATTGGATGATTAAAGATAAAACCAAAAGTCCTTTTAGAAATTTTAATATTAATTGGTCTTGATCTTAAAATTTTTCTTTTTGCTTAGGATTTCATTTTCATTTTAATGTCGAATGTTTGTTTATAAAATTGAATTATTATTAAGTAATCACCCAGGGTTATTATCTTAACAGTGAACTGCTTCATCACATGATTACCATCTCTTATACTAGCACATAACTGTTATTAAACAAGGCAAAACTCTTCATATAGTAGTGCTACCCTGTGCCAACCAGAGTAATCAATGGATGCCAGAAGGTTTGTGCACTTGATATGGATTTTATGCACAAACTTTCTGGAATTCATTGATTACTCTGGCTGGCACATGGTGGCACTACTATATGGAGAGTTTTGCCTTGTTTATGAACTGCTTCATCTTTGATTTGAATTGTACAATGATTAGTATATTTTTCTAATTTGAAATCTTTAATTCAGTCCATTTTATTCTGCTAACTTTTTAGATGAGCATACTTAGATAATATCTTTGGATCTTTATTACACCAGCCAGTCCTTTATTTTTAATTTGCAAATTCAAGGCAATGTTTGAATTATTCCTACCCAGTCCCATTCCAATAGTACCATTGTAGCTTGTAGCTAGATATCCAAATGGTAGTGATCTAATCACATTTTGCATGTCATCTTTCATATTAAAAACATTAATTTATTTTGTTTGCTCTACTTCACAGCCATTTATTATAAGCATGAGTCATCAGTAGATATTAAATGGTAGCACCATATAAAAATCTCCAGATTAATATCTGTCTGTTGCTGTTTTTGTTGAAGAGTGCTGGATTTGCATCTATAAATCCAACATTTATCTTTATTTATTTTACAACATCCAAGCTTAATAATCTGAAATTTCAAACACATCAGGACTTTAAACTCAAATTAGGTTTAATAATAGATAGAAATTATATATTTGAATGAATTAAGTTTTATGATTTCTGTGGACTCCTTTCACCAATTGCCACTAATGGTATTTATCAAACAAAACATCACGATTTTCTCCATTTTCTTTCAACATCTGCTTTAGGAGTGTCCAATAAACATTAATTATTCAAGATTACAATAAAAGGCTCTTAATATTAGTATTGAAAGCAAAAAAACTAGTCTCATAGCAAAAAAGATAATTGAATAATTATACTTATTTTTTAATATCAGATTTGAACAATTCTTATAACTGATAAGATTTAAACATTGTCTGAGGTCATTTTATATAAAAATGTTTTAGTAGATTGTTTGCTCATTTATATTTTGCTATACACTCGAACATATTGTTATGTTGAGGTTTTTTTTTAATTTGAAGGCTATCAGTATTATATTGATCCCCTGCCTCTCAAAAAAAAATTGTTTTTGATATTTTATATTTTTGTTATTAATAACTTGTCTCAACAAAACTTAAAACGAGAAGTGTATGGGAGAATAATTGTAAATATTGTATTTTGTTTTTTTGAAAATTATAAAAAACAGTTTATGTTACTGAGTTCTCATGGGTAGTGGATTATTTATTTACTTGGTAAAGAGATTTAGAATGCATTGCAGTCTTAACAAATAATTCAAATCGTTACAGTTTTAAAATGAAATTTGAAATATACTTTCTAGTGTAATAGAATCTCTTGAAATATCAATACATCCACTACATACTATTAATGATGTTTATATTGTGTTATAATTGCCATCGTTTAATGTCATTATTAACTTTTATTGCATAATATAATCTATGGCTTATATAATCATTTTCTATCATTATCCACTCATTGCAGGTTAAAACATTTTCAAATACAATCCAACTCTTTCAAATCATAGCTTTTTTTTTTTGGCATCTTTCTAGCAGACTCCCTCTCGCAATAAGTTCCTTGCAATTTTGAAATACAGTTAGAAGAATTTGATTTGTTCATTTATTATCACTCTTTTACTGTCATGTCCAATCTAGCATTATTTGAACTTCTTATTTTTTTCAATGATATTAGTGATGCCTGGTGTTTTTTTATTCATGTGTTTCACTTTTGTTTCTAACTTATTAATCACATTTGTGTGTGTATATATATATATTAGAAGGGACTTGAGGTCAGACTTTCAAACTCCCTACAGCTATGCATTCCATCTTATACAATCGATACACATGACTACATAAATGTGGAAAAAGACAAATGATCTCCAATTATTGGTATTTTGTGCTGAACCAGCACTTATCACTTGGTCCAGATCACCATTTCCCACACATATATACAATTAGTGCTCAGATTATATTAAAATAGAAAAGTTTCAAGCTTTAATGGACAACTTCAATCTTCTTCACACTCCAACTCTTCAGCCATCCATATCATTGAAAATCTGATGATGAAACACTCAAAGCCCTTGCTGATGCTATTATTATTGTCAAACCTATTCTGATTTTAAGTCATTTTGATCCCTCACATATAGGACCTTAATATGTCCATTTAAATACACAGAAGTGGGATTACATTAAGTTTAATATAGACAATATACTTATATTTGAATATTATATACATAAATGTTTTTAAATAATCTTGTATCTGTTACCATTTAAATAAATCCAATTTGAAAACAAAAAGTAACTTCTAAATTTAAAAAAAGCAATAAGAACTGTAACTTATTAAGCCGAATATTTTTATGATGTGTTTGTGAAATTTAAATTAACAAATGTTATTATTTTTGAAAATCTTTTCATATGTATTTAACCATTAATAGTAATCAAATGGTTAATAACTCAGCAGGTCATGTGATATTCAAATATTAGAAATGGTAGGTTGTGCTTCAATCAGGAATTTTTAGTGTTTAAGACAGTCACTTATCATTACATTATTCATTTTTATAGCATCAAATAAATAAATATGGAATGTTTTACATGCAAATTTTTAGATGTCATCATTATTTTATTAAAAGCTAAAATAAATATAGCAATTCTAATTTCAGAAAAAGAAAAAAAAAATAGAAAGACAAAATAATGTTGCAATGATTTGCAAACAAATTCATAAATCTCAAATACATTCACATATATCACATGGAGATCCCAGTTAGTACTTTGAAATGTTGCTTTTTTTTTTTTTTACATTTCCACAGCAGATGTTTTTGTTTCTGAAATATTTCAATAGATTGACTAATTGTTATTCTTTATTATAGTTTATCTTCAGTTAAGCCATTCCAATAAGAGCAATGTGAATATCTTGATTTAGGCCTAATAATGTAAATGGTGCCTGCCTATCACATAAAAATCATCTTTAAGTATACATTAAATACTTTCTAGGAAATATGATAATGTTCTTTTACTATCTCTAGCTAACTGAAGAACATATTAATCTTTCAACTTGACTTTATTTTTCAGAAAAGTACAGAGCATCTTTAAGTTACAAAATTTTTAAGACCTACATATTACAACAACGTTTTCGATGTCTCATTTTTAGACAATAAATTTGACAAATCATAAAATTTAGTTAAACTAGTTATATCACTGTGATTAAATACCTTACTTTGTTAATAATTAAATGAAACAGGGTATTAGGGTCTGTAATGATTTAACATACAAAAATGTACTGTTAATTATCATATCAGCAAAATTCATCAACCAGAGTTTTTCTTCATCATTTAATTAATTTATCAAACCAGGAAAATAATAGTGATACTTATTATCATCTTCTTTGTCACTTCTTAAAATCAGGTTCAATATCATTTCCAAAATATTTTTGTATTTTTTTTTCCTTTATATTTTTTTCTATCATCCTTCACAATTTTTTTTTATTTGTAATCTGGTCTCTTTATCTTTTTTATTTTTTTTAAAAATCACCTATAATAAATCTTTATTTTACCCCATCTTATTATAATTAAAGATTTTGAATATACAGTTAGACTACCATTAATCAAAAACATGGCTTCAAATCTCCTTCCATATTTAGAAAATTTTCAAAAATGAATAAAATCAGATAAATAAATATAAACCTATAATTGTATTGATAAAATGGAAAATGTTTAAAACTTAAGCATAATGCATCAATATAACTTAAATGTAACATTAAACCACTAAACATCACATGATCACCATCTCATGCTAGCACATAACTGTTAGTAAACAAGCAAAAACTCTAAGTCAGAAACTAGTCTGGGGATATTGGATAAGTAGGCACTAGATAGGATTTTATGCACAAGCCTTCTGGCATCCGTTGATTACTCTGTTTAGCACAAGGTGGCACTACTATATGGAGTTTTTGTATGATTGATTTATATAAGAAAATGCCTAACACGTTAATTGAATTATTAGACATAGTTAATAATAATAATGATAATAATTTTTTTTTGATTTTGTTAAAATATTAAATAAAGGCTAGTCTAATATGACTATGTGATCAGTAGGCAAATCATACATAGATTGATATTAATATAGAGTTGACAAAGATTATGTTGTGGAAATGGGATAGAGCAGATTATGGGTAAATTTAGAGTGGGGAATGTAAAATAATGTGGCTAACAGGTTTATCTGGGCATAATTGCTGAGATATTCTTGACTTCGTTTAAGGAGAAGCCAAAATACATCACATCACATCACATCGCTTGTTTAAATGTAACATATTAGACAATATTTTTTTTAAAAAAATTAAGTTAATAAAAAATAATATGATTACTTTAAAATTATTATTTATATTTATTTAACTATGAAAAATTTTTGCATCGTTAAATGACAAAAATTTGAATATTGTATTGTAATTGTTTGTATATCATAAAAGTTATAATTCAAAAAAAAAAAGAAATGATTAAAAATTTGTTTAATTTATTGATAAATGCGTGTATCATTTTAACAATATTAATTAAATAAAATAAAATTCATGTAAGCACATCTTTTATATATATATGTCAAAGCGTTGACTGGGATGTGAACCTGGGCCGGCTGCTGGGAAGGTAGCTTCGTTAACCGCTAGGCCACCAACGCTTGAAGTAAATTCAGCTTTACTTAGTACTTGGATTTTTGCAATACTGAGTGGTAAAAAATTCATAATAAAATTGAATTTTTTTTTTTGCTATTTCAAAAATTTATTTAACACAAAAATGACTACTTCTTAAAGATAAACATTTACTGTAGAATTGGGGAAATTTTTTTGATTTTATATTTCATAAATGAATCAAGACAAAATAAAAAATAAACTGACATGTCTTTTTATCAATTCAACTTTTTCATAAAGAAAATGTAGAATTTCAAATAAATGTATATTTATACAATTTACAGATAATTTAATCTATAATAATTATTAGAGATCACTCCACTACAGATACACTGAATACGTTTAAACATTTAATAAATACTCTCTTTTTCAAACACAGAATAAAGTCTTTTGAAAAAATAGAATGAATAATTATCTTTTAACCTAAGTATCTATGTATATGCAAATCTTAACCACTTGGAAATGAGAGCATGAAGATATTAAACAATCACTTTAAATTTCTTTTAATATGTTTTAATGAATGATGTTTGTGAAATTTTTACAATTTATGATACATCATTATTAGATGAAATATTGCACATGTACAATGAGTTATTCATTTATTTAGTACATGTAGAGGAATGGTTCCCAATTATTATTACACATTAAAAACAAAGTGCTAATAAATAAATAACTCATTATATGTTTATTATTTTGTCTAATAATGACATATCGTAAATTGTAAAAATTTTGCAAACATCATTCCTTAAAACATAGTAAAAGGAATTGAAAATGATTATTTAATATCTTCACATTCTCATTTCCAAATTCTTAAGATTTGCCTATACATGTACATTTAGGTTAAAAAGATAGTGGTTCATTCTATCTTTTTAAAACACTATATTGTGTTTGGAAAGGAGAATATTCATTAAATGTTTAAATTTATTCAGCACATGTGTAGTGGAGAGATCCCTAATTATTATTATAGATTAAAAACATAGTGCTATATAAATAAATAACTCATTCGATAATTTAATCATTCAACCGTTGATATTTTTTTGACAACATCTAATGCTGATTAGATTTAATTTACAGCTTTTTGTTTCATTAAAATTATCATTTTTTAATTATATTTTTACCTTTTTTATAAGTTTACAAACAAAAATTCTCATTAAATGTAATATTTCAACATTACAAATGTATAAAAAAAGTAATAAATTGAAATAAATAATCAGTATAATTGTTTTCTTATGTGATTACTGCATTGCCAACAAAAATGTTTATTAGATTTATTTTAATTCAGATGTTAAATCCTTAATATTATTGTTCAAATGAAATTCTATCTAAAATTTTACTTATAATTATTTTTTTTTAAATGACAAAAACCAATGGTTTATGTTCAATATGAATGTTTATTTTTCTGTCAATTATAAGTTATGACTGTATATTATTGTTTTTTTTTTACTTATTTTCTTCTAAAAGTAAATATTTTCAAATACAATCTGAATTTAATCTCATTATTCTTTTCAAAAAATAAATATATAAATATTTGTGCAAAAATAATATAAATATCCAAACAAACTATGGAAAAAATACATTTTCAAAATCTAAGTATAAACATAAGCACTTTCAAAAATGCTCACAAGGGTTCTCAAATGCAGAAACTAAAAAATTACCAATGAGTGAAATTGTGTTTTCATTTATAACAGATTTCTCTGTGCAATATTAACATCTTAAGACTTTTTTTAAAAAAGAAAAAAAATCAATATTAGTTGAATTCAAGTTTTTGTTAGCAAATAAACATAAAACCAATAAAAGAGTGCCAAACATCCCACAGCACTAACAGTGACACTACAATATTATTTTTAGAGCTCATAAACCATTAAACTTTATAAAAGAGTTTATTAGGAAGAGGATACTATTTAACTATGTTTTGTTATGCAAGTAATTAGCAAATGTATACTGAATATTAAAACTGTAACTACATTTTATTGTCTTTTTAAAAAATAATTTATTGTTTTTGAAAATTACTGTATATAAAAATGTGTTTATAGATATTAAATTTACCAGGTTTTTTTTTAAAATCTTGATTCCTGCAATAATGTAGCAATTATTAAAAGCTGTCAACATATATTTATTTAATTTATTATTGATAATTAATTTTTAAAGTAGAATCATACTTTTTTTTCTTTTATAAATTATTGTATAGAAAGTTAGAGATCCATACTGTTTAAAAGTAAGTCTAATTTCTTTGTAAAACTATGTTATGTATATTAAATCCTGTACCACATGTTGTTGTTTTTTAAATATTGGCTGATGTAATAATTTAGCAATCTAATGTTAGAAACTGCCACCATATAAAATTTGTTTCAGTTGCTTTTGAAAATAGTATTGTAATTTCTTTGTTTCTAGATTATGCTGTCAGTTGGAATTTGCAGCTTAAGGATTAGTTTAATTTTTTGCAAACACGTATTACAGATAGAAAATTGACTATATGTTTGTTTGTTTTTTGATGCGTAAATGATTGAGAATCATAAGATCTTTACTTCAAGTCATATTTTATAATTTCTTTATAAATATTATTAACATACAAAAGTGATTTGTAATTTTTCTTTTTTGATGTTCATTAAAGCAATACTATTTTAACATTAGAAGTTGCTATCATATTTTATCTTTCATTTGTTTCTATCATAGAATCATAATTTCTTTGCTTCTAGACTTTGTACTCAGCTGGAAATTTTAGGAAACTTAAGGATTGGTTTAATTTCTTTATAAAAATTTATGGTTTTCTTTTTTGATATCAACTAAAATAATAACAGTTTAACATAGGAAATTATATTTTTTTTTGTTTGTTTGTTTAATTTTTTAATTAATAGAAATGGATTTTTAATGTAAGATTGCAAGTTTTTTTTTAAAGTCAAGTTTTTAAATTTTCTGTTTTTTTTTTTTAAACGATTAAGTTTCTGGTGTAAAAAAATGTTATATATTATACCAAATAATTTACTAACGTAAAACCTCCTGAAATAGTAATTAAACAATTTAACTGCCATTATCATGACGAGGGGTTCAAACACTGGTGGTGGGAGTGGTTAAGGGTTAAATTTTTATGATCACCTTTACTCTTTTAATATTTTGTCTATTTTTTAATTATATTATAGCAATAAAAAAACTATTAAGTTATTTTTTTTTATGAATTTTGTATATTTTAGTGATAAGAAAATATTTGATAAAAAAATTAAACAATTTGAAACTTTTACTTAATCATTGTAACTCTTCTTTTAATAAATACAGCAGCTTTATTGAAGAGAAATTAAAATTATATAAGAGGATATAACGATAAAAGAGACTTAAGTTAGACTTAAGTCAGACAATTATTTGATTTTTTTTATTATTTAAAAACAATTAGCAGCAATGTTAAAGGAGCATAATAGAAACAAACTTATCTAAAGCTTTGGTCATCTGGAATACTTATGCATGGTTGCTTCTTTTCAAAGTGTTTTCAAAAGTCTATTGATGTTTTCTTTGTACAAACTTTGCTAAATATTCAGAATAAACATTTTTAATGAAAGTTTTTATCATGCATAGGGAAAAATATTGCTTATATTTTAATTGTCTATGACTTTTAAACTCTTCCTGAAGACAGGTTTATGGGTTCAAATTACCGTAACATATGATCCTAATATTAATCATTTAGATAATTTAGGTTATTATTGTTTGCCATTTCTTAATCCACTTTTTTTTATCTTCATATTGTGTATATAAACATGTCTGTGTGGTATAATTTTTTCCTATATTGAGACGATTAAAAAATTCTTTGAAATAAAATTAATAATTAGATATAAAAAATACTACAACATATTTTTAAAAATATTGCATATGTATACGTATTATATGGGCTAAACTCTCTGCTTGACCTCAGGTAGAACTAAATCAGGCAATAAAATACTTTGACTATGCAATAATATTTAAACATCAACACGTTGTTCGCCATTGCTAGCCTACTGCTAAACTGTATATTTTTGGTTACTAAATACCATTCCAAATCACTTATGTCCACTCTTAATAAATAGTGGCCATTCTAACTTTGGAAAAAAAATAAAGATAGACAAAAAAAAATGAATAAAAAATTTAAACAAAAAAAATGTAATTGAAATTGATAAATGGATTTTTCAAGATTATAAATTAGCTACAGATTTTCTCAAATCTCTTAATATAGAATTAAGAAGTACTGAATAAGAATAAGTGAATACAGCACTTTAGAATATCTGGTGTGTTTTTGTATGCTTGACAAAGATGAAAAATGCTACTTTTTCAAACTGATAAAGATGTTAATATCGAAAACATTTTAGAAAATGTTTACAAATAACAGTTCTAGCAATGAAAAAGTTAAAAGGTATTCCAACTAAATTCTGCATGTATGTAAATGCTTATGATAAATTGTCTACTGAAAATAAGTTAATTAGGCAACAAAATAATATACACAAAGTTTCAAATGATAAAAAATAAGAGAAATTGACATTTTGAAATGTATTCAAACTGATCAAAATGTTGGAGTTAATCAGAAAATTCAATCTATAATGAGACAGTTAATCCTCTATGATAAATGTAAATGATTTGCAAACTGATTTAGTTATAGCAAAGCTTGAAAGGAATTTTCAAAGTTAAAATTTAACGTCTAATGAATTTTGGCTCTTTGTGATAGTTTGTAACTATTATGATTTGCTTCAGTTCTATTACAGAAGATATTTGTTGCTAAAAATAAGGGAAAAACTGCTTAAAATGACACTAATATTGATCTATCACAGAGGATCAGTTTTGATTCATGAAAGGGATAGATCAAATATTGCACAAATCAAAAGTTTACAATCTTGTTTTAGAAAATATTGCCATATTCAGTAAATAAAGATAATGTAAAAAAAGTTAAATGTTTATTTGCAAGCAAAGTATAAATAATATGTTTGTCTGATAATTTCCAAAAAAAGATGAACATGATATAAAATCTAGCCGTATCATTTTAAAGTTTGCAAATGATATATTTCTACTTAGTATAGAGATCTTGTGGCAGTTTATATTATCTCATCATTTTGAATATATAAAATAACATTTTCCAATACTTAGTCAAATTTTATTATCCAGGTATATGTAAACTTATTTTAAATTAGCAAAAGGTATAGTTAGGTTAGTCCAACAATGCCATATTCTTTTTTACACCATAATACTTTAATGCCATTTGTGCACGAGTAATTAATTAGTTTACAAGATTGGGGGAGGGATTGTATTCAAGCTGGGTGAATCATAAAAGTTTTCATATCAATGATAGAATTTATCTTTCAGATAGAAGACATAGTCTTTTTAATTAATCATATAATAATGGTGGTTAAGAGCATTTATTCAATTTTTCTATGCTAACAAAAGCATTTTTGCATTTTTGTAACTCTTTTAAAATATATATGACTGCTATTGTTGTTTTTTTTTTTTTAAATCCAACTATTATTTAGTCTATCATTTCAAAAATTATTTATTTATTTAATACAAAAGAAAAAATATACATGACAGAAAGTCATTAAAATGATTGCAAATAGTTAGAATGAAACAAACAAGTAAGGTATGGTGAATCTAAAAGATACAATTATTTTTTTAACTTAATCTTCACTGATGCACTTATCTTATTGCTTTACAAGACAAAAAAGTGTTTTGTCTATTTTTGCTTTTTAAAAAAAAAAAACATTTACTGTTTTCTCTATCATTTTTTACTATATTCATTAAAAATTTCATCATAATCTGACTGAGTTCTTTATCCATCTTTTTTCTTAATTGCTATTATAATAAATTTTATTTTTTCATTTTTTTGTTTATAAGTGAATATTTTGTATATCCAGTATTAAATTGTTTTTTAAATTAATTTATCACAAACAGAAGGGTTTTTATGACTTTTTAAAAGAAAACATACATCTACATGTTGCTCTTTGATAGTACTGTAGTCATATTGATTACTGAACTTGGGTTACTTTGTTTTATCACATATTGACCCATATAAAAAAATTTCTATTTCTGTTACAATTGTGCTATTTTCATTTATTATTTATTTATTGATTCTCTGATAAACTTGCTTTCATACAAATTTAATCAAATTTTATAAAATAAAATTTTAAATTTCATAATTGTTTTAAATTAATTATGAAAACTTATTTAACTTGTTGGTGAAGATCTTTCAATTATAGTTCTGTTGATTGTACAATTATTTGAAGAATTATTCAATTATAATAATTATATATAATCAAAAAGTAAAATAGAAGTGCGTCAATTTTTGATTTGGTCTATAATTTGATGTAAGGATTTCAAGCCATAAGTGGTTATCATATCTACCTACTATGCAATAACCTAGATTTTGAATAAGTTAGACAAACCTTGATATTTTTTTATGTCACAGGCAAAGTTAAAAAAAAATTCCCACTATCCAATTCAAAGCTAACACAGCTGGCCACCCAATTTACTGATTATAGAATAATCATTAATATTTTTCAAATTGTTGATTGGAGAGATGTGTGACATACTCCTGCAGTTACTGAGCCTATTGTTTATTTTGATAATTCAATAAACAAAACAATTGCCCACTTTTATGAAAGAAAATGTGTATTGCAAAATATTTATGAAGATCTAATATTGAACTATTTAAGTTGTGTATTGAAGAGTATAATAATTTATATTATTGTTAATTTAATTTTAAAAATAATATTGGGTTATCATTGATGATATGGCCCGCATTGTTTAATGCAGAAATAGAATCTAAAGTTCTACAGATCACAGCTCAATTTAAATTTCTGGTGCTCAAACAATGTGTGATTTTCTAAGTAGAAAATTATTCTAATAATGATGATAGTCAAGTACTGTATTTTTATATTATTTGATTACTGCTAGAATTGTTAACTACTCATTGTTAAATTATTTATGTGCTATTAATATCATCTTTTATTAAACAGACAAAAACTCTCCATATAGTAGTGCCATCTTGTGCTAGCCAGAGTAATCAAGGGATGCCAGAAGGCTTGTGCATAAAATCCCTATCTAGTGCCTACTCATCCAATATCCCCAGACTAGTTTCTGGCTTGTGGCCTTTGTCAGTCTGGGGATATTGGATGAGCAGGCACTAGATAGGGATTTTATGCACAAGACTTCTGGCATCCATTGATTACTCTGATTAGCACAAGATGGCACTACTATATGGAGAGTTTTTTGTCTGTTTACTAACAGTTATGTGCTAGCATGAGATGGTGATCATGTGATGTTTAGTGGTTTATCATATTTTATGGTAGTTAATTTATTTACCATCAATTTTTATTATTACTTTAATCAGCCATTAATTTTTGTGACAATTTAATGATTTTCTGTCATGAACCTTGGATATTTTATATAAATAATAGTTTTTTTTATATTAATAAAGCAAATTTCAACTATTTGAAGTGATAGTTTATACTTTTTGTAACACTACTTTTCTCTGATGGCTGGAAACAATCGACTAATAAAAAACATAGGATTTTGTATATGGAAGTCCAATTAATAAAAATATTTAATATTTTATTAGTAAATGGTTAATATTTTTTGAAAAGAAATTCATGTAATAATATCAAAAATAACAGTTGTTCTTTAATCCCAAAACAAGTATTACATTAATATTATCACATTTTATGATCATTTATAGAAATCAGTATATTATGTATAAAAGTATATATACCAAATTCTTTTTTTACATGATTTTTTTTTTTTACAGGATTTTAAAATAATATGAGTTTAAAAAAAAAAAAACTCTCTCTATATGAGCATAATTGGGAGGGGGGGAGATTTTTCTATATGAGCACGATTGGAAAAAAAAAAGAAAAAGGTGCATTGCAAATTTTAGTGATAGCATTGGTTTTCCAATCATGCGCAAAAATATGCATTTATTATCAGAAAGTAACAGTGAATAAAAAAAATCTTGGGTATTTTTTGTTTTAAGGACAAGTAAGAAATCATTGTTAAATTTAAAAAAAAAAAATTAAGTGAAATAAAAATAATAAATTCCACTAATAATCTTTATTTAAATTTTTAAAAACTTATAACATGGAAGTGACAATAAGTTCTGAACTTTAAAGTTTTCAGTGGCTTGTGTAGAGAAACCAATGAGTGTTTCATCATAAGTATTATCACTTTCATCTTTTAAATAAAATTTATGTTCCTATAACTCATTTTTTATTTATGTTCAATGTGTAAGAAGTAAAATTTGAAAGCACACAAAAAACATAACATTCTAATGAAATTTTTCATATAGTTTATTTAATTATTTTAACTTATTTCTTAGGTCTGGAATAAATCTCCTTATTTTTCATATATACAATGTATTTTTTTTACATGAATTTCTTTTATATGTAATTTTTGGGAACCAATCTATTGTGTAAAAAAGAATTAGATATATTACAAATATCTAAAATAAATTATTTGTAGATGGTTTATGTATATTATAAGTTTCTCTAATCAAAAGCAGAATGAATAACTATACTATACACAATAGATTGTTATGAAAAAGTAGTAAAACTTGGTTGACAGTAATAGTTTGTCATTGCTTTCCAGATCTAAGACAAAGATATATCATAAATTTGAATGAATTCTTAATTCCATTCACTTAATATTTCAATACTTAGTTATTCTGTTTTTAAAAAAATTTAACATAAATTTCAATATTCAGTAATTATCAATATAAAGTATATCATGCCATAATATTATCATTAGCATTTAATCTAATAAATTTTTGATATTCATTTAAGGCACTTTCTAATTTTTTCCCAATTTTAAAAATCATTTAGTTGCAAACCAGACATAATTCAAATTCATTGATTTTTTAAAAAATAATTTAGCATTCTAAAAATACACATCATTTTAAGAGAAAAAATAAAAATAAGAATTATATTAATGTAAATGTAGTTATACAACAGTATATAATAGTAGTTTTTGAGTTAAACTGTGTTATTTTAGCTTCCCGATGTTTTGACGAAATAGCGTCCACCATTGTCAATGATAACTTTTCAAAGAAAAACTATTAGATCTCAAATAATAGTGTGATTGAGTGTAAGGTAAAGAATGAGAATGAGTGCAAAGAAGGTGAGCATTCAAAATATGTGAATTAAAATGTTTATTTTCTTCAGTTTCAGCATTAATTGTTTTCAAGTTTATATTAGAAGAGATAAAATAACTGGTCTCTTTAAGGCTGGAATATGTCTGCTTCATCAGTTCTATTTAAACCAGTTCATCTTTTTAATATTTCAATTGACTCCCTTATGGTTCTCAAATAATACTTTCCCATATTAGCAAGTATTTTTGCATTAATGTGAAGTAAAAGCTGATATATTTAATTTCTGATTAAAAGCATTTTTATGTTCATTAATTCTGACATTAATTCATCTATTAGACTGATCTACATAGCTTTTTGAGCATTGTAAACATGGAATTTCATAACTCCCTGGTATTCCAAAGTACTCTGTCATTAGGTTCATAGAAAAAAAATCACCAATTCTTTTGTCTAGAGGAAAAAAGTCTTTATGTTAAAATTAGATAGTCTTTTATTGATTTTATTTATTATACCTTTAAGATAAGGTAAAACTATTCTATAACTAATTGAATTATCAATTTTATCCTTTTTCTTATTTTTAGTATCAGTGCTATGTAACACATTATATATGATGTTTTTATTGTAACCATTAGAAAGTATAATATTTTTTATTAGTTCTATTTTTTGAGGAAGAAAATATTTGCACAGGATGATGATAATTAAAATTAAAATATCTGTTTGTATGGGTGGAGTTTCTGTAAACCTGATAAGGAGTCATCACAATTTTTTGCAATCAAAACATCTAGAAAAGAGTGATTTGTTATCTTCATCTTCCATAGTAAACTTAATATTAGGATGCCAATCATTTACACATTCTTAATGCTCAATTACTTCATGCTCAATCTCATTCTTTACATCACACTTAATCTCACTGCTATTCGAAATCTAATGCTTTTTCTTTGAAATGTTAACATTGACAAAATAATTCGTGGTTTAACCCAAAAACTTTATTTACAGCATATAACATTGAAAGCATTAAATATATTATATATGTATATTGATTAACATTGAAATATTATTATCATTCATGAACATATAGAGAGAAAGGTAGTCAGAAGTTTAAGAATTAAAGATTGTTTTCGAGTGTTTATTTTTATTTTTTTTTGCAAGGAATTTCTCATTTATTTAATTATTAATAACTTTTTGGTAATTTACTCAATATATATTGTCCCGGTACACTCAATCATTTAAAGGTGCCACCAAACTAGTCTACCAGTTTGGAAAATTTATTTTGTGTGAATGAATGTATGAGAAACCAGATATATTTCGATATAATAATTGCTCCCGATACCAGCTCAATTTAGAGTGTGAGGCATATAACTATTGACAAATAGGTCACTGCAAACAACCGGCAGGCAAATTTAAAAAATCAAAATATTTATTAATTACTAAAATGAAAATATAAACCATAAGAAAAAAAATCATTAAATTTAAAATCGATTAATTTCAATTATGGATGGTTTTACTTTATAAATAAGTGATCCAAAACAGTTTATTATTGTCCGATATTCAATTAAGAAATCCTTAATTACCTTTTTACTTCAATAGTTCTTTAAAGAGAAAGTGCAACCACTTTAATAATATAATAGAAAAGTCATAAACTTTTGATCTTAATTAATTTTGAACTTACATTTTGTCTAATACTGAATCCAAAATAATCAAAACCTAAAACCAATAATATAAAAGTAATAATAAACGAAGTGTTTTTTTTCCTATACCAACCTCTGCAATTAATAACCCTGACTGCTCTATCTACAGTGACACGGGTAATTCTAAACATTAAGATCAGAACATAAAATATAGTAGTATTAAAAAAGAAGGCCCTGGTAGCATAATAGAAAAAGACTACTATTCAAAAATGCAATAAAATCATATATATTGTTTTTTGGACTGAGACATAGCGACCAAAGACAAAGCTCTCTGATAAATCAGGAAATTATGAATGCGGACAATTATTTATTGCACACACACCACTTTCATTTACTCTACTAACAAAATAATATAACAGATATTTTACTCAAATTCAAAGTCAATTGCACAAACCCAATATTTAAAATACCAAACTGTTTCTTAAATCTAACGATTTATAAACTCACACGTGTGTGGTCGTGTGTATTGGTTATATAAGATGGAGAGAATAGCTGAAGGAAGCTTAAAAGTCTGTGTTCCAATCCCCTTTAATTACATCTTAAAGTTCAATATTTACAATATACTACTAGTATTGATTTATTATAAAATATGCGAGTAAAGTAATTAGATAACTTTTTTAAGAGTTAATTTAAATAATAAAGAATTAGAAAATAAATAACTCTTTGACAATAATAAACTTAACTTAACCTAAATTGTGATTAATCAACTATTGTTAATTACTAAAATAAAATAATCATCCATAGAGAGAAATTAATGAAAGACATAAAATACGTTAACAATTTGTAGTTATAAAGTAACTTAATTTAAATCACACAGAAATGATTTAATATTAAACATATGTGTTTATTAAACTACAATGATTAAAGACTACATTACTGAATATAAATAAAGTTTTCACATTTTACCAGGAAAATTTTATGCTGCAGACTTTGGATTTCTTTGGAATACGTAATTTAAGTGAGTGTTCACATGAATAATGCATTACCTTTAGCGGACAGTTGAGATAGAAGCTTTGGTGGTCAGTTGAGTCAGTAGTTTATACCATTAAACATCACATGAATCACTATCTCATACTAGCACAATAATTGTTATTAAACAATCCAAAACAAAGCAAAACTCTCCATATAGTAGTGCCATCTTGTGCTAACAAGAGCAATCAATGGATGCCAGAAGGCTTGCACATAAAATCCCTATCTAGTGCCTACTCATCCAATATCCCCAGACTAGTTTCTGGCTTGTGGCCTTCATCAGTGAGGAGCCTTGGATCTGAGAGCACTGCACCTAGATCTTAGGATCTAATGCAACCCTCCAGCACCCACCTTTTAACTTTATTTAACTACAAAACTATGAGAATGAAATTGAAAACACTATTAATATTTTCAATCCAAGCTCCAGCACCCACCTTTTAACTTTATTTAACTACAAAACTATGAGAATGAAATTGAAAACACTATTAATATTTTTAATCCAAGCTTGGATTGAAAATATTAATAGTGTTTTAAAATATTAATAGTGTTTTCAATTTCATTCTCATAGTTTTGTAGTTAAATAAAGTTAAAAGGTGGGTGCTGGAGGGTTGCATTAGATCCTAAGATCTAGGTGCAGTGCTCTCAGATCCAAGGATCCTCACTGATGAAGGCCACAAGCCAGAAACTAGTCTGGGGATATTGGATGAGTAGGCACTAGATAGGGATTTTATGCGCAAGCCTTCTGGCATCCATTGATTGCTCTTGTTAGCACAAGATGGCACTACTATATGGAGAGTTTTGCTTTGTTTTGGATTGTTTAATAGTTTATACCATAATGGAAATTGAAGTTATCCCAGAAGAAGTGAGTTCATTACTGGGGTAACCTTCAGCCACAGATACTATCAATGAAAACATTAGAAATGGTTGATCCTTTCATATTTCTGGTGATGGCGTGGTTTCTTTTAAACAGACGCGTATCGCACGGTAATTGCAGATAATCATTGTAGATTCTCACATGATCACCATTTCTTATGCTTGCTCATAACTGTTATTAAAACAGGCAAAACTCTCCATACAGTAGTGTCATTAAGTACAAGCCAGAGTAATCAATGGATGCCGGAAGGCTTGTGCATAAAATCCCTGTCTAGTGCCTACTCATCCAATATCCCCAGACTAGTTTCTAGCTTGTGGCTTTCATCAGTAAAGAGCCTTTAATCTGAGAGTACTGCAACTGGATCTTAGGATTTAATGCAACCCTCCATCAGCCACTTTTTATCTCTACTTAACTAATTGAAAACAATAATATTTTCAATCCAAGCTCCTTAGCTTATATAATTGTATAGGTCTGAACTCATTTCAGTACCCATACATTTTGGTGTCTTTGGTTATTTAATAACTTACTGATGAAAGCCACAAGCTAGAAATTAGTATGAGGATATTGGATGAGTAGACACTAGATAGGAATTTTATGCACAAGCATTGATTACTGTGGCTTGTAATGCCCTACTGCATGGAGAGTTTTGCCTGTTTTCAAGCATAAGAAATAAGGATCATATAATGTTTAGTGGCTTAATACCAATCCTGCTTAATAGAATAGTGGTGGCTATGGTTTTTAAAGAACCAAAGATACCAAAATGTATGGGTATTGAACTGAGTTTAGACTTACATGACTATGTAAGCTAATGAGTTTGGATTGAAAATATTACTGTGTTTTCAAATTTTATACTCATAGTTTTGTAATTAGGTAGAGATAAAAGGTGGCTGCTAGAGGTTACATTAGATTGTAAGATCTAGATGCAAGCAATGCTTTCACATCCAAGGCTTTTCTCTGATGTAAACCACAAGCTAGAAACTAGTCTGTGGATATTGAATGAGTAGGCACTAGTTAGGGATTTTATGCACAAGCATTCTGGTATCCATTGATTATTCTGACTTGCACTGAGTGGCACTACTGTATGGAGAGTTTTGTCTGTTTTAAAAGTATATAATAATAATAATAATAATAATAATAATAATAATAATAATAATAATAATAATAATAATAATAATAGTAGTAGTAGTAATAGTAGTTGTAGTAGTAGTAGTAGTAGTAGTAGTAGTAGTAGTAGTAGTAGTAGTAGTAGTAGTAGTATTCACAAAGGAAATGAAGAAAAGAGTGAATAGTGAATGCATTTTAAATATTTTAGCTTAGGTATCTCTCCAGTTTTATTGTTCGCCCACCTGTTTTCTTGGAAACATCTAGAATCGACATTAATTAAAAATAACTCCAGATAATCTAATATTTTTTAACTACTAATTAAATTCTTAACATTCCCAACTAATTACTTTTATTGCAATGCTTAACTTTACAACAAATTAAAATTTAAAACCCTGTAGATTAGGCATTGTTTTACAAAGTTTTAAAGTAATCTTATACAAAAGATAAGGAATTTATTTATAAAGTTTACTTTTTTAAAATACAAAAATTTGACATTTATTTTATTAAATAAAATTATTCTATCGATTCGTGTGTGTATGTATACATGTGATCGCAGTTTTATAATACACGTTTGTTTAATAAAAATTAGCAAATTTTTCAAATAAACTTACACACAGAAATTATGTATTTGAGACGCAGCAAAGCATCGTTTCAATATTTTAATAATGAAAATATGCGAGTTCTATTTATGCTATTATAGGCAATCAGAGTTTTGTATTATGCTATCATGAGTAATCAAAGACTTATGCATAGACTGAAAAATAACATTATAGTTGAAACAGAGTGTGAGATTGTACATTGACAATCCAGCATACCACAGTCTAAATCCATTTAAAAAAAGTATTTACTATAATTGCTTTCAATATTAGAAAACTAACAAAACTATTGTTTGTTTGTTTTTTTGTTTTTTTATAAAATATAGAATTTTATTCAGAAATTTGGTTACAATATATGATAATAGTTAAACATAGGATATATTACATGATAATCAGGGGGATGAAAGCTCAATATTGATATCTTGTTTGACACTAGCCAAAAGGACTAATATGAAGCATATCAGCAAGGAACGAGTCCAGAATAGTATCTTGTTGTTATAGATGACCATGCTTGCATGTCTCATATAGTTCAGCAATAGGTCTAATCCTATTGTTGTGTATTATTATTTAATAAAATACTCATATGCCTTTTCAATTAAAACTTTATAGAGCTATATCTTGCAATACTGATGTGAGGTGATATGGCTACTTCTTTGTCAAAAGTCAGGAATCTCTCGGCCAATATGTACAAGAAAAACCTGCTGACCATCTTCTCTTCCCTTTTCATTTCTCATTCTAAATTTCCCCATGTTCTTCTCTGTCCTGCTCTATCCCATTTCCACAAAATCATCTTTGTCCTCTTCATGGCCTTTGTATCTATATCTCCCTTATCTTTTTTCAACCCCAGCTTAAAAACCAATAACCCTCTTTCTGTATATTTATTCTCCCGCAACTTCATTATTTGTACTCTTTCTTCTTGTAAGCATTACATTCTATTAGCAATTGCCTAATATTTTCCATGCTTTTTTACATAACCTGCAAACTAAATAACCCACATTTCTCCAATCATGTGCATCTTTCCTTGTTGCTAGTGATGCTGTTCAATCCTTAAATAGTAAACTTCTTTTTCTGCTATAGTCATAAATTGACTCACATCCAATATTTTGTTTATATATATATATATATATATATATATATATATATAGACAAAATATTGGATCTAAATATATATATATATATATATATATATATATTTAGACTCTTTTTTACTCTCCATACTATTTTTCCATTTCTCCAGCTCTCTCTCTATTTTTTCATTAATACATCTATTTTTTATCCCAGTCTTTGCCACTATTAACACTCAACAAACTTTCTAACACAATTATCTGACCCTTTGTACAAGTATACTGACATAAAAATTTTATCCAAGTCTTCTGCATGCTGTACTACCTTTCTCACCAATCTTGTTGCCTGCTCTTTATTCATAACCCAAGTAAATACTATTTTTGACTATTCCCTTACTATCCATAAATTGCAATCTATCAAACATTTTCATTTTACTTTTTGCATCTCTCATATAAAAACTTGACCATCCCTTTTCTCCTTGAATTGCTTCCTTTGCCATCCACACATCTGCATCTAATGTATGTCTTTCTACTTCTCTTTATACTTTTTATAAGTAATCTAACACCCCTGTGCCAACACATAACACATCATTGTCATAGATTAACCCCACTATGCATCTCTTCCATATAATTTTTTCTAAATTATATTTATTATATAAAAACACTGTTAATTTCTTTGTCTCTTTTTTTTCTTTGCTTTATTTATTAATTTTTTTCCTCAATCCTCCAAACAATTCCTCTGATTACTTAAGATAATTCCCAAATAGTTGTACCTATTCACCATATTTAACTTTATATTCCAGCAAGAAAAATTTCCCATCTTCTCTTTTCCTAGCATTTACCATGATTACTTTTGATTTTTCTTCACTAAATTTGATTCCCATCTCTTTACCTAGGTTTAAAGTGCAACTTCCATATCTTCCCTACTTTTTGTGCATAAGAAAATATCATTAGAAAATAAAAGACCTGATAATATATACACTTCCTTGTCATCTACTAATGGTATCTCTTCTCCTCTTCCTAATTTTTCTATTGTCCTTCCATTTTTCTCAAATATAACAAAAACAAAATAGGTGACATAGGGCATCATTGCCTTAGTCCCACTTCATTTTTAACTAACTGATTCTATATTTCATAATTGATAGGTATAATAATTATTCTCATACAATCTCTAATATAAGATCTACTAAAGCTCCATCCATTCCCAAATTTACTGAACTCACTCATAATCTATTTGTAGTTACTCTATCATATGCCTTGTTTATATCTATAAAAACCATATGTAACTGTTTACTAAACTCTGGAAATCCACAAGCTAGAAGCTAGTCTGGGAATGTTGGATGAGTAGACCCTAAACAGAGATTTTATGAACAAACCTTACTTCATCCATTGATTATGAAGGCTTGCACTTGTGACACTACTGTATGGAAAGTTTTTTTTCCTGAAGGTTTGTGAGGATGGTGTTTTAGTTGTATTTTTATATTGGACTATTTCGATCATCAATAGCTTCAACTGTTAGTAATAGCTTCTTCAGGCATTGCTAGCCTGATGAGTGATAATACCATGGCATTTGAACCTGGATCCTTAGATTCTTGAATATTGAATTTTTAAGATGATGTTCTAACCAACTAGGCCATACTGCCAAAGGCAACAGTCTGTAGAAATTTCATATACTTATCTATGAAGTTTCTCCTGCTTTCTTCACTTTTTCTTTAAGAGCAAAGTTGATTACTGACTGTCACCTTTGCAATTGGCCCAGTTGGTTAAAGTGTTACCTTAAAAAGCAATAGTCAAGAATGTAAGAGTCCAGATTTGAATCCCATGCTAGTACTGTCACTGATCAGGTCAGCAACAACTGAAGAAAAGAGGCTAATAATATCTCTCAAAACATTCTGCATATACTGACTTGTTTGATGTGCTATTACTAACAGTTGAATGTATTTGGAATATTTAAATAAAGTTAAATTTTTCTAAAAGACATTCAATACTCATATTAGATGATGAATATAGTCCAATATAAAAAATATTGTATAGAGATTTTGGTACTCTTATTAACAACATGTTTAGGCATATGAAATGGTGATCATGTGATATTTTGATCATTTTATACGTAACCTGCTCATAGGATAATAATGACTTGTTTTTGAAAAACCAAAGACACCAAAATATATAGATTCTGGACTGAGTTATTAAACATTATGGTGTATTCTTTGTGGGTTCCTAGGTTTATAGTTAATCAAGTAGATAAAAGATGGCTGCTGGAGGGTTACAATATGTCCTAAGATCTAGGTGCAGTGCCTTCAAATCCAAGGTTCCTCACTGACGAAAGTCACAAGCTAGAAACTGGTCTGGGGATGTTGGATATGTAGGCACATAATGATTTTATGTACAAACTTTCCTATATCCATTGATTATGAAGACTTGTATTTGGTGATAGTTTGGTACTCTTATTAACACCATATGTCAGCATATGAAATAGTGATGATTGATAGTTTTAAAATTTTAAATGGTTTATATCCATATTAAATTACATCTAAATATTAAGAAAAGTTATAGTTAGAGAAGTTATAGTAAGTTGACTGTTTTTTTTATTATGCTATCATTTTATTCTTTCACTACTATAAAAATTGTTATGATTAAATATTAAGGAAGCATTACTTTCGAAGTGGTAAAGAAATTTTTTTAAGGCAGTTAAATTGAACCTTAATATTTTTATTTAGAGCAAGTTTATTTTTAGGTGTTTAATAAAATTCACAGTGTTGTTTTTTTCATGATTTCTGTAACCTTAGAAATGTTTACAAGGTGTAAGAAGGCATGGGATTTTTTTTTTTTTCAAATAGATAGCTTATACTAAATCCAGCAAATTATCTAATTTTGTTAGAAGATTGCTATGTAACTATTGTTTGTCAGAGAACAAAGCTTCCAAATTACATTGGATTTATTAGAGATTAATTTTAATGCTGACTTTTAAACTTTTCTTGAAAACAGGTTTAATGTGATACAGATTGTTAGGAAGTTGTTAACTCTGGGGTGCTGAAATTATGCTCTTTGTTTAACATTTCTTAAATATAGATATGCATCAGAATTACTATTTTGTTACAATTATTGATTTATTATTCTGAAATGTTATTGTGGCAACTCAGAAATTAATGTTTCTTTGATCTCTTCAAGATAAAAAAAGTTTTTTTTTTTTTTGATTAATGATGTCCTTTGTGATTTGGTGTAGTAGTAGAGTGGCAAACTCCAGAGATCTATAATTTATGATTAAGATCTGTCACTTCTGGTGCTCAGTAACATGGAGTATTTAGTCTCTTTTTTTGAGGTTTCTTGACATTCTGAATAACTGAGAATATTTACCAGCTTACTTTTTTTTGGTTTACCTACCAAGTATTGACAGATAAGATTACTTTTATGATTGTAACTCATTGCTAAATAATTAATATATTTAAAGAAATTAAATCCTCTACATTTATCTATAAAAGATATTTATTTATGAGATAAATATAGGGGATTTAAATTCTGACTTCTAAGCACTCTTCAATTATTCATACTATCTCATACCACTGATACACATAACCACATATATCACATGATCACCAATACTGTATGGAGAGTTTTGCCTGTTTTTAACCACATACATAGATATTTTGTGCTACCAGCACTCATCATTTGGTCTGGATTATCATCTCCCACACATATATATAATCAGTGCTCAGTTTATATTAAGATAGCAAATCTTCATACTTTAATGGACAGGCTTCAACTCCACTCCAATCCATATAATTGAAAATCCATACTATTGAAAATCTGATGGTGGAAACCCCAAATCCCATGTTAATGCCAATATTATTGCCATACCCATGTTGGCCTCAAGTCATTCTGACCACTAATGTACAGGACCTTATCCATTTAAATACTTAGAAGAGGGATGGGCTGGATGCAGGCTTAATGTGTAAATATTTGAAATACAGGCACTCTTCACATACCTGGAGCCTAATTGTAAATTGGATAGTTGAAGAATGCTTGAAAGTCTGAGTTCAAATTACTAAATTGACAATTAGGCTCCGGGTATATGAAGAGTGCCTGTATTTCAAATATTATTTATGATATGTAGTTTCTAGGAAGTTAACTTTAGATCATATTTAATCGCAATACGTTTTATGAGAAAAACTCAATTGCAGAACTTTTAGATGAATATTCAATTATATGCAAGCTTATAAGAATGAGTTTGTCTAGCCACTCAAATTCTATCCATCAATAATTATATTATTGATGGTAAAGTTAAATGTGACGAAAGGGATTTTGCTAAATATTTTGCTTAGATAGGAATATTTTAGAAAGCAATAAACATTTCAGAATGTTGTGTGTTAGAAACAGAGAGGAATATGGCAAACATGTACAAATTGCATTGTATAGAATGCAAAATGGTTACATTTGCAGATTTTATTAAAATAAAGTATTTGGAGTTTTATTTAAAAGAGAAATATAATTGACTGGTTTTGTTACTTGGAAGTTCATAAAAAGTTCTAGCATAGAAAGTAACTTAATTAAAACTATTGATCTAGGAACCTTGAGACCCAGAGTTCACTAACAGTGAATAAATAAAAAATTGTAATAAAAAAAAGTGTTGATTAGGTTAGATATGTCTAAAGAAAGAACATGGTTAAAAAAATTTAAACTTGAAGATAGAGTGAGAAACAAACTTGGAAAAAAGCCTTAGAGTAGGATATATAAATACACACACACATAACTAAACTTGGATTATTTTATTCTACTTCACTTGCATTTCTGACATTTACTTTCTGACTTTTCAATTCTGCATTGAACAAATGTAAGAAAAGGGAGGGGAGGGTTACTTATTTTATCACATTTCTTAAAGGAATGGCTCATTGAAACTTTGATAGGGAAAATTAGAAAGTGACCACTCCCAGCCCTCCCATTTCCCTTTCTAGTTCTAGTGAGTGAGAGGGAGAGAAAAGGCAGTTGCACCTTTTTTTTTTTGCAAAATGTTTAAGAATTTGAAAAATGTTGACTGAAAATTTTAAGAAAGAAAAATATTTTGTTGTCTAAATACAATATAGTCTCTCTTTTTTTGGTATTTTTCCCTTTTTCAAAAACTCAATAAGTTTAAATAGTTAATTTTATACAAATAGTTAGAGATATTTGTAAATATAAATTTTATACTTAAATGTTTCTAAGCATTTTGGGAAGTTAGGGTAATTAAATATCTTCCTGTATATATCTCATATATCTAAACAAAGATTGAAAGCATTGGATGCAGGAAAAATCTTTCCGCATGTTTGTAATAGTTTATTAATGCATAATAATAAACATAGCTTTATATGATTAGTATATCTTGTGAAATGAAATCAAATTATTTAATTATAATGATTAATAAAAAATATTTATTGAAGAAGCTTTATTTTTTTTTTTTTATAGTTGCCATTTTATTTTAGGCTTATTGCTATAAAAGAGAATTAAAATGCTTGAAATAATTCAGTTTATTTGTCATTCATGTTAGTGCAAACATGGACATTAAATATATATATTTGCATTAGAAATACTAGTTTGAAGAGCAGCACTATTATTACATGTAAAGTTTTAAATAATTAAATTAGTGCAGTAATTTATAAATTGAATATATGTATTTAAAGATATTAATTAAATCAAAATAATGTCAATTAAATGATCTGAAACTTATATATATATGAGTGCTAAATTTTTAGTACACTAATAAGAACTATTTTTTTTATTTATTTAAATTTCTATCAAAGGAATATTTTGAAAACAAAAATCTTGATGAAGAAAAGTATTAGTTTTGTTAGCAGCAGGCATAATACATCCTCAGTGTTTGGTTTTCAAATCTTCCTTAGTTAACATTTTTTCTAGATTAATAATAATAATAGCTCAGTAAGATACTCTTCACATTTTTTCTCATTATATTGCTGGAAACTTGTGTTATATGTAAATAATAATTAGCATAATTTTAATATATATACTACTGTCACTATTTGCTATCTCTACATTTGCTTTTTCACTTATATGCTATTAAAAAAATAGTAAGCAAACAAAAAAATAAAAATATTAAAATTTAATTAGAAAAATATAAAGTTTACACATGTATTAAACTTTCATTAAATTTCCACATTTTCCCTGAATCATTTTAATTCATAATATCACTTTTTTTTTTATGTTTCAAAACATCGGCTGGGAAGCAAACCCGCAAACCCGGTACAACTGCTTGTAAGGCAGCTGTGCTGACCACTCGATCACCAATGCTTGACAAATCACATTTTTTGTATTGTTAACAAGTACTATTTTCCAAATGTCAAAACCTTAAATATTTAGGTATTAATATAATTGATGAACGAAACATTAATATTTACAAATTCAAGGTATTTTTTCTTGATTTTTTTTAATGCACACAAAAAACAGTGTTTTCTTTAAATTTGTGGCACTAAATAAGTACAACATTAAATTTTGAATTTTTTTATTTTTATTTTTTTTATCAAAAAGTTTAAAATTTTGTTCAAGTGGCTTTTAAGTTTAAAGCTAATAATAATAGCAATTTTTTCAAGTCTAGGAAAATTTTGTTTTCATTAAATGATAAAATGAAAAGTATCAATAAATAATCTAAAGTAGGCCATTTTCGTAAATCAATTTGTTCATTAATGAATAATGAAATAAGTTTTTTTTGTTTTTTTAGATTATGATCAATTTAACATAAACACACACCACTCGATGATATATAATACATTTTTTCTACATTATTGTATTTTTAAAAATTATGATTATTTATAAGATACTGTTCTATTAGTCTGTATAATCCACTTGATGGTGTTGATGCCATACAAATGCACATTAATATACCATTTAGTCGGCCATGCTACTGTCAAACCAAATAGAGAAACTTTTATCTTCTTTTACCAATGTTAACACTTTGCTATCATACCATTTCAGGGTGGGTGGACTTAAAGTTTCCAGAACTATTGTAATCTGCATTCAAAACTAATTACGGTACAACTTACATAATGTACTATTAAAAAGTAATAATTATAAGCCCATTACTCCACTTCCAAACACAGGTAAGGCATAAAAAATTAGAAAAGGTTATGGAAAACCACAACTTCACTGTTTTCCTGAAAACAATTCACAGTTCATGAGAACATGTATGAGAATTAAAATGTCTGACTGTAAAATTGCTCATTTGAAATTTTGGCAATTGCCAGCTACAGAATCAGCAACTGTGGTATTTTTTCCAAGAAAACAAAATACTGCCATCTGTGAAAAAATGTGTCTGCATCATGCAAAAACCTTGCACTAGATATATCACTCCTGTTCTTGTAGTGGAAGGTGCTGACCTTGAAACAATACCTGGTTTGATAGCTCCAGAATTCCTTTTTTGAAAGCTTTATGGCTAATCTATTACTTGAACCAGGATGAGCTGACTGTAAAATGTGCCCTCAGTAAGTTGGAGTTGTCAAGAGGTGCTGTGGTTAAGTGGATGACTGGTCTGCATGAGCTGTGCCATGAGAGCCTAATGTTCAGCCCTGTCATCAAATTGGTGGGTCAGGTTTAATTGTGGAGGTGGACAAGACGTTGTTCAATTGTCAGAAAAAGCACCAAGACAGGATGTTTCTGCAACAGTGGTTATTCAGTGGAATGTGCAAGGACACAAGTGAATGCTTCATGATAGCAGTTTTCACTTGCTCTGCACTTGCACTTCTCGAGGCCATATGTCAAAACATTAAGCCTGGATCAAGCATCTATTCAGACTGCTGGAAGGTCTACAAAACATTGGTCCTCAAGGCTTTGTAGGTTTTAAACACCTGAGAGTGAATCACCATTATAACTTTGTAGACCCTATAACAGGTGCCCACCCATAGAACATAGAGTGGTTTTGGGGTCTGCTTAAATGGTGAAACAAATAGTGCAGCACACCCAGGTATTCCCTTGACAACTACCTCATGGAGTTCATGTGGCGATGTGTCCACAAGGGGAAAGACCTGTTCCGAACCATATTATAGGAGATGATTGTCAGTAAACCATCCAAAATAAGTGAAGTTTAAAGTTTGATCAAATTTGTCCATTTTTTTGTTCTTTTTAAAATTGTTATTGAATTAATTTGTAAATTGCACTAATTTATTAATGAAATAAATGAATTACATTAAGATGTCTGACTGATTATTTCACAAATAATGGGGTGGACCCAGAAACATTATATTAATGTGTGTTTGTATGCCATCAACACCATTAAATGAATTATACAGACTAGTAGAATATTACTGCGAATAATCATATTTTTAATACTATAATTTTTAAATTAAAATGTATTATAAATATGTGTAGAACAATATCAAAAAGCTACATTATATATATATATATGATGATGCTAGAGGCAGAAACCGCGGTCTGAGGTTGAGGGTATTTTTGAAGCTTCATAAGAGTTTGTTTTTAACTTACTCTATATATAACATTTGTAAATAGGAGCTTTATTAAAATTAGGTCATCTGACTTGATTTTTTATCAATTTAATATATATATATATATATGTTTGTGTAGAAAAGTATTTTGTGTTGAAAAGTATTATACATATAAAGGACAATAATATTGTAAACAAAGCATACTATCTGCAAATTTATGTCATCTACTAGGGATTCTTAGTACAAAAATAGTGAATGCAGAATATGTGAAAATTTAGAGTGGTGAATGAAAAATAAAGTGGCTAACAGGTTTATCTGGGCATAATTGTTGAGATATTCTTGACTTCTTTAAGGAGAAGCCACAATACATCACATTACATCACATCTTGGATGCAGATGTATGAACAGCAAGGGAGGCAATTCAAGGAAAAATGGGATGGTCAAGTTTTCATATGAGAGATGCAAAAAGTAAAATGAAAATGTGTGGTAGACTGCAGTTTATGGATAATAAAAGAATAGCCAAAATAGTATTTAATTGAGTTATGAGTAAAGGGCAGGTAACAAGATGGGTGAGAAAGGTAATGCAGTATGCAAAAGATTTGGATAAAGAATTTATATCAATATATTTGTATAAAAGATGGAATGATTGTGTTAAGAGGATTGTTGAGTGTTATAGTAGTAAGGAATGGGATAAAAGAATAGATTTATTAATAAAGAATAGGGAGTTAGAGAGATGGAGAAATAGTATGGAGAGTAAAAAGAGTTTAAATATATATAGAAATAAACAGAATATTAGGTGTGAGTTAATATATGATAATAGTAAGGAAAGTAGTTTATTGTTTAAGGCTCGAATGGGATCTTTAGCTACAAGAGAATATACATGTAAATGGAAAAATATGGGTGATTTATTTTGTAAATTATGTAATGAAGGAATAAAAAATATTAGACATTTGTTGATTGAATGTAAATGCTTGAAAACGGAAAGTATATATATATATATAATGAAGTTATGGAAGAATAAATATGAAAAAAAATGATTATTGGTTTTTATGCCAAATTTTGGAAAAGATAAGGGGGATTTAGATATAAAGGCCATAGAGTTGACAAAGTTTATGTTGTGGAAATGGAATAGAGCAGATTATGGGAAAACTTAGTCTGGGAAATGGAAAATAAAGTGGCTAACAGGTTTCTCTGGGCATAATTGTTGAAAGATTTTAGACTCCGTTTAAGGAGAAGCTACAGTACATCATATCACATCATATAATGAACAAAATTTTTCGTATTAATTCTTCCCTTTTTTTTTTTAATGAAATGTATTTTTAAAAATTTTTGAATATTGTAATTTACTTTCAGTTGACTTATAATAATCCCCCTTTCATTTCAACTCTTCTTTAAAGTTGTTTTCAGATTGCTATATATTATAGCAAATAAAAACGTTTTTTATTTAATAAATATAATCTAAAGAAAATAGCTCTTATATCATTTACATTTATTATGTTGTTGGTTTTTTTTTCTATTTTTTTAATTTGCATGACTTCAAAATTAAATTTAGAATATTATTTAAGCAAATTCTTATTCATTGCAAAATAACAAAGTCACGTGGTCATTTTTTTATCAGATGTCAGAAGTTGCCAAATTATAATAAGAAAATTAAATTGTTTTATTTTTTAAGCAAGTACTTATTAAAATTACCAAGTAATTTATATTTGATATATTTTTCATAAATTTGTAAAATGATATTATAGATGATTACATAATAAAATAATTGACATAATGATTTAAGCAATATAACTACATAAATATTATACTATAAATATTATCTATTATTATTCATATTAATTTAAAAAAATTAAATATTTCATTTTCATTATAAAGCAGCTTCATTTTCTATAAATAAAATTTAAAAAATATAGTTCTGTTTATAATATTATATATAAAATGTTTTTCATAGTATCTGTAGCTATATGTTTGATGTTTGTATGAGTGGATCATAATTTTATAATATAATATTGTGATGCATGGGTTAAAAAAGATGAAAAGATAAAAGATAAAGATTAACATGTCTCTCAATAAGTGGGGGGAGTGGGTATTATTAAATATAATTGAGCTTTTTTAAATTTAACATCCATGTTTGAGATTAAATCAAATATAATGACTTGTAGTCTACTAAACAGGCAAAACTCTCCATACAGTAGTGCCACTCAGTGCAAGCCAGAGTAATTAATGGAGCCAGAAGTCTTGTGCATAAAATCCCTATGTAGTGCCTACTCATCCAATATTCCCAGATTAGTTTATGGCTTGAGGCCATTGTTAGTGAGGAGCCTTGGATCTGAGAACACTGCACCTACCTAAGATAGGGATTTTATGCACAAGCCTTCTGGCATCCATTAATTACTCTGGCTTGCACTGAGTGGCACTATTGTATGGAGAATATTGCCTGTTTAATAACAGTTATGAGCAAGCATAAGAAACTGTGATCATGTGATATCTATGACTTGTAGTCTAATAAAAAATAAGTAATGATCACATATGTATTTATCAAAAAGTGTAAATTGTGAATTGATTCATGATAAAATATCTAATATCTCTAAAGTAAAGTTTTGTAATATTAATATAAAATTGTCATAAAAAAATATTAAATAAATAAACAATAAAGTTTTAACACAATGTTAAAATATTTTAAAGTGGAAGGTTTTATGGGGTTGAAATTCAGCCTATCACTTCTGGTCTTTGAATGCCCATGATTTTCTGAAAAATTAATGACTCAGTTATATTTTAACTACTCAATTATTTTTTTTTCATGAATTTTTTTTTTAGTTTTTGGAGGAACGAGTGATCACTAGTTGTCCCACTAATATAATTTTTATTTTCATAACTAAATTATAATGTTATTAGAAATTGTGACAGTAGAAGCTTAATTAAATACTATTAACCCCCTGATTGATGACATAGAACATTAATTATTTATTGTACATTCTTAACTTTTTCTTATATATTTTTTAACAAATGGTTGATTTTATATAAGCAGAAGAATAGCCTTTTAGAATGCTTTTATATTATTAACTTTCCCTGCATGTTTCTGTCTGTATGTCTATGTTTTTTGGATTTTTTTAACAAAAAAAATCCATTTCCATTTTACTTGAACTCACATCCTTATGCTTCACAATAAAACTTTTTAACAATTGAGCCAATGGAAATATTATATTTGTAGAATAAAACTTTGTTTATGTAATATTGATTTAATTCATACATTAATTAAATAAATAAATTAAAATTAATATATATATATCTGACCGAAACATCATATTTGTAGAATAAAATAACTCATACTTTATTAATTAAATTAATTAAAAAGCTGATACATAAATATTTTATATAGTAGATGATCACATGATATTTGAATTTAGAATTTGTTTATTAGAGGACTTGTTTTTTATTTTGACAATTTATCATCAAGTTATATTTTTTATCAATTTTTTTTTGTAATTTTAACCTATAACTAGAAAGTAAAAAACGTAATAGGTAAAAAAAATTTCTTTTAAATATTGCTTTAATGTAAATAGACACTAAAAAGTAGAAAAATAACAAAGTAATCCACCTCATGGTTAATTTGCCAGTCTTAGAAATTATCAGAGATCTTAAGAATCTATTCTTGTTATAAAACAATTGCAAATTTCAGGAATTGGCATTTCATAAAAGCATTCTCAAATAAATCAGAAAAGGCTAAAATGATTTTATGAAATGACAATACTCCTGCAATTTTCAAGTGTTTTATAATAAGTGTAGATTATTAAGATCTCTTATAATAAACTAAAGATCAGCTTTTCAAGTTAATTCACATGTGCTTTATGAATCTTAATAATAAATGAATACTTTCACTTCCAGCACAAGATAAAGTTTTTGCAAAAGAATAGAATGAATCCACCTATTCTTTCAACCCAAATGCTTAAGCATGGGCAAATCTTAAGCACTGGCAATGAAAGTGTGAAGATAAACCAATCACTTTAAATTACTTTTTACTATGTCTGAATGATGCCAGTGAAATTTTCTAGAATTTACCATACGTCATTTTCCAAGAACTATAAATTAACTGAGAGATGGATTACTTTCTTATTTTTCTACTTTTTAAAAGTTAGCTATTTACATAAAAGCATTATTTTTAAAAAAAAAATTTTTTTACATATTATTTTATTTATTAATGACTGAAAAATACAGTTATTAAAAATTAGTTTACCATTTTTAAAAAAAAAAATATTATGCAATACATTAATAAAAATCATATTCTTATTAAAAACAAAAATCAAGTATTTAAATTTTTGTAATTACTACATTTATAAAAACTTAGTGCAATGTAGTGATTAGCCAATTTATTGTTTTTCATAGACATGGGAAAGTGATATTATTGAAAAACAATACAATTTGTTAATAAGAAAAATATAATAGTCATTTTATAAAATATACTCTTAATTGTAGTTTTAAATATACTTCAGCTATTATAATTCAAAGCATTTCATACATATTATTTGTAAAGTAGTTATATGAAATGTCTGTGTGTGTATATAATTTTAATATTAAAGAATTTACATACAATGTTTAAAGTCAAAAGTCAATATAGCATATAATTATTTATTATTAAAAATCTTGACTTTTAATTTTAAAAATAATACTATACAAGAAATTTTTTTAAAAAACATGGTTTAAGATTTGATATACCTTAAGAAAACTTAAACTTATTCATAAACTAACAAAGTCCAAATACATTACTATAATTTAAAGTCAATCCTACTTTCTCATACTGATGCCAATGTCAATTTATTGACATTATTAAGGGAAATAATGATGTTTACATGACTTTAGGAATCTATCTTTGAATTATAGTAATTTATTTGGATGAAGTGGTATGAGAATAAGTTTATATTCTTAAAATATTATATATTTAATCACCATGATTTATTTAGAGGCTTATTAAAATTATTAGAAATTAAAATAAAAAAAATTTAAGTCATTTCTTAAAGTACTGAAAAAATTCTTTAATTGATATTTCTTTTGCATCTTATTTTTAAAACATGTTTTCCCAAGATGTCCATTATTGTACTCAAGGTGTTGTGTACACATACATTGTATATTCTTTTTGAAAGCTTTTATTTTCATCAGCATTTCATGAGTCTTGGCACAACTTCTAGTTTAACCTTTCTTAACCTTTTTTTTATTTAAGGAAATAAAATACTATATAATATCAGTAAGAAAATAATAATTACAATAAAATTTAGTCAACAAAATAATAGATAAAACTGTGACACATGCATGAATGCAGGAGTGATTGATAATGAATTAGAACTCAAATGTGAAAACTCATAACCATCTTTAATAAAGTATTACTTTCTACAACAGTGTTTTTAAGTTTTCACTCAGTCCAAAAAAAAGAAAGGAGAGCGAAAAAACCACTGTATTTCATTATGGGAAAATATTGTATGAACTGTCAATAATCAGTGTAATAAAATATAGTATGGGGAGTTCTTTTTTTTTTGGGGGGGGGATAACATTATTTATATATGGTATTAATTTTGAGACAAAAAAAGAGATGTGTAAAAGTAATGGATTGAGATAATTATTATATTTATTTCAATTTTTTAATGTAGATTGCAAATTCTGCAAATGTCTTCATCCAATTACTCTTGCCTTTTGATGCATTCTATATTGTTTGTTTTATTTCTAAATAAATAGGAAATTAAGATTTTAAAAAACAACAACTGAAGATGGGGATGGTGATTCCTGTAATAAGAGAAAAGTGAAAATGACAGCTTTTTTTTGCATATGGTATGACATTTTTTCCAAATAGCATTATCAACATTGAGCTATTATTAGAGAAATGCAGAGACAAAAAAAAGATAAAATTAAATTCATTGAAGAAAAGACTGAGATATTAAATTAATAGCAATAATAAAACTGAAGAGTAGAAGAAGGAAGATATTTGTCTTAGAAAATTGGAGTAAGAATGGATAAAAAAGAAATTATATGCTTAGCTTTGAGGTATTGTTGATACACAAAGCAAAAATAAAATGGAAATTATTAAAAACCTGAGTTTTTTTCTCATTTATTAAGTATAAAAAGGAGTGATAGTACTTGATTTAATGTTTAAAATTGGTGCATTTTGTGGTATCCAGGAAACTCAAATCTTTTAGATAAAATTCAAACAGAAATAAGTAAATGTTAAGCAGACTTTTTTTTGAGAATGTGAAAAATATTTGAAAAGTTACAATATGTGAGTGAGAATAAATAAATGCATTTAATCAAATTGTGTAAAATGGATAGTATTTATCCAGGATGTTAAAGATTTTGCAATATACAAATTAGATAATCAGCTTCTGCATATTTAAATAAGAAATAATATATAGAATTACAGAAAATAAATATGAATAAAAATACTTTCAATATGTATAAACATAATTATTTATAAAAATTGTGAAAGGATATATAAAATTAATGTGAGTTGATATTATTTGGTATAAGAACAAAAATTTTGGATAGTCAGAAATGAAAAAAGAATTTAGACTCTATTATGTATCTTATGCAAAGATAAAAGGAAAATTATAAATTATTTTTTAGATGTAAATGTTGCTAGAAATGCAGAATAAATTGTGAGAAGAGTGAGAAAAATATATAGCTAAGATGATAAAAAAAAAAAATAGAGGAATATAATAATAGAATATTGGAATTAATGAAATAGCTTTTATTACAATAAGAGAGAAAAAAAGTGCTAGTACTGAAAGAATAATTGGTGATTACCGATTATCAATGAATGGTAAGGAGAAGGCAGATGGTATAGATGAGTTTACATTGATATAGAACATTTCTAAAAGAGAATATTTAATTTGGTTAACAAAATTTCTGTCTATATGACCTTTTATAAACGGAAATCTCCGAGTTCATCTAAGGAGAATCCATTTTCATATTACATCATTAATTTCAGGTTAATTGGCCTTTATGTTTTCTCATTATTTAATTAAATGTAAATTTAAAAATTCACTTGATGCTCATTATTCGTAAATATTAGATAGTTTTTTTATTATTGATTATTGTTACACAATTTAATTATTTTTTATGGTTTAAATTATATAAAGATTTTTGAAATATTGATAATTTTTTTAGCTCTTTAAATAATTTCAAGAAGTGAATAGATGTGTATGTTTCAGTCATCTAGAATAATTACTATACTATTCCAAGCTCAAGGACTTTCACTAAATTAGTTGATGGAAATTTTTAAAATGATAAATGATGTTTTGACAAGAATGAAAGGTAGAAGACTAACCTCCTGAGTAGACTTGAGTAAATTTAATAATCTTTTTATATTTTTTATTTTTTAAAAAAAAACAAGTCTTATAGAAATAAATTTTTATGGATTTTTTTTTATTATATTCTGTTTTAAAATCGTTATATATCTGTAAATAAGTTGTTTTTTTTTTCAATTTTAAATATTTTTTAAATACTTTTTTTTAGTACTTATTCCCACTTCTGTTACTAATATTCTTTATAATTCTGTTACTAATAATCTATATTTCATTTATTTGTTTAAGAATTGCAGTATCAGTTTTAAAATATCTATAAAATTATTAAGCTTTTTGTTTTAGAAAACTCAGTATATATATATCACTCTGATGAAACATAGAATGACTTTAAGAAAATACTTTTTAAAATATATTTATATAGTTTTGACTTTTTTAAACAACTGAGTAAATGTTTTTAATAAGTATGTTAATACTGCTTTATAAATTGAATGTAAATAAATTTACAGAGATGTCAGCTCCAATAATTATGCGCCTTTTTCATCAAAAGTCAATATAGTTCATAATTAAACTATCTATTTTTTAAAAGAAAGTATTTGATAAACAACTTTACAGTTAATACTAGTATTGTTATGTATAAATAAAATGTCCGTTAATTAAAAAATATTGTAATAATAATAAAATTAATAAATATATTGGTGATTAATTATTACACATAGTCTTTCAATTTGCAAAATACTTTCAGTTAACAGTAGTTGAAGATGGTTAAGTAATTGATTGAAAGTACTTTGCAGATTGAAAGACTGTTATTATAGTTCATCACTGTTATAGTTATTATTTTTGCTATTATAATATTGTTATATGTATATATACTTAAGATAAAAATACACATTGGCTCATCAGTTAATGGTAACATCATGTTGCAATTGTACTTTTTTTCCCAGTCTATTCTACAACATTCGGATTAGCCCTGTTTAAACTAGATTTTATTCTCTTGGTTAGGTGGAATAGTAGCAAGATGAACTTAAGCTAAAAATCTATGAATTACAAATCAGTCTATCATTTATGGTGCTCAAACACCATTTAATCTCTTGGGTGACAAATCACTGTTATTTTTTATCAGATATCACTACCATTTATATAATCATAAAATATTTATTTACTACTCAATAAATGTTATAATAAATTGGGTTAACTATCATCCAAATGCCTGTTCTACCTTTTTATTATTGGATATTATAAGATGGGAGATATGAATTAGTCTTTACATTGTTCTGCCTTTTAGCTACTCCTTTTTTCATGAACTTTCAATAATTCTTATATATATATTCCATTATACTTTGTCTTTTTATAATCTTTAGTCTATTTATTTTTCTTTAAGATAATTTTTGGACATTTATTTTTATTATTTTACTTTTGTGTAATCCAACTAATTCTACTGTTTTAAAATCTTTTTATATTAACTTGCCAAATTAAAATTTTCTGTTATGATTTTACTTTTGCCAACCAAACTCTTCAAAAAAATATGTTTGCTATCTACAATCAATTATGATTTTTTTTTTTTATTGACAGTATAGTATATTGATCTATATGTTTATTACTAGTATCTTTTTTTTTTATTGTGCATCTAATTTCATTTGATATTTTTATACATTTTAGTATCACATTTTTTGGTTTTATAAAGTTCAGATATTTTGCAGAAACTTTATTTAGTATTTCATAAATGATTTTGGCCTTATTATTTTTTATTGTACCCACAGTACTAATACGATCACTCCTTTTTATATGGCAGAAAATAATGTTTTAGCAAGAGCACTAATCTAAATGGGCAAGAACATATATTAAATTTGTTCATTTAAATTAATCTTTTTATAACATAATCATTTCTGTATCCATTAATCATATGGTTAGTTGCTCAGAGAAATGATACAGCAGTGATAAATTGAGTAAAATAGTTTTAAATATGTATCTATTTTTTTTCTTTTATTCAGTCATCATCATTTGTGAAATACAAATATCATTTCTAATGCTCTGAAAGCCCTCTAAGTTTAATGTTGATTTCTTCTCCACTGTTTGACCTAAAAAAGCAGGTTCATTAATCTTTTTTCATACAAATAGAATACTATTAACCATATCTATTATTCAAAATTTTCTACTACCAAACAAAATTTCAATAATTATCTTTAACATTTATAATAAGTAATTGAAATAAAATACTAGTTTTCTACTTCACCTTTGAGGTAAATAATTTAAATTGCGCTTTACGCAAAAAAGTGAAGCTTGTCTATATTATTAAAGAGTTATATGGATAAGCACTTTCAGAGAACTTAAGTCTCCATATTCATAGCTTACTTTAATTGAAGTTTAGTGGCGATTTATGCAAAGTTTTATAAAGACCATTTTTATACACTCACAAACAAAATTAGGGGTAGGGGGCATTTAATAAATCCCTATAAATTAATAAGGCTAATTGTAGTGAGCTCCTTGTTGTTTTTTTTTAATCTTAGATGAATTTAGATTGCAGTGAGAGATAAAAGATTTATTTTGAATTAATAATGTTTTATCTATATATAATTTGATTTCATAAACTATGAAGGCAGCCCTTGTATTTAGATTTTTTTTTAAAATTATTACTGTAGTGATTGTCTGTAATTATTATTATTCACTATATATTTTTTAACTTAAGAAACTTTTTTTGTTGCTTTTTTTAAAAAAAAAAAATGTACAATGAAATCGCAAATGGTACTATAATTTGTTCAAAGCTCCTCTTGAATTAAATATATATTGTGTATAAAAGCTCACATTTTGTGGATAAACATTGATTAGAATAGAATATGTATTGTTTATTAAATTGCAAATGTACAGTACTTTTCAACATAAACATATATGTAACATGAATGTTTTTATATATGCATAATATGCACATACATCATGATTTTAATATAAACAAAATTATGAAAATAATAATGCAATTATTAATAATAAATTGTATAAACACATTTACCTATATTTTACTGGATGTGTATTTTTATACATTCACAGAAGCAATTAAAAAACAACTAACTAATGTATTTTTAATTTAAAAAATAAAATAAATAGTAAAATTTTTGACTGGTGTAATTATTAAATATCCTCTAGGAAATATTCTTTTTTTTCACGAACTTTTTACTTTTATATGAACATAATAGTGATCTTGTTGTCAAGAAATTATGATCTCTAATTATTTTTGACATTTATAAAATCAGTATCAACTTTTAGTACATTCTAAAACTTCGTAAAACTTTTAATGTTTTATTCAGAAAATATTTTATTCTGTAAAATATAGCACATCAAATTTGGAAAAGATAATAAATAAAATAAGTTTTTTTTAAGTAATACTTTTATGTAAACAGTACTAGCTGACTAAAAAGTAAAAAAATAAAGTAAATCCAATTAAAAAATACAAAAAAACTGAATCTTGGCTAATTTGCCATTCTTGGAAAATGTCAGAGATCTTAAAAATCTAGATGATTTATAAAACAATTGGAAATTATAGAAAATATTGTCATTTTAAAAAGGCATTTGAGGCTCAAATAAATTCATAAAAATCAAAAACACTTTAAATGCTTTTATGAAATGCAATTTCCAAATGTTTTATAACAAGTCAAGATTTTTAAGATCTCTGACATTTTCCAAGATTGTCAGAGATAAGTTTTTTTTTATTTTTTAGTCAGCTAATACTGTTTACATAAGGCATTATTTAAAGAAACTTTTTTATAACATATTATATTATTTTTTACTTTTTAGTTATAAGCTAAAAAAAAAAATCTGAGAAAAATGATGATTTAATAAGATGTGAAAAAGTCCAATTAAGGCAACAATGTAGACGTGATGCAGGAACTGCTGAACAAAATACTTTTATTTATTAAATCTTTTATCTCACCAAACTTTTATCATTAAAAAGAAAAAATGATTAAAACTTTAAAAAAATCTCAGCCAGAGGAAAAATAAAAAATGATTAAAAAAAAAAATCTCAGCCAGAGGAAAAATTCAAAAATTTTGACATACAGACAAAAACTTACATAGAAAATGTGTACATACAAACAGAAACATACTTAGACATGTCAAGTTAATATAAAAGCATGTAAAAAAAGACTAAGATGTGTGCATTCAATATAGATCAAATTTTTTTATTAATATATATATATATATATATATATATATATTGTAATGGTCAAGTTTTATGTAATCAGTCAACAAAACTGAAAGACCAAGCAAGGACCTTCAACCAGCAGACATAGGGTTACCCCCATGCTCCTAGTTTAAACCCCAACCTAGGGCTTCCTAGTCTCAACCACTTAATTAACATTCTTGACATCACATAGCTTCCCTTCTTTGTATAGCTCAACATAGCTCATGGTTTGAACTTGGACTTTCTTTCTCAGAGTTCTTCACAACTTACAACATGAAAGGACCGGCACTCCTAAGTCTTATATCAGTTTATTTATCTTGGGTTTATTACATGATTTTAGGGTCTAACCATTTCTCTGTGACTCAAATTAATATTATATCAATGGAGTACAAGACCATGGATGCATTAACAAAGCAAATGAAAGTGTTTCCAATCATAACTAATCCAGCTCATAAGTTTAAATTGACAATACTATAAATCTATTTACATAAAATTAATTTAGTTAAGAAAGCAGCTTACACATGGACGATGATGATCTACTGGCTTTTACAAAGTGATATTAAAGTTAATGGCAGCTTACAACAATGTCGTGTGCCCTACTTAGTTTAAATTGAACTTATGAATATTTAACAGTCCATTCTAGGTTTTATCTATGAGTAATTACATTCTTATTTACTCTGTTTTTTTCTGAGGGAGAACTTGTAGATAGGTTTGATTTTAAAAGTCACCTGGCATTGCTAACGAGCATAAGTGAAGGCTAGACTGCAAATATTTATTAGAAAATTGCAGTACTACCTGAGAGTGAAGATGGTACATCAAGACGAGAATCAGCTTTGTGATCTGATGATGTGGTTCAATGATGAAGAGTGGATGTCCCTGGCCACAGAGGTACATCTTCTTCTAACCAAGGGTGCATACCATGTACTAAAATCCAGGACTTGGGGGTGCAAAAAGTCTCCTCTTGCAGAACCGGGAACGGTGCTAATCTATGGATTAGGAATTTGAGCACACAGCAACTGATCTGCTCTTGGGCAGTTTGACCACTAAGATACATGAACCACAAAGAAATATACAAAATTTAATAATAAAGTGACCATTGTCGCACATATGAGGCAGTTTGCAAATATATATAAAGATAAACAATAACTTGTGAACTCTTCCACATACAAAATTAATATGAATAAAATTATTTCACATATGTAACAGTGAACATCCCCAGTTAATCATAAATAAGGATTTGCTAATCAAAATCCATTCACAATATTTATTTTCATAATCTCAAAGAGTAAAAACCCAATAAATAATATTTATATTCTTGGGGGTGTTACTGATTCCTAAATAGACTGCTAGCTTTATCCACAGAATTGCATTTTATTTATATAATATTTATATATTGCATCTGTGAGCAATGCAATACATACATTTAGATTTCTTTATTATTATTACTTCTACAAATATAAAATCTTTGATTACATGTATTTCACATGTTAAGGAAGGTCATAAAAAATCATTATTAAAAGACAAACATTAATTTAGCAGTACATAAAGTAATAATTTAGTTAGAATTAATAATTTATTTGTATTGAATATTCCTAATAACATTACTTTTGACAGCATATAGGTTAGGATATATATATTATAGGATACACTATAGGCAAACAACATAATTTATAAATCTATTAAATAAAATATGCTAGCCATCCTTTCTTAATTGTTATGTAATTCTAAGAATTGACACATTGCTTTCCTTGACATGATTGGGGGGGTGAAAGAGAGAACTTTAAAAAAACAAAATTTTAAAAATGTTAATTTTGACTTTAAAATAGAATAATTTAGGATTTGGTATCCTCTTTGCTCGCTATATCCCTTGCAATTTTGAGAGCAGAAAAGCATAAACATGTTTCAATGATTTAACTTTTAATTTTCTCCATCATTCAAGGTAATACATACAACTAAAATGAAACAAAACTAAGTCTTTAATTTGTTCAATACTTTGAGCCAGAAGATTTAACATTTAGAATAATTAACATATAGGTTACATAAGGTTAAGACCAGTTAAGAAATATATAAATTTAGTTACAGTTAGAATATTTAATAGAATATAGCATTTTACTTGCAAAACTTCAATGATGGCTTGGGGTCTTTGTTATGCTCATGGACAGGTGGATTGGTGAACTTTAGGCTGGCACTAATGTGGTAGGACATGGATGGAGCTTCTACATTTTAATGGAACTATTGGATGCCAACTCCTGATGACCCAGATAAGATGATGCCCAACTACTCACACATTTTGGTAGATGCAGTCATTATAAATTATTACTTGCATTATTGATAAGCAGGATTGTGATGACTCCATAGAGTGGTAACAATAATATGATGAAAATTTCTTAAAATAAATTATGTTAAGAGTTTTTCTTGTCCTGTGATCAAAATTGTTAAGCTGAATTCCAAACAATGGCCCCTTCCATGCTTATATATTTTCTTTTATGCCTGGGATCTACTTTCTGCCTTAATGGATATTAGGTTTAATTTTGATTTTTAATTTCTGTTCCATTAGCATTTTCATTTTCTCATATTTTCTGCCACTGCTTTGGTTTCCTGTGCATTGTGCTTTATTTACACTACAATACATTTACTGAGGCTATAACCTCGAGAATATGCATGTAAAATGTGATAGTAGGAACCTCTACAGGTGTTTAACCACAAGCTGTGCATTTAATAAAATTATAATTACAACTACAATACATTGCAATGTGTCCAGGATGTACATGGTGTTAACTGTAACTACTTCTGTTGGTAGTATGTACAGATAGAGAAATACAGCACTTGGTTTTCCTTACTTAATGGACTCCTATACATTTTAACATTTTCTTTAATTGATATTTTTATTTACTTTGCCAAAATTCTTTAAATAAAAATTATTTCTAACCAAATACTTTTAACAAACTATTTTCTTTGACTAAATATATAGCATGATCAGAATAATCCACTTTTAACCTTTTGAATATTGAAGTTTACACACACATATATATATATATTACAAATGTGTGCAGATATTTCGAAGTAAATATATGATGGGAGATAGATTGAACACAAAGCAAGTATATATGTATACAGATACACACTGCTTCAATATATAATCACATACAATGCTCAAAGAAAGAAAAATGACTGCTGAATATTGTAAAATTTGCTAATTTTAATGGTTTATTTTTGTTTATTTATTTATATTTTAATGTGATACATTTTTGTTTGAATAGATATAATTGGAGTCATATTATTATATACATCGTAGTACATGGCTCCATTGAAATTCATTTATTGTTAGCATTTATGCATAATTTTAAACTATATCCTATCCTGACATTGGATAAATCATTTAAATAATCTTTTTTTTTATGGAAAAAATAAATAAAAACCTTTTAATGGAATCATTGCCAATATTTTTATAAATGTCATAATATCAAATTCTTTTATTAAATAAATGAGAATGGTGTGTTTGGATTAATGACTTTGATGTAGTTGTCCATTGAATTGTTTCATCATTTTTACCTTTAAGTATCTTCAAAATTTACAAAGCAATATAGATTGAAGAAAATGGTTATATAACTTTTTTGAACTATTATTTATTTAATAAATATAATTTAAAAATTGTAGGCAGTTCTCTGGAGAATGAAGTTTCTATTTGTTAAATGAACAAATATAATCGTTTACTTTTTTATAAAAAACAAAACAATTTATATGTGGATACATGTCTTATTCTAATTTATGAGTTTTAAACGTGTATTTATATTTTTACACAAAATAATTGTGGTTATATTCAGGATATTATGTTTTCAACAATACGTTTATTTCTATATATAATTAAAATTTAACTATAATAATAAATATTATACATAAATAAGCATTTATTTTATAACGTCTTGCGTACGATTATAATTACGATAGAATGACAGCCTGTTAAGCTAATTGTGCAGACGCTGTGAGAATGTTATTAATAAATGAATACCTTCGAACAACCACATGATATAGTATTTATATAAGAGTAAAAAGGAATCCTCTTACTCTTACGACTCAAATGTTTATATATGAGCAAATCTAAAGTAGTTGTAACGAAGGTGTGACTACATAATAGTCACTTTAAATTACTATATATAATGTCTGTATGAATGACGCCAATGAAATTTTCTAGAATTTACTAAACGCCACTCTAAACGAAACTAAATCATATACATAAATAAGCATTTATTTTATAACGTCTTGCGTACGATTATAATTACGATAGAATGACAGCCTGTTAAGCTAATTGCGCAGATGCTGTAAGAGTAAGAGGATTCCTTTTTACTCTTATATAAATACTATATCATGTGGTTGTTCGAAGGTATTCATTTATTAATAACATTCTCACAGCGTCTGTGCAATTAGCTTAACAGGCTGTCATTCTATCGTAATTATAATCGTACGCAAGACGTTATAAAATAAATGCTTATTTATGTATATGATTTAGTTTCGTTTAGAGTGGCATTTAGTAAATTCTAGAAAATTTGATTGGCGTCATTCATACAGACATTATATATAGTAATTTAAAGTGACTATTATGTAGTCATGCCTTCATTACAACTACTTTAGATTTGCTCATATATAAACATTTGAGTCGTAAGAGTAAGAGGATTCCTTTTTACTCTTATATAAATACTATATCATGTGGTTGTTCGAAGGTATTCATTTATTAATAACATTCTCACAGCGTCTGCACAATTAGCTTAACAGGCTGTCATTCTATCGTAATAAATATTATAAAAAAATGTAACACAGATTCACATAAGATTTTAGAAAATTAATTGATTTATTAATGTAGATTATATCTTGTATTTACTTTGTTTTCAAATCGTACACAAATTGATGGTAAATGGGAACAGATGTTGTTGCATTCAAAGCAAGGTTTAGAAATTAGTATTTGATTAATTTTTTTTTTTTATAGGACTTGATTTACTTTATTTAACTGGAATTTATATCTATCGGTGAAAATTGCTGTAACTAACTTATATACAAATTTATTAATATTACACAGGAGATGTATGCCAACTTTAGTATTAAACAAAATACTTTGACATTAATGTTATTATTTTCAGATCATATTTTAATAGAGACAAATTCGTTATCCCAAACCATTAAAAAAAACTGATTTTTAACAGAATAATTCAATAAATAATATATTTTAAAAGATACGAGGGGAGAAATTTAATATTTTTAAAGATTTGCCAAATGATGAATAGATTTCAAAATAAAGGCTTGGATTTTTAATGACATCATCGCTTTATTTTTCCTCAATTTGCTCTTTTTTTAAAAAAAAATTATATTTTAAATATTATATACCTAAAACCAAATAAAATATAAAAACTTTGAAAAACTGATGCCAGCAATTCATAGCACTTCACCGGACAATGCCAAGATGATAAAACTTCTTGCATAAACATTTATGTACATGACTTTTTGTTATATATACATTACAAAAAAAATCTATGCCATTAAATTTTTAACTAAAATTATATGTAGTTGTTGAAGTATGGAAAGAGATATTTTGGGAATAACAAGAAGAGCTCAAAGCAAATCACATGGTTGAAAGAACAAGCAGGTATTATTGATCTCATTAAAAAGATTGAGACTGAAGTAAGGACTGGGCTGACATATTATTAAAATAAATATTGAAGTTTGAAACTGTATCCCAAGTGATTATAAAAAAAATTGAAATAGACTACACATGAGAAGGATAGATGGTAGAAGAAAGTTTACTGATGTGATGTGAGAAGAGAGGTTTTGATTAGGAGAAATTGGATTAAACTTGGATATTATCTTCATTTTACAGTAGACTGACAATAGTTGAAAAAAATAATTGTGATGACTAATATATAGAATAAAATGGTGACATTCTGATTTTGTGAAAAATAATAAAAACAAAGAAAAAAAGCTGTCCATAGAATTCTCACTGGTTTTGCATGAACAGCAAGGAAAACAAAGAAATAGCTACTTAACAATATTTGTCCAGAACTTTCATTTAAAGCATAAATAAATTTATTTTGATTTGATCATATCATGAAATTCTCTAATTCATTAGAAAGATATATAATGCTTGGAAAATTGGGTGGAAAAATGAAAGATGGTGGCCACCAATGAGGTGGATGAATTCCATAATCACATTAATAAATGTGCTTTTGAGTAGTTTGAAAAACCAAGCAAATTATAAAAACACCCAGGTCTCATTTTATGTGGAATTTTTAAATGCAATTATGGAAGTTATGCGATTCATGTTTCTTCTTAATATCTTTGTATGCAGTTTTCTTTTATACGATAAAAATTATTAAATCAGAAGTCAAGCTCTGATAATACACGGTTACTTTAAATATTATAAATTTCACACACTCACACATCATATTTAAAGTAATAGCACATTATCAGAGTTCGACTTCCATCTAATAATTTCAATATTTTCAGCACTTTATAATAGTACTGTAATAGATTTTATGCAATAAAGAAGTTCATAATTCACTTAAAATCTGGATTTCCCCATTTTATATACACATATTAAATTTTACAAGATTATAAAGTAAATCTGTTCAAACATTATAGATGCCTATACTATGCATGTTGTTGTTTTTGCATTTTAAATCACCTTAAGAGTATGTAATCAATTAATCATTTAGTGTCCACAAGTTTATTTTTAAAAAATGAGTAACAGCAGTGAGGCACACAATTAAATTTGATAATTAAAAATTAAAATCTGATTTTTATTGTAATTAACAATTTAAAAATACATAATGTGATCTGTAATTAATGTGATGTGAAACAATGAAATTTGATTTTTAAACAGAATTGAAAATTAAAAAATTAAAAACAAAAATAAAAATTTAATTTTTAATTGTTAGTTTAATTAAATTTTACCCAACAGTGGTGAGTAGGTGTCTTTTTATTATCATAAGTCTAAGTTCTTATTTTTATTTTAAACTTTTAGTTTACCCTAATGGAGAGGAAAAAACACTCAAGAAAATGAATTTCTTTGGAAACAAAATTTTTTATTTTAGATTGCTTAGTAAAATGGGAAGGCTCAACAGTGATTGGAAAAAAATTTAGTTTGGGCAAGTCCACTATAAGAGCAATTAAAAAAACGAAGTTGGAGCTAGTTGTATTTCCTCTTGTGATGAATTTGATGTCTTACCAGTTCACAAATGAATCTGCATATTGTCAAATAGCGATAATGATTAAAATATTATACATGTATGAAAAAATGTCAAATACTGTAAATTACACATAAAAATATATTGTTTTTGAATAAAATTAAATACTGTAGTTAATAAAAAAAGTAAAAAAGTTTGTCTTATATCAATTTTTTTCAAATTTGAAATGTTTTATTAGTCATATTTTATTTCCTTTTTTTAATGTGAATTTTAAAGTAATTTTATATTGTTGCTTTGCTTCTATGCGATTTTTGAAAATTAAAATACATATCCCCCATTTTTCAAGGTTAGTTAAGTCTATTTTTGTGTGATTTCTTTTGTGCACATTTTCTGAGGAACCTATCTATCACATAAAATGAGATCCAGGTGTAGTATGTATGTGCTCAGCAGGAATTGATTTCTTAATTATTTGACAGTAACTAATTATAATAATGACCAGATGTACCTGGCCTAGTAAAGGCTTGTGTTTTTTTTAATTGGTTGTTTTAATAAATTTTTTAAAATATTTGTTATAAATTAAACAATAGATTTTAAATGTGATAATTGTACACAGGTCTGAAAGATTATTAATATGGTGGAATACAAAAACTTAAGGCTTTCAGCCTGTTGTTTTTGTAAAAATTGGTTGCTTTAATAATTTTTTTAAGATTTAATGCAAATTAAACAAAACATTTTAATATTATATAAATAAATTTCTGAATTTTAATAAAGCTAAATTAAAATTTATTTGTGCTGTCAAATATAACCAGTGTATTTAAAAATGTAAACTGGAGCACTCTGAATAAAAATTTGTTTTTGTTTTTTTTATTTTGATAGCATCTTGACTAACCATAATACTTTTTTATAGCTATATTAATAGTTATCATTTATTAGTGTTGGAATACAAAAGTGCCAGTCATTTTTATTATTATTTTTAAATATAATATTTGTATTTTTTTTAATTGATTGCTTTAACAATTTTTTTAAGTTTTAATGTAAACATTATTAATTTATAAAAAATGCATTACATTTTAAATTAAGCATTTCTAAATATATTATTTGTCTGAACTATATTAAGAGATTGACAGACCATGTAAGGAAAGCAGCTTAATGCTGAATTATGAATCGGCATTTGAGGCTGTTTTTGCAGTTGGCTAGGAACCTTTACCATGAAATATATGGTATATCTCTGTAGTTAAAAGCATTCATACTGATTTTTTTCCAAGTGTTTTTGATTTAATGGCAGAATTATTTCCTTCTCATAAAAGAAGTGGTTGTGAATTTGACATGTGATGTCAGACATACATACATTCTCCAATCAAGCAACAGAGAAAATACAGATTTTATATATGGTAGTGGTGATGATGTTAATAATATAAATAAATATTACTGTATACAAAAATATAAGTGATTTACAATTTATGTAGTTATCGTCACACCAATATAGAAACATTCTGTAAGCTTGGTGGTTTAAAACTTTAGGGTTCTTTTTTTTTTAATTTCAGAATTTGGCAGTAGAAGGAGCAATACATGAAAGAGCCTTTGTATGTCAAAGTTAATTAGTAGAAAGGTGTAAAGTTGGTCAAGAAGAATGTAAGAAAATTCCACAGCCAGAATATCCTTTACATTGTCCTAAAAAGGAATATTATCAGAGATCATCATATATCAGATTGCAGGGAAAAAAGGAAAAGAAGTGTGCAAAATAGGAAGAACTATATAGATTAAAATGTTTGTCTGAGTTTTGGATCATGAAAATGGCTACTATGTGCATGAATAGATTAATTCTAGCTTTGACTCCTAGTCTTTACTTATAAAGACAAAAGCCAGAAATTGATCTGCTAATGAGGTTAATAGCCTTATATCACTTGGTGTCCATTGATTACGCACGCTTACAGTAGATGGCTCTGGAATGGATTGAAGATAACTGCTTTCAAAAGCATATGATTAAACACATAAGAAAGTTATGTAATTTTTATAGCTATGACTACATGCCTTGAAGATATTGGTATAATTCAATGTTTAGAAAGGAAATGCATTTAGCTTTTAATATAATGACCATATTAATTATATATAGCGAGAAATCTATTGAGTGTGCATATTTGTATTATATATGTGTAATAATTTTAGGAAATAATAAAAATTGTCTAGCACCATCTACATTAAATTTAATTAATTATTTTGCTTTATCTCATTATCCAAGTGCTTTAGTGTACAAAAATGAAACCACTTATGACTGTTTCTTGAATTCTTATATATAATTTTTAATATCCTGTTTTTACTCCAAGTTAATTGATAATATTAAACATTTAAAAATAGTATATAGTTTATACACTAAATATGATAAATTATTAACATACCATATAAGTCATACATTATTATTTAGAATTTTATTGAAAAAATCAATCCTTTTGCATTGTTTTTATGTGTATTAACATATATTTTTTTCAATTTTGTTTTTTATAAATTGTGAAGCAGTCTTTTTCGACAAATTGTTATTTCTTTTATATATGTAAATATGACTTTTACATATAATAATATATACTGTACATTAAATTTTTTATCTAATAATGTAATTATATATATATATATTTCTTTTCTTATCTTTACTAGCTGTCATATTTGAATTATAAAACTTTTTATTATTATTAATATCAATTATTTTGAATTACTGGGTTTATGCTTTTTAATTATTATTTGTTGTTGTAATCTGTCTTATTTTGTTTTTCGCTTTTTTTATTTTTTATTTTTAAATATTAGTATTGTCTTATTAATATATATATTTACTTGGATTCATTGATCGTATTTGTATATTCCCTACGATGTTCTGCAAATACAAATCTTACGCGAATTGCGCTGTTTATGTCAAAAATGATTAAATTGTGGTCAATAAATGTCCAATATATATTTTTTTATTCATCAGATTTTACATTATTCTAGCCGTACTTTTGAAATAGTTTAAATATTTGTAGAATACAAGAAAAATGTAACTTTGTGATTTAACATTTAGCAAAATAAGACAGCCATAACATTTTTTTAAAAAGTTTATTTACTTATTTCATGTTCACATCGTGTTAGTTCTGTATATAAGAATACTAATGGAGTTAAATTTGGCATCTGATAAACATTAAACTTTAAAACTTATGCGTTCTAATGTTTTATTTGTTTAACATTTCAAATTTACAATTTATTTATAATCTTGAGATTAATTTACTTTCATTTACTCTGCACACATATACAAATATATTATTGTCCTTATCTTTAGTATAGAAAATTGTCTAATGAAAACAATAGGGCTTACATGAAAAATAATGTTAAGCATAAAATATTTATAAATAAGGGCAAACATATAATCATATAAGTGGTACTGCTAGTAATTATATATATATATATATAAAGTGCTTTACTTGATAAAGAATATAAAACATGCAGTACTATACTGCCTTCTCATAACTGTGACTATAATATTAGTATGCTAAATTTGCTGTCAATTAGTTTTTAAAACTGCATGATAATTTATATAATTAATTCACTATACATTTAAGAATATATAAATAAATATTATTATGTTTATTGAGAACTATCTATATCATTTATCTAATATTAATATAGCTATGTTCTTTATTACTTTTTACAATGCTTTTTTATAACCCACTGGACAGTTTCGATTGCCCCAATCAAAACTGTCTAGTGGGTTGTAAAAAAGCATTGTAAAAAGTAACAAAAACATAAATATATTAATATTATATAGTTTGGCAATGTATCATTTATCATCACTATTTTTACTCACCGTTCTACTGCAGAATGATCTTTTCTATGTTAATTCAGTTATTCTGATCCCTAGCTTTATTTCTCCATCACACATCTGCAAACTTTATTATTGCATGTATTTTATATGTGATCTCTCTCTAGATCTGTTAAATCTCTCTGATCATTATCATCAATGCTAGCAATTATGTTCAGCCCAGCTTCATTTCAGTCTTCTAATTTTTTCAATGATGTCAGTGGTATCTGTTTGTTCCCACCTATAATATTTCACTTTCAATCTTTTTTTTAAACATGTATCTCACCATAGTTCATTGAGCAGTCTCATGTTTCTGTATTGCACTTTTATTAATTATCCCAATCTTAGATCCAAAATATAAGAACTGGTAAAACACTCATTTAAAACCTTATCTTTTTAAACACTTTGTAATACTGTTATTTCTACCGAAAGTACTCCATTTATGTGTAATTCTATAATTAATTTTATCCATTATGTTACCAGCTATGTTAATAATGTGATGAAGATTATTAACTTCTAATTCATGCTTATCAATTTTTTATTTTTTTTCAAGAAAAACTATCAAAAAATATTTTAGTCTTTTTTAGAAGTTATTCTTAATCCTACTTTTTTACTTTCATCTGTTAACTCTTGCAACATTTCCTGAAGTCTGAAGCATTATTTTCAAATTACATTATCTATAGAATCTACATTACTTAAATAATGTTCATTTACTTTTTCTTCCTTGGTTTTCCATTTTAATCCACAAAATAATTTTTGCAAACCTTCTGTAAAATGTTTTGGAATAAGTCACCCTGTTATACATCCTTCTCAATGTTAATCTTCTTAATATTATCGTGTAATCTCATCATTGTTATTATATTTTGATAAATATTCTTTAGAATATGACAAAATACTGGGTCTATATCTTGATGATTCAATGATTTAATCACTGAAGAAATACTTATAGAATCAAAGGCCTTCACATAATCTATAAATGTAAAGTGTAATGGAAATTCATATTTCTTGATCTTTTTCATAACTTTTCTCAATAACTAGGATGTGATGCTCCATTGTGCTAAAACCATTTATAAATCTAGCTTGTGATGCTTTTGAAAATTCATTTAAAATGGTCCAAAAGATGAAATTAGTAAGGATAATAATTCTGCAATGTCTAAAAATGCTAGGAACTTCTTAAATTTATGCAATTTCCTTATCTTTTTTTCTAATGAATTTTTTCTTTTTGATAAAGATTTCTCAAAGAATCACTGATTTATGAAGCAATTTTATTGTCTAATAGGACATTTTTTTTGTTTTGGCTTCCATAAATTTAATGTTTTCAGTTTCATTAAATACTTAGCATACAATATGAATGTAATTTTAACCATTTTCAGGAGAATAAGTTATTCTACATTTTCTTTAACTATTTCATAAAATTAACAATGTATTTTTATTAAATATATTACATATGTACATAATAATCTCCGCACAACCATATTTTTTTTAAGACCATCAATTGGCTTATATCACTATCTCTCATATATATCTCCATCACATGTACAGTATTTATCAATAGTAAATTGTAGATTTGGATTTACTTACTCCATTTATAACGTTGACATGATCCTCTCTAGATAATAAAATAATAATTATCACTAAACATTTATTAAACTAGAGATTACTTCTAGCTTAAATATAACCTTTAATATTAGTTAACAATTAGTATATGTTTTTTAAGGAGTAATTTGTGTGTGTTTAATAATTTTCACACCACCATATTCTTTTAAAATACATGAGTGAAGGCAAATTAAAAAAAACAGATATTCCTTATCTCTATCATATGTATGATATTTATGAATAATAAATTGTTGTATTTTGATTTATAAATGCCAAACTTATTTCATTAACAACTTTGACATGATCCATTCTAGATAATAATGATTATCATTAATCATTTATTAAACTAGAAATTATCTTTAGCTCAGATATAAATTTTAAATTTTAGTTAAATATATACACCCATGGAGTAATTCAATAACCTCTACACCATCACATTCTTTTTTTAAACATGTAAATGAAGATATATTAAAATATAAATGACTCCCAAGATGCATTTTGTGCTCAACTAGCAATTGTCAATTGGTTCAAGTCACCATCTTTCACATGTCTTCATTTAAGTGGTGATGGTGTGGAAATTATTAAGGACATATATAAAATATTATATATGGTAAAAGTGAAACTAAGTAGAATTACTCCACATGTGTATGCTTAAATTAAAAAAAATAACAGATATATCAATCTTTAACTAAGTAAAATTTATATCTGAACTAGCGATAATCTCCACTTTAATAAATGATTAGTAATAATCATTATTGCATTTATCTAGAATGCATCTTGTCTAAATTATGGATGCAGTAAGTCTGACACTACTATGTCAAAATGTAACAATTCTAGCATGTGCTCTTTTTTGCCTTTTAAAACTAAATAAATTATTTTCATTTTATTCCATAAAGAAAATACTTCACAAATTTTTTTTAGACATAAATCAATTCCTATCATTTTTAATTTTGTCTTTTGAAGTAATTTTAAGTGAGATTTTCAAATTCACAACTATGATATAATATCATGACTGCAGAAATTTGTGGTATGGTTATAACACCATTGAATACATGAGACAAGTAAATAATTGTTGCTATGCTGGCATATAATATGTGCATGGAATTTATAAATTTTTGCTCTTTTATTTTTATTTTCAGCCTGCTAGTTATTGAATCAACAAATTTTGAAACAATGAACATGGAAGTATAACTGTTTTTAGAAATTTTATTGTCAAAACAAATAAATAAAATTTTATTAAAAACGTTTTTTTTTTTTAATACTTTTTACAATAATTATTTTTTTGAGCATTTTAATAAATAAGATTCAAATGCACAAAGATAAAAACAATCATATACCTGGTGCCTAATTGTAAATATAGGGGATTTGAACTCAGACTTTCAAGCACCCTTCAACTATTCACACTATTTCATATCACTGATACCCATGATCACACACATGTAGAAAAGATCAATAATTAGCAATATATTCATGCTGAACCAGCACTCATCACTTGGTCCAGATTATCATCTCTCATATATATATATATATATATATATATATATATATATATATATATATATATATATATATATATATATATATATATATATATATATATAAGTGCTCAATTTATATTAAGATAGCAAATCTTCAATATGTATATTGGTGATTATTGATCTGAGTGTCAGTGACATGAGATAGTGTGGATAGTTGAAAGGTGCTTGCAAGTCTGAGTTCAAATTTCTATACTTTCCAATTAATGAATCCAATTTTCTGTTCATTTATGATATTGAGCAATCAGAAATGATTAATTTGAGTTTTATAAAAAGGCTGTTAAATCAAGTTTTTTTTCCAATAGATATTAAAGCAATTTTTTACATCTTTGTAGAGTATATGCTAATAATTAATGCAATATATCAATGAAAAATTTGAAAACCATAAGAACACAAGGAGCTGTGATATCTTATATAAAAGAAACAAGTTTATCTCATAAATATATGAATTCTATAAAACATGTTTTTTGTAAAATAAATCTCTAAACTTTGTTTATTATTATTATTATTATTATTATTATTATTATTATTATTATTATTATTATTATTATTATTATTATTATTATTATTATTATTATTATTATTATTATTATTATTATTATTATTATTATTATTATTATTATTATTATTATTATTATTATTATTATTATTATTATTATTATTATTATTATTATTATTATTATTATTATTATTATTATTATTATTATTATTATTATTATCCTTTCTTCATAGTCGTACTGCATATATTAAATTTAATAATACTATTTCATCTAAGTTTAAATGTAATTTTGGAGTTCCTCAGGGTAGTATTTTAGCACCCATGCTTTTTAACATTTATATGAATGACCTTAAGGATTGCTTAAAATCTTCTTATCTTTTGTGCTATGCAGATGACTGTAAAATCTTTAGAAGAATCACATCTGTGTTTGATAGCACTCTTCTTCAAAAGGATATAGATAATTTTAGTGCTTGGTGTGATTTAAATAATATGATTGTTAATTTCAGTAAATGTTCCTTAGTCTCGTATTCTAAAAAATCTGAAGTTTTGCATTTTTCTTATTTTATTAATTGTCACAAAATTATTTCTGTTGAATCCCAAAAAGATTTGGGAGTTATATTTTCTAGTAATGGATCCTTTCTTCCTCATTTGGAAATGATTATTGGTAAAGCTTTAAAAATTATAGGTACTATTCTAAGGTTTGGTCATCATTTCAGTGGTGATACAAAATTTAAATTATTTTTATCATTGGTTCTTCCCATCATTGAATATTGTTCAGTCATTTGGAATCCTAGCTCTAAACAGGGATGTAACTTATTACAATCAGTGAGTAATAAGTTTTTTAAATATGTTTCTTTGGGAAATAAAACTGTTGTTCATCTTTCTTCTAGAAGACAATATAGAGATCTTAAATATCTTTATAAACTTGTTAATAAAATAGTTCTTTTATCTGACACAATTTCTACTGTTGTAATTAGATCTCATGTGCATGATACTCGGTCTGCTTCTGTTTGTTACATTAAAACTTGTCATTCCAATGTTCTTAGATTTTCTCCTTTATTTAGACTGCCATATTTATATAATCAGATTTGTAGTAATAATAATTACTTCAATTTAGATTATAATCAATTTTGTTATGTTATTAAATTTAAATGTCATATTTGATTGGTTTAACTTGATTTTGTTTATATATATATGTTAAATTGTTTTATTATTATTATTATTTTGTTACGTACTTTATATTTATCCCTTTTATTTATTTGTTATTATTAATGTTTTAATAATAATTGTTTATATGCTGATATTTAATTTTACTTTAGATTTTTAAATGTGTTAATTATCTTTTATTGAAATATGGCACATAATTATATTAATAATTTGTCATTTAAACTCATTTATGTATTTATATATTTGTTATGGTGCAATACTGTAATTGGCTTTATGCTGTAGTTTTGTACGGTAAATAAATGAATTGAATTGAATTGAATTATTATTATTATTATTATTATTATTATTATTATTATTATTATTATTATTATTATTATTATTATTATTATTATTATTATTATTATTATTATTATTATTATTATTATTATTATTATTATTATTATTATTATTATTATTATTATTATTATTATTATTATTATTATTATTATTATTATTATTATTATTATTATTATTATTATTATTATTATTATTATTATTATTATTATTATTATTATTATAATTATAATAATTATAATAGCATAAGCTGTTGATAAACTTCTAAAGGAAGATGCTATGGTCACATTTTATTTATAAAAAGTTGAGTTTAACAAATACTTTATATAAAAAAAAAAAAAAGTACTCTAAATATAGTGAGATTCACTTTTACATTTTTTTTAGTTAATATCACTGTTCTGAGAAGTTTATTTTTCTGTGCTTTTAATGCATTGGTGCAGTGGTAGAGTGGCAGAGTTTAGGGCTTAAGGTCTGTGGATCAAACCCAGATATGTCATTTCCAGCATTTCTGAGTGATAAAACTATTTTGGGGTTATTTTATTTATTTTTATTTTAATGCATTGAAATAAGTTCAACCACCAATTTCTGATCAAGTAAAAATATATAAATTTTATTTATGGGGTCAAATGTAAATCGCCTTTATGTTTATTTGAATAGTTGATCGACCTTTAATTATTTTAGAGTGTTCTGAAATTATGCTTCTTGATTATCATATAAGCATCTCAAGAATCTCACAGGAATGTTAAGAATGTGATCAAATAATTTTAATCAGGTTTATTTATAATCGGGTATTAAATATTAGAGCCTTGATAATGACTTTCAGCAGAAATGCTGAGCCAGTCTGTCATCTGTAGATTATTTAAATTATTGAAAAAAATTTGCCAATGCATGTTTTATTTAAAAAACTGATAGGACATATTTGTCTGAATTAATTATTATTGTTGTTGCTATTTTTCCATTAAAAAAAATTACATTATTTTGAACTACTTCTGTTTTTATAAATAAAAACCTTACAATATATAACAAATCATATTGTAATCATAACATTATAACTAAAATGTGACTATTTAGAATTCGTTGAAACTTATAAAACATGAACAGTAGGTCATCTCCTAAACTCAAGTAAAAAGTTCTTGAAATGAAACTTCAATTCGCCATTTATGATTCTTGAATGTCACATGATCTTCTAAGTAACTAACCATTTAATTATTTCATTTATTTAACAAGTCATCATCATCATCATCAACCATTATCAATCCACTGCAGGATGAAGGTCTCTCCAAGTTTAATCCATCTTCTCCGATCTTTAGCTTCTCTTCTCCACAACACCCCTGCACATTTTCTTATTTCATCCATCCATCTCACATGTGGTCTCTTTCTGGGTCTTTTATAATCTCTTGATATTTAACAAGTAATTCCACAAAAATACTATTGGCATAATTTTTGAAAATCACCACTGATTTGATGAGATCTGATGATGATAATGATTCAAGGAAATGAATTTGGAAAACCTCCTGTTCAAAACCTAGTCAACCAATGTAATAAGAAAATTTTTTTTTCTTTCAATTCTTACTGGGTATCATGTTTTTCTCTTTGATATATATTTATATTTTTCACCCAAATTTATCATCTGACAACTTTTCAAAAACTATTAATTACACTTCTAATTTTTATAAATTATCTACTATTATCTTACCCATGTCTTAGCTGTAGAGTTCATATTAAAAATATTTTCTTACTGAGAACTTATCAATTATTCATGATAAATAATATAAACTACTTGTATTTTTTTTATGCAAATTATTGCAACATTTAAACTTTTGCGATACATTGATTTTTTTTTTTTTTTTTATATCTATGATCTGAGATTCAAATCCAGGTTAAAACTTGAACTTTTTTTTCAGAATTTAAAAAAAACTTAAGACTTTTTTTTCAGTCAGACTATAGCTTACCTGGATATATATCTAATTATTGGTTGGTCAATATGTTGGTGCATATGTTTAGTATTTTTTATAGTTGAAATTTTTTTATTCTTCATTCTGAAACTTAAAGGCAACCGGCAATTTTATCCTTTTTTCCTACTACAGCATCAAATTATAAATTTTATTAAGTTAGTTTATTTTGCTTACATAATTCGTTTTTTCATATTGAACTTTTAGCGTATATATATATGTTTGTGTAATTGATATGACATTCTTTCTTTGAAATTCATTTAATGAATTAAATATATTTAAGATTGCTCTTTGGCTTCTGATTAGAACATCACATCCTCAAAAAAGAAAAAAAAATAGAATTTAATAGTTTAAATTTTATGCTTTTCACTAAACGTTGCTGGAGAGTTTGTTGAATGTAAAAAATGTAGAGATATTTATTATTTCTTCTTTAATAATGGTTGTTTTTAACTTTTGACTATTAGGCATTTACATCATGTTCTACCTTTAACTGTTAGTTTGCTGTTGGCTAATTTTTCTCTATCACACTTTTTTTTAAACATTCTTTTATCTTGCATTTTAAAACACTTAGCTTTTCAGTTTTATAATTTGTTAAATTTATTCTGCTTTTTAAAATGTACTTTCAAAAAAAATTATATCGATTTTTTTTTTCTAAATGTTATTATTCATAATTGTTTTTCTCTTTGTCTTTTAACAGAATCCATGTTAAATTGACAGAAAAGTGTAAAAATAAAACTAAAGTGGTAAACGAATACTGTAAGTAAAAAAATACATTTTATAGATGAATTATTATTGTGATACACCTATTTCTATATATGTATAAATAAATGCAGACACAGATAATAATGATATAGATCATGTGATAATATTTTATCACTATCTATATAATTAGTTCTCAAATATAAACATTACAACGATTATAGTATTTAAATTCATATAACAATCTGAATATTAAATGAAGATCAAATAAATATGTAATACAGAATTGTTCAAAAAGTCTGTAATAATTGAATGTGATTAAAAGAAAAACCTAGATGATAATGAAAAAAATAGACCATAAATGTAATACCTGCAGTCATATAACATCCTTTAAAGTAGTATCACAATCCAATTATATACTGTATTTTTATTTTTTTACTCAATGCATTGGCCTACATTTGCACTACCTAGTTCAATCTGGGATTTATATTATCCAGTGTTGACAATGATTGATTAGTTGAATTAATTATGGGTAGACTCCTAGAAAGTAAAATCCTAAACCTGCTTAAAGCTTGTAAAGATTTCTAGTAATCTTTTTGCTTGAAATTAAACTATAGGTTTATAAAAAGGGCAAGTGATTGGATTATCATTATGTCACAAATGTTCTTTAGAAAATGATTTATGAATTTCTAATTAAATTTATAAAAACATAGAGAGGAAAGGGCTTGGAATAGTTAGCTAATATCTAATAGATTTTGTTTTAATGGTTATAACTATATAGCAAAATGATTTAATGCATTATACTGAAGTGTGAACTATTTAAACAAGTATTGTAATTTGTCCAACAAATAAAACATGACTAACAGCAAAGTATAAATAGGTAAAACACATCAGTTTTTTTTAAGCAATAAAGCATTTGATTGTGAACTGTGTTATTAGAAATATTGTTGAGAGATACAGTATAATGAAAAATGAAAATTTAGGAATATTTATTACTTTGATTTTGAAATGGATTTAAAAAAGGAAGTGGAATATTCTGTTATTTAATTTGAAATGAAAGACTATAATTCAAAAGCAAAAATTATTTTAAAAAATCAAGACGATTCATTAACTGGTAGAAGTATAGGGATAAAACCATGAATATTATTTATTTTATGTTTTGTTATTTAAAAGTAATAAATGCGTTTTGTAATTTAATACAGTAGTAGAAGGGTGGACTCATGAATAAAAGTTGCTGCATCAGTTTTTAACTGAATAAAGTAAAAAAAAATATCAATTTAGTCAGTTTGGTATTTGACCCTCCCCCCAAACCTAAACAAGTGACAATTTGAAAACAATGGAATTAATTTTGAAGTATTCTAGAAGGGTTTGAAGCATTAGATATTCTGATAATAGGATAGAAATAGAAATTATATATGTTAAAAATAAACTAATAAAATGAATGTGATTTTAATAAAAGATATAAAATAAATAATATACCAAAAAAAAATGATCAAAACTTGTTCATAATGTTGTCTTTGCAATGTAATATATTAAAAATAATAATTCAATAAAAAATTATTTAATCAGACAACTTTTATAATAATATATTTAATTTCACCAACCCGGATTTCACCCCATAGTGGGGCCTCTTCCTTTTCTACAGCAACTCCACCTACAGGCTTCATTTTACATTACAATATCAAAGATAAAACAAATCTTCTATTTCCAATTCATTACATATGTAACACAAACGTGATCTAAATATCTTGATAGAGTATATAAAGAATTGGTAAGGGAAGAATTACTTGGTAATATTAAAATAGGATGGAAAAACAGTAGAACAGTAGATCATTAGGGAAATGGATATATAATATAAAAATAACAAGAATGGTATGGCATGGTCGGTGTATAAGATTATTTGTGAATTTAGTAGCATGATACATATTGGTCAGACATAGAAGACTGCATTATAAAGGGGTAAAGAACATGATAGGGCAATTAGGAGGAAGGATATGAGATCAGGGATTTATGTACTTTTTTTGAATACTGGGCATAGAATGAGTTATGAAAAAACATTCAGATGATTAAGTATATAAAGAAGTATAGTGAGAGGATATGTTATGAAACTTTGTACATACAGGAGAATTTTGAAAAATGTATCAATATGATTAAAGGTCCTGTAAAGTTGTCTGGAAAATGGGTGTTGTTAGATAGCTGGAAGATTTAATTTAAGTTGAGTGTAGTTGAGTAAATTATATGTATATATTTATATAGATGATTATTATTCTAATTATGTTGGGTTTAAAATATTAAATATAGTTATATAAGTATGTAAGGAGATAAACATTGGAAAATTTATGAATGATATTAAGATATAAATGCGTGATTGTATAATGTAAATGTATGATTATGATTTAGATCATTTTTGTGTGTAAATATTATGTATACTTATTTATATATGTAATGAATTGGAAGTAGATTTGTTCTAATTTTGATATTGTAATGTAAAATGAAGCCTGTAGATGGAGTTGCTGTAGAAAATCGAATATAATGATGGTTAATACTGGGGAAAGAGAAGACAAAGATTTTTATTGGGGGATATGAAGTTAAGTGTAGTGAGTAGATATAGTTACTTGAGAATCATCTTAAGCAATCAGAAAAATTGCTTGGATGAATGGGAGAAAAAATTGATAAATGAAGCAAAGCAAAGAAAGGGATTGATAAAGAAATTAACATTATTTTCATATAATAAATATGATGTAGCTAGAATTGTATGGAAGGGAGTTGCAGTAGCAGAGTTAACATATGGCAATGATGCATTGTGTGTTAGTAAAGAGGTATTAGATTATTTAAAAAAGTACAAAGGGAAGTAGGAAGACATGCATTAGATGCAGATGTGTGGACAGCAAAGGAGGCAATTCAAGGAGAAATGGGATGGTTAAGCTTTTATATGAGAGATGCAAAAAGCAAAATGAAAATGTTTGGTAAATTGCAGTAAATGGATAATAAAAGAATAGCCAAAATAGTATTTAATTGTGTTATGAGTAAAGGGTAGGCAACAATATGGGTGAGAAAGGTAATGTGGTATGCAGAAGATTTGGATAAAAAAATTATATCAGTTTATTTGTACAAAAGATGGGATGATTGTGTTAGGAGGATTGTTGAGTCATATAGTGGTAAGGAATGGGATAGAAGAATAGATGTTTTAATAAAGAATAGGAAGTTGGAAAGATGGAGAACTAATATGGAGAGTAAAAAGAGTTTAAATATATATAGAAGTAAACAAAACATTGTGTCGAGTTGATTTATGATAATAATAAGGAAAGTAGTTGATTGTTTAAGGCTCGAATGGGATCTTTAGCAACAAGGGAATATACATGTAAATGAAAAAATATGGGTGAATTAGTCTGCAAGTTGCGTAAGGAAGGCATAGAAAATATTAGGCATCTGTTAATTCAATGTAAATTCTTGAAAGCAGAAAGGATACAAATAATGAAGTTATGGAAGAATAAATATGAACAAAGTGATTATACAGAAAGTGGGTTATTGGTTTTTATGCTGAGTTTGGGAAAAGATAAGGGGATTTAGATATGAAGGTCATGGAATTGATAAAGATTATGTTGTTGAAATGGGATGGAGCAGATTATGGGAAAACTTAGGGTGGGGAATGGAAAGAGAAGGTAAAGTGTCTAGCAGATTTCTCTGGGCATAGTTGCTGAGGGATTCCTGACTCAGTATAAGGAGAGTCACAGTGTATCACATCACATTGTAATGTAACTTTAAGTGTATTTACATCTTGATAAGGCCCCAGTATGGGGGCAAAATCCAGGTTGGTGAAATTAAATATATTATTATAAAAGTTGTCTAATTAAAATTTTTTATTGAATTATTATTTTTTATATATTAAAATAAATAATAAAGATAAAAAAAGTTATGGATGTCAAAAATGATGGTGGAAAAATTTAAAAATTAATTGTAATGTCTGAGCATTCTTTTTTTTTTTTTTAAATTATTTTGCAGAGCATTGAATGTAGAACATTGCTTAGAACAGACATTTGGCTATTAAAAAAAGGAGGGTAAAAGAGAATAAAGGTATGTAAAATGTAGATTTGATTAGAAATAATGGAGATGTGAAAAGATTAAAGTACTTTGGTATTAGTGCTGCAATGTAGGAGAGATAGGAGGCCTTTTCACACCTACAATAAATGTGTAATGTCATGATGACATCGAATTGAAAGGAAATAATCCTGCAAGTATATGTGACAAAACATGTTTTTCTTTATCAATGCAATATTTTTTATATGATACTTTGACATTTTCAGTTATTGTCCAGATTTCTTTCTGACAATGCTATTCTGATTCATATATAGTTGTATATTTTCAATTTTTGTTTCTTTTTTTTTTGGTTTAATTTATTTCTAAAAAAATACATTTATTAGCATTTCTGTTGTAAATTCCAGCATACTCTGCAATCACATGCTACATTTTCAGAGGGAAACTTTTTAGTGGAGATTTCAATTTTCTGTGGTAATATTACATGTGAAATGTTTTGTTTCAAAGTGACAATTCTTGTTATATATAACACAGTAAATATCATTTGAGTATACTTAAAGTGTTTTTATAAATATTATTTAAAAACCAAAATCATTTACTGTTTATTGTTTAGTAACAGTTTTTTTGTGTAATGGCATCGCAAATCACTTTTTGTTGATTGGGAATGTCATTCTTAAAAGTTGTTAGTGTGAAAGTCATCCATATAGTTAATGTCTTTTTATAAATATTATTTAAAAACTGAAATCGTTTACTGTTTGTTTAGTGAATATTTAAACTAACAATTGTTTTGTGTAACGTCATTTCATTAAGATCGCAAATCTTTTTTTTTTTATTTCAAATGTCATTCTTAAAAGTTGTTACTGTCTAAGTTGTACATATCTGAATTTCTTCTTATTTAAAAACCAAAATCACTTACTGTTTGTTTAGTGCATATTTAAACTAATAGTTTTTTTGTGTAATGATGTCATTTCATTAAGATCACAAATCACTTTTTTTTTTATTTCAAATGTTGTTCTTAAAAGCTGTTAGTGTCCCAGTCATACATGTTTGAATGTCTTGTTTAAAATCATACATTTCTTATTAAAAATAATAAATATGTTTATTCTGTTTGATTACGTTTTTACTTTCAGTTATTTTTATTCCTGCAACATAGAGCATGTATTAGACTTACTGCACCTTTTTCACATTTGTATCAAATCCAATAATTTTGTAAATATTGACAAAATATGTACAAGATCCATGTATACATTTTTTTATCAAAAAAGCCATATACAAGATCTGTGTACATGTTGTTTTGGTCAGATCCCAAGATTACAAAGTTATGAGCAGATTGATTTGAATGTGATACATACTCCATGTTGCAGCTCTAATACTAAGGTACTGAGATTAATTATGCAATTAAATTTAGAAATATAGAATCTGTATTAAAAGGACAGTTATTTTTTTAAAAAAATATTTTTTTGAAAAAGAAGTAAATAAAATGTTAGAGAAAACTTTAGGAACAGTTAACTGTGATAAATTTAAAAACTAATACAAAATTGGGTAATCAGCAATTTAGAGTGTAGTTTCTCAGGTGATCATAAGCATGATAAATCAAATAATAGTTCCATTCTGCTAATTAAACTGATTTTTTTTCTTATTCACTTGAGAATTGCATCTTTAACTCTTGAATTGACAACTCTGTAATTGTGCTAATCTGTTTTGAACAGTTATTAATAAATAATCCAAAATATTAATGAAACTATAAGATGTTTTCAAGTTTTTTTAATTGAAATTTTATTAATCACTCATTTTCAATAGTAAGACATAATATATTTGATTATGTTAAATATATTTAAATTAAGCCATCAAATTGTGTGCGAATTTTTTTTAATTCTTATTTACCTTTTGCTTGTATTAAGAAATCTTGTTAACTAAGTGAATTGTGGATTTTTTTAAAAATGAAATTAAGAAAAATAAGAATTCTTATATTTTAATGAAACTGTCTCACAATCTTTACTCTATTATTTCAGAATATATTAACCTAAGATTAAGTTTGTGTGCAAGATTTATTTATCATACTTTTATATAGTTATTTCAATATGGATCACACTTTTTCTTAACTGACATAAATTAACAGCAAAAAATTCAATTGTATACTGGACTATTCACATAATTCAATGTTAATTATTAAAGGTTTTTCTAAAACTCAAACTTTATTAAATGCTATATATTGAGTTATTTAGCACAATTATACAAATGGAATTGATAGTATTTCTATATATTCATATACATATGGCAGTTATTTACATGTATTTATAATGCATTATGTTATAGATAAAGTTAGTATAGTCATCATTACTTACAATTAGCCATAACGCATACAGAAATTATATAGATTGGAGTGGTCTCTTTTATACCTAAATCTCCTTTTTTCATTTTCAATGGGGATTCTACTGGTTGAAGTCCACTCAGATACACCAATAGAGAAGATGCAGAATAAATAGCTACCAGTTATTTATAAAAGACACTTGATCCTAAGAGAAAAACTTTCATTATTTTCTTATTGGTTAGTTCATTAATTGTCTGCTCAATTTATTTATTTCTATCTTTACTTGTCTTTTTTAACACATTAACCCTACCTCTTTTAATATACACCCAGGTCTCATTTTATGCGGATTTACTTAATGCAATTTTGAAGTTATGCGATTCTTCTTAATATTTTTGTTTGCAGTTTTCTTTTATGTGATAAAAATTATTAGATCAGAAGTCGAGCTCCGATAATGTGCTATTACTTTAAATATTATAAATTTCACACACTCACATCATATTTAAAGTAATAGCGCATTATTGGAGTTTGACTTCCATTTAATAATTTCAATATTTTCAGCACTTTATAATAGTACTACAATAGATTTTATGTAATAAAGAAGTTCATAATTCACTTAAAATTAGAATTTCCCCATTTTATATACACACATTAAATTTTACAAGACTATAATGTAAATCTGTTCAAACATTATAGATGAAAAATACTGTTTTTTTTTTTGTCATAGCATTGGCCGGAACACAAACCCACAACCTGGGCAACTGCCTGCAAGTGCAAGGCAGTCGCGCTGACCTCTCGAACACAAATACTGTGTTTGTTGTTGTTTTTGCATTTTAAATCATGTTCTATTTTTGCTTTTTATAAAAAGATTACATAATTAATTAATCATTTAATGTCCAGAAGTAATAAATTTTACAAGATTATAATGTAAATCTGTTCAAACATTATAGACGCTTATATGATGTATGTTGGTTGTTTTTGCATTTTAAATCGCATTCAATTTTTGCTTTTTATAAAATGAGTACATAATCAATTAATCATTTAGTGTCCACAAGTTTATTTTTAAAAGGTGAGTAACAGCAGTGGGCACAATTAAATTTGGCAATTAAATTCTGATTTTTAATTGTAATTAACAATTTAAACATTATGTAATGAGGTGATGTGAAACGATGAAATTTGATTTTTAAACGGAATTGAAAATTAAAAAATTAAAGACAAAAATAAGAATTTAATTTTTAATTGTTAGTTTTAATTAAATTTTGCCCAACAGTGATGAGTCAGTGTCTTTTTATTATTGTAAGTCTAAGTTCTTATTTTTATTTTAAACTTTTAGTTTACTCTAATGGGGAGAAAAAAACACCTAAGAAAATGAATTTTTTTGGAAACAAAAAATTCAGTTTTAGATCACTTAGCAAAATGGGAAGAATCAATAGGCATTGGAAAATGTTTTAGTTGTATTTTCTCTTGACTTCATTTAGGAGAAGCTACAGTACCTCACATCACATCACATCATGATGAATCTGATGTCTCAATTAGTGATAATAATTAAAATACCATACATATATGAAAAAAATGTAAATTACGCATAAAAATATATTGTTTTGAATAAAATTAAATACTGTAGTTAATAAAAAAAGTAAAAAAAGTTTATATCCATTTTTTTCAAATCTGAAATTTTTTATTAGACATATTTTATTTTTTTATTTATTTATTTTTTATGCGAATTTTAAAGTAATTTTACATTGTTGCTTTGCTTTTATGCAATTTTTGGAAAATTACAGTACATATCCCCCATTTTTTAAGGTAAGTTAAGTCCATTTTTGTGCAATTTTTTTTGTGCACATTTTCTGAGGAACCTATCTACTGCATAAAATGAGACCCATGTGTATTTGTCTTCTTTAATGCATTAATACTTCCTGTTCCAATGTACACTACCTCTTTCTACTCCCAAAAAATTTGGCAGACTATTTTAATTTTCTCTGGAGTAGTAATATAGTCTTCTAGATAAGCAGGGGGTTAGTGTTGATATCAAAGTCTTTGGCACTTAGATATTCTGTAATACTTGGTTGTGGGTCCATTGTATGAGATTCTTCCTCTGGTTCAGTATCAATAATGATATAAGTCTCTGCACAAGATAATTGCATGATTTTTCAGTTTTGGTTGAGTTTTCCCAACTATCAGTATCAAGATCTATGTTTGTTTCAGCCTAGTTTGATCTAGTGTGATTTGCATGGCATTTGTAGATAGTTCCAATATAGATTTGCACTTCTATGATGTGGTTCAAGATTACTTTCATTATTTGAATCCTTGATCTACACTTTCCATAGGTTATCTCTCATCCACATCTTTTCTCCAGCGGTGTAGTTATTTACTGGAATTTTTGCTCATTGTTATTTGTCAGCAGTAGGAAGAACAATTTGTTTCTCAATTTCCTTCTCATCAATATTTCTGCTGGCAATTCACCAGGGATTATAGAGGCTGTGATGTGTTGGTGCAGCATCACCACCTTCAGAGCTTCTTTGGATAACTTATCCAATTTAGAGCTAACTTCAATTGTTGCACTATCTTCTCTGCAATTCCATTTGATTTGAAGTGATAGGGTGTTGCTAATCTTTTCAAAAGAGTTGTTAAACAAAGAGAATCTTATATTGAGAACACATTTATTTTTCACAGTAATACTTTAACTTTTGATTTTTTGTTCTTTCTTTTTCTCATTTAACAAGTAGCTATTATTAATGTTGACATGATTTAATGTTAAAACATATTAAATAATGAATTAATATTATGGTTAATGCACTAATATATATTTTTATTATTTGTATTATTAAATGGTTTATACCCTGAAAGGTCAGGTAAGTTTTGATCCAAGGACTTTTATCTCTTGAATCTATTATTCTGTCATGATACTGAGATACCATTTGCATTATGTGAATAATGTAAGCATTAATAAAAGATAATCACTTTTTTCTAATACTAGACTACTATCACTTGTGGGTATTACCAATAGTTTTCTCAACTATTTTTGTATATGATAATAATTGATTCTCTTGTAATTCTGTGGACATTTGAGTTTTTGAATGAGCCTATTCTCCATCTACCTAAAATCATAAATGATCTGCTATCATTGTGGTCATAGCAACGAATTTCAGATATTTAATATGGACATTATAATTATTTTTAATTTAATTATAAATAAAGTGAATTTCACTCATTGTAGACTGCTTCTTCCTATGTTTTTGAAGTTATTATTGATTAATATAATAAAAATATTCATTCTGTAGACAAATTATAAAGTCTTTATGTGTAATAAATGAAACAATTATTAACAAAAAAAAAGATAAAATAAAAAAACAATTTTGAGATGCAAAGAGAAATAAATGAATATTAGCTCAAAGATCCTTTTAAAATGTATGCAAACCTTTATCCTACATATATACACAAAATTTAGATGTACCCACATATATATGCTTTAAAACTTTATTGTGTATATAAGTTAAAAGACTGAACAGCCTGTAAGTACATTATTAAAGATCAAAGGCTTTTATAGCATCTTTCTACAGAGAAACATAAAAATGCTCATAAGTCTTTTCAAATGGAAGATGGTGAGTGCTTACACTTTATCTTCCTTATATTATTCTTTTGCAAAAAAAGTAATTCATTTTTCAGTATATAATTAGTATATAATTAGCATGAAATACGTATATTGGTGATTATTTATCTTTTCAACATATATGTGTTTAAGTGTATCAGTATTATAAGATCGAATGGAGAGTGGTGGGTCGTGTGAAAGTCTGTGCTCATATACCCTATATTACATATATATAGACACAGGTATATAATAAGCCTGTGTTTCAGTTATTACATTATAGAGATGTCTGCCCATCCTTGCATATGTATTAAATGGATTATGTCCTGTACATGTGGGCTCCAGATTGACTTTAGGTCAACATGGGTGTGACAAGAATCTCAGCCTCAGGGTGGCCTTTGAGCATTCCATCATCAGATTTGCAATTGGATGGATGGTTGAAGAGTTAGAGTGTTGGAGTAGATTGAAACCTGTCCATTAAAGTATGAGGATTGGCTATCTTAATATATATCTGAGCACTTATAGTATATATGTGTAGTAGATGATAATCTGGACCAACTGATGATTGCTGGTTTAGCATGAAATACATATATTGATGATTATTTATCTTTTCAATATATATGTGTTTAAGTGTATCAGTGTTATTAGATAGAGTGGAGAGTGGTGGGTCGTGTGAAAGTCTGTGCTCATATACCCTATATTAGAATATAATTAGATGTTTTCTGAAAGAAAAATTTTAAACTTAGTGATATCTGAAAAAATTTCTTACTCAGATTCAAACCTCAGACTGTAGATATAGCTAATACTTGCATTAACTAGTATTCCATCACATGATCACTATTTCTTATAATAGCACATAACTGTTATTAAAACAGGAAAAACTTTCCATACAGTAGTGCCACTCAGTGCTAACCAGAGTAATCAATGGATGCCAGAAGGCCTGTGCATATATTGGTGTGTGTGTGAATGACAAGTGCTGCATTAAAAAATATGTTTTATGAAACCAAGAAATGAATATTTTAAAAAATCCTGTGATCAAGAAGAAATATGAATCATCATCATCAACAGGTTACTATTGCTGTCTTCCAACTTTTAACAAAAATTCTTATAACATTTTGTGTTTAAGATTCATTAGAATGTAATTAACATATTATTTATCAAGCATGTTAATTCCTGGGTTGTTGTTTTTTTTTAAATAAAAAAAAGTTGATGTTTATGAAAAAAATTAATGTATATACATTGAAATATTTTAAAATTACATAATGATAAAAAATAATATGTGTTCTTGTAATTACTGTTCAAAGATTCTTGCAATTATTAACAATTATTAATGAACAACTATTTATTTTTAATATTTGTATTGCAAGCTTAATGAAAATAATAAATATTTACTGATTTATTTAAAAATATTCAATTACATAAAAATTAAAAGGAAATGATATTTAATGTTATAATTATCGTTTAAATATATGAATGAAATGACATCTTTGATGTACTTATTTTAATATTCGTATATCTATATATACATACACATACGATTATATACAAAACATATTATTAACAATAATTTTAAATGTCAATATTATATTAGCATGATCTTTGACTTCTACACTGAATGCCATCTCTTCCACACTGGAAAGCATATGCCTTTTTATGGAATTAGGATTTGTGTCGCCCTTCAGTAGCTTTATTAATAGAATGCAAATACAGATCTTATAGATTTTATCTCATACATTGTGGGTTTTTTTTTTTCATATGTCATAGTATCGGCCGGGACGCGAACCCACAACCGTCTGCAACCAACTACTTGCTTGCATGGCGACTGCGATACCTCTCGGCTAACAACGCAAGACTTGTGGGTTTTTTTCCCTTCATAAGAAATAAACTACTAGGAACTTTTATTCATTGAAAAATGATTTAATCAGTGAACAAAACAGTTATTCTAAAATGTAAATGAAAATGCTTGAAGAATACAATGGAGTGACAATATCTGCTATATTTTGTTTTAAGAACCCTTGCTTGCATTGCGTATTGTGTATAATAGTCATATTTTGTTGATAAGCTTTAATGTAATAAAATACATATTATTTTATTGAAATGCAAGTGCACAGTACTTTTCATATGCTTATGTAATACAGATGCTTTTTGTGAATATAGTATGCATATATAAATTAAGATTACAGTATAAACAAAATTTGAACATAATAATATAGGTATTAGTAATAAATTGAGGGAGCACTTATACATTTGATATATGCATTTCATTCATTCACAATCATTACCACATAGTATGTTTATTAATATTTTTTTAAATTCTCTGTTAAACTCTATGCTTTTTGACACAATTCAAGAACTTTTTTCATCCACTACTAAATGTAGTTTTCATTTTATCCTTTAAAAAAATATTTTACACATTTTTCTAAATTTCATAAAACTTTTAACTTTATGCTTAGATAATAATTTAATACATTAAATGTTGCATCATTTCAAAATTGAAGAAGAAAAAAGGGAATCATAAAATATGCTTTTATATAATCTAAATAAGCAATATTAATAAATGTGATCGCTGAAGCATTTTGAAATGGAAAAACAGTTACTACCATAACATAAAATTTATTAAATTTATGAATTCTTTTTTTTTGTCTGTTTATAATTTTTTTTTATGGATAGTGTATAATTGAAGTAGTGGATATTGACACAGCATATATCATGGCTTTATTGTTTATATTTTAACAATTTTATTTACTACTAGTGATGTCCATTTCATCATTTGTAATATCTTAATTAATGCCAACTACTGTTGTTTCTTTATGAGTGGGCCATTTGCTTTGTGTTAAATTACTTTGACTTTTTAGTGGCAACTTGTCCATATATACTGCAGCATCCCCAGAAATTTTTTTATTAAATTTTTGTATGAAAATATCAATAATATGACAAGCATTTAATATTTTTCATAATTATCATGTAAATACAACTAATTAAACCATTTTTAGTTATTTTAAGCAATGCTTAAGATTTTATTCAAAGATGCTGCATATTATTGCAGTGCCAGAAATGCCATATTACATGAATTTTAGAAAGTTCTGTTAAAAATCGTTTGTTTTATCAACAGGCAAAACTAGTACCATTGGAACTATTTCTGTGCAATGTCCGTAGTTATTTGAAAGTAATATCTTTATCTATTCTGGTTTCTCTTCAGAGTGAATAAATTTTTATTGTTTTCATTTAATATGAACAATAAAATATTCTGGGTTTTTTGCTTGTAATTAATATTCATAAATTAACATAAATATTTATTACATAAAAATATAACAAAATAATTAAAGAAATATTATTTTAATTATTTATTATGATTGGTGTTAGTGTGGTTGTTAGTGGTGAATATATAAAAAATTATATTTTTCAAAATAAAAAGTAAAGGTCAATCTACTCCAGGTATTATTATTTGTTAAACAACAGTTAGTAAAAATAAAACAAATTATTAGATCTTTTAACAATAATTGGTATGGAAAAATAAAATGGTTGTGAAATTTGAAATGTTGTACTTTTATTTTGCTTAATTTTTGACAGTGGTGCTATAATAAAACATCCCCACTTGAAAATTTCATGGACCGCCACTGATTCTTTTATTTACTGAATATGGATTAGCAATATAACAGACTGATTAAATTTCTAATCATATTTGACAAGCTATCGGGTTTTTTTTTAAAAAAAAAATCTGGCTTTCAGTGCATTACAAAATTAAATGCATTAAAAAAATCTTTGTTTAAGTTTTTGAATGATGGCTAATTTAATATATATTATATAGATCTTACAGAAATCTTAAAAATACTAAACTCAGTGCTATTATTCCAAAGTTCAAATACATTTTGTACAAAGTCTTTGTAATGATAGAATTTGATTAAAAAATATCAATGTGAAATAGCAAAATAACTTAAAACACATTTATTTATAGTTAAAAAATAATAAGAAGTGTCAATATTTCTTGGATTATCAATAATAAAAAGTAATATAGAATTAACATTTTATATTAAATATTTAAATATGTTAAGCTAATTTTTATGAATTTAATATTAACCTAGTCATAAAGTAGAATGAAAAAGGAAGAAACTGAATATGAACCAGTTTTATGAGAAATTTTATGAATTATGATTTTTTTTTTGAGGTCTGTGTTTTATCCATATATATTGCTTATAATAATTTCTTTCATATACACTTTAATGCAAATTTTTTTTAATAAAACTTCTTTATTTTTATTTTTTAAAAGCAGAGGAAGTTTGAAAAAGCTCTGATGAAGACTGCTGGACAGACGAAACTATCAAGAAAATAAAAAAGTTTTATTAAAAAGGTTTTGCATTAAAGTATATATGAAACAAGTTATTATAAGCAATATATATGAATATATGAAGAAATGCAAAAAAAGTAAAGGAGAAGAATAAGAGTATATACGTCTATGTTTATCATTAGTCATGGTACAATTTTTTAACAAATAAAATTAAGTACTATAATATATCACAAGAGAAGTTTACACAGCATGAGATAATTATAAGTTGAGAATTATATTAAATTACTTATATATATATCATAATTATTGATTTTTTTTCTTTCTTTATATACATTTAAAAAAATTCATTTAATTAAGTCTGAAATAGAGGACTGCCTATAAATAGTAAGTGGTAAAGCATGTTGAATAATAAGTATTTATATAGCAAAAATGAAAAATGATTAATTGATAAATGCATAATACATTCCCTCTCCTCTATGTGAAGATTAAAAATTGTAACACTAATAATTGAGCAGATTTTTTTGTCAGCCAATATAGGCCAATGTGCTTATGAAATATCATGTAATTTATATAAATTTAGCATTAGGATGATACAAAATAAGTTAATTAAAATATTATCCTATAAAATAGTAATTGAATATTGCATGCATCATGATTAAAGGATATAGGGGAATGTTTTTTTATGTTTATATAAGCTATAATGCCACTATAGAAAATTGTTCAAAAGTCGTTTGTATTTTGATTTGATCAGTCATCTCTATATTACTTGGAGTTATAAAAAGAGTGAAAGAAATAGTCACCATTTACAGTAATAAAAGTAACAATAAATAGCAATGATATAGATAAAATTGTAATCCATGGAATAAAAGTTGCATCTTTATTTCTAAAAAATAATTTTATCTCAACCGTCACTTTTTCAAGCATCATTGGTCTGTGTTAAATAATCAGTCCCTTTGATGGGTGGCTTGGTATAGATTCATGCACACTCATACATTTTTTCACATTTTGGCTTTTTTAAATGAAGAACAAAATATCCATTTTATACATCAATGGAAGGTCTTATTCAATCACTATTTGACTTCATTGTTAACACAAATGCTGAATAAAATATTGAAATTAAAATTAACATATGTGTCTTTAATGGAGTTCTGGCTTTAATCAAAAGGTTTAAAAATAATAATACTAAATTATATACATGCCATATAAATTTAAATATTATGAATTATAGGAAGATATTTGACCTAAAGTTAAATTAATTGTTATTAATTTTATTTAAGTGGATTTAAAAAGTTTATATTTTGTTTATTAAATATATGCATTTAAAAAGCTAATTTGGCATCAAAAAATAGCTTTAAATGTATCAAAATTTTTGCAGTTACTAAAAGTAGAAAATAAAATTAAAAAGATAAATGCATTTAAAAAAAATGTGTTAATAAACAAAAAAAGTAATTTTCTTCAGCTTTTACAAGTATTCTTGATATTATGTGACCAAAATAAAAGGATGAAGCATTCACGCTAAGAAATAATCTAAGAATGCTGTCTGCTTTTATTTTAATCTTATCATATCAAGACTATTGTAAAAATTGAAGAAAACTTATTTTTTACTTTTTCATACATTTTTTAAATACTTTTTAGTGCATTTATATGAATAAAAGTATTTCTTCAATTTTTTTTTTTTTAATTTTCGACTAAATTATATCATTTTTAACATTAATGGTAGTTTGCTTGCTACTCCTTTAACATAATATTTATTCTAGCATTTCAAGTTTAGAGCTATTTAAACTAATGTTACTCTGTATTATATGAGTCTGGGTATCATATGTAATCTCTTGTTTATATTTAATAAAATTTAAACATTTTATTTGCATTTGATAGTATTTGACCTTGTCTTGCTTTTAGATATTTTATTAAGTGACTGATTATTTTAAATGACTTACAAATTTGTAAGATATAAAATATTATTAGCAATTTTAAAAAATAAAATTCATTTTTAAATTATAGTTTGAAAATAAAATTGATTTCTTTATATGAATAAAACAGTTTTTTTCATGATATATTAAACAACCTCCATACTTCCCCATTCTTTTTAAATTCATAAAAATAAAGATACAATAATAGACAAAAAGATGCATTTCATGCTGAATCAGCACTTATCAGTTGGCCCAGATCACTAGCTTTCATATATATCTCTATTATATGAAGAATATTTATTTATAGTAAATTGTCACATTTTTATTTACCATTGTCAAACTTTTGACACCATCCACCTCAGATAAATACAGTAATGTTTATTACTAATCATTTTCTAAACTAGAGATTATCTTTAACACAGATATAAACTTTAAACCTCAGTTAAGGATTAATATATCTGATTTTTTAATTATTTTTTTTAAACATAAATATTATTGAAATTATATTATTTTCAAATAAATTTTAAAAAAATGTTGAAAGATACAGAACAAGGTATCTTATCATTTTCTTGCCTTTTTTTTTTCAATATCTGCATAATGAAAAGTATTCCCCTCTAATTATTTTCAAGTTATTTATTGTAAACTTAAGAAATCAATGTTATATAAAGATCTTGCAAATAAGCTCTTAACAAGCTTTGCAGAATATCCCCAACCCTAGACTGGTTTTTGCTACTGACTTCCTCAGTGAGGTGCTAGGATATTCAATCATCAGTCTGATGTTGGGGATATTCTGCAAAGCTTGTTAACTTATTTGCAAGCTCTTTATATAATATTTGTAACACAAGCTTGTTAAATTAGGTCATGTGACATATGACTTGATTTCTTTGTAAGAAATCAATGGACACTGCATCCAAATCCTAGATTAAATTTTGGTTTTTGATCTTCTTCAATGAAATGCTTTAAATCTGCATTCCTATGTATAGTTGCAGTTTACTCCTTTTATAGCATTTAAGCTATTGATCTGAGACCCAGATGTTGAATTGTAATTAGTTAGCTTTCATAATTATAGTGGTCTAACATTAAGACAAGTACTTATTTTAATGACCTCAATTATATGCTAATAATTGTCACCTTTGCTTTTTTGACTAACTAGAATGGAATCTATCAACAAAGTATTACATAATTCTCAGCTTATTCTCAATGTTCTGAATTAAGAACCATAATATATTTTTAATTTTTAAAGAAGCAAAGATGACTACTATATGTGCAGATTCAAATCCAGTGTACCTTATTGTTGAACATTAATAACCAGAAACTAGCCTGGGAATTTCAAGTGACATTCTGACTAATGTTCATTGAATACTCAAGCTTACAATAGATAAGTAACTCTTGACTATAGTGAAAACAGTACAAACTTTAAAAGACACAAGAAGAAAAAGCTAATAACACCATATATATATAATTAAATTTATATGTTTTTATTTAAAGTAATAAATTAGTTTCCTCACCGTTTTTTCTATAAAAAAAAATTCAATTATTACATTACTTATCATGGGTCTGCCTTTATATGTAGTTTATTATATTGTGTCTTTTATTTATATATATATATAATATATGATTATGTTAGTTGTAATTACATTACTTATCATGGGTCTGCCTTTATATGTAGTTTATTATATTGTGTCTTTTATTTATATATATATATAATATATGATTATGTTAGTTGTATCTATGAATTTAGATATTTTAATTCGCGTCGGGTGTTTTGCGCATGTGTGTATGCATATGTATAAAACATTAATTGGAAAATAAGGTTTAAAAAAGCTCTTTTAGTTTAGATTATTTCAATAATTCACAAGGGAAACAAAGAAAAAGTAAAGTAAAATCTGAGCAGTATGCCTAAGGCTGAGATTTTTGTTCAGGTTCAACATTCCTGCCTGCTAGTTTGTCTACTATTATTTTGTTGAAAAAATAATGTTGTTAAAAAGCTTTATACACTTTCAGGAGATGGCAATATTTATTTAAAATGTGTTGAGTTATAACGCTGATCATATGACCCTTAGACTGGTCATGATTACACAGCAGGCTTTGGTAAGCCAGCATTATAGTCTCATTTGTTTACATTATATTGATTTTAAATATATATATGGACTTTCACTATAATTTACATTATATAATTTATAATTTTTTTTTTCAATGTTGAGCATATTTATATGTTGAAGTATTTATAGCTTATGGACATTTAATTTATGGTCATACATACCTTTATATACATACTATTTATGTGTGCATGTGTTATAGAATGTGCTTTGGATAAGTGCTTATTTGTAATAATACAAATATATGGCTTCATGGTATATCTTATGCATCCATCCATGACGTCAGGTTTATCTTTTCAAATAACAGAGGAAAAACAAGCTTCGTTTGTTTAAAAAAATAGTCATTCCATGGGCAAACCTAGTTAGCCATTCATTTATTGATTAGTAAATGAGTTTAATTAATTAGAGTGTTGGTAAGAAAAACTGGCATTTGACTATCATGATAAGTAAGGTGTTTCTTTACCACTATTTTTATTTAAAATAAAACTGGAAGGCTTTTGCTCTGATGGACTATAACTTATAGATGATCTTAGATCAAGCTCTGTTTAGATTATTTTCATATTTATATTGTTTAAGCTTATTTTGTTTTACAAACTGGCTTTCTGAGTTATGACTTAGAATATACAGATAATTAAAATGGAGAATTCATTAATTACAAATATTGATGAGATTTAAGAGATATATTTAAATTCAAAGCCAATAATAGAAAAATTCTTAACTATAACCTTTACTAATTAATTTTAATTTTATTGGTACATTTAAACTTTGAAAAACTAATAAATATATATATATTATAATTATATTGTACACTTAAAATCATAATATTTTTAAAGATTATTCATCCTAATTTGCAAATTTTAAGACATTTTTCATATTAATATTATTAGTCAAATATCAGTTGCTACTTTAAGAACCATTATTTTAGAACTCCATTAATAAAACAAATTTCCAATTCCAGCTTCAGTTATCCAAGCATTTATGTTCATTTCTAGTTTCTATTGTTATTCTTCATATCATTTTTCTGATATTTTCCAAACTAGTGTTATAAATATCTTTTTCTTCTGTTTAATTTAAATTTAGTGAATTAAAATTTTTAGTGTAAAACTATGTCTTGAATTTAAGTCGGCAGCATATGTTCAAATCTCCATTTAGTTTCAAGAACTATTAAATTTTATGTAGAATATTTAGAATATTCAAATGTGTGGGTTTTTTGAAGGTCACCATGATTATATATATATATCTGCCATGCTTACAGCCTGAAATTTGGACTAGGCAAATCTTTTAAAATATTTAGATATTTTTTTAGATAGGGCAGTCAATAGCAGTTAAGCTAGTCTTCCAGTACTTATTTATAAATTTGTATCTAGTTATTATTAATTTTTAAGATAAAGATTTTTTGTGAATTTTGATTGATCAGATTGATTATCAATGCACTGACTGTAAAAAAATAATGGTGATTATAAAATAATGTGACTTTCATTCATCACTGAATTCTTGTTTTACAATTATTTTCCTAATGTTATTTTTTATTATGATTTTAAACTATGCACATAAATATAAATTACAATAATGATGAAAATATTAAATGCCAAAACACAATTTCTTAAAATAAAATGCAAATAAGTTAAACAATACATTAATTATATCTTATGCAATTAAAATTAATAAAAAAATAAATGAATGGTTGTATGGCTCAGCATTGAATGATGGAACTGGACTGCAACCTATTGACTTGAGCTCAGATACTGCTGCTTTCTTATCGTCACCTTTTCACTTTCTTTGCATCTTTCTTCATATATTCATAAGTATCAAACTTTTCTATATACTCTCCTCAAATACACTTCAATGCAATTTTTTTATATATAATTCCTCTTTTATTTTCCTTATAGTTTTGACTGTCCTGCAGTCGTCATCAAAGCTACAACATATAATTATATAACCATTATTTGACTGCCACTTTAACACACCAACAAGCCACACAGGGCAATAAATAATTTTTATATTTTTTGTATATTTAATTATTTAGTAAGTTTAGAAAATAATAGTTGTCTTTAATTATAATAATTTGATTCAGAAAAAACAAGAAATGCTATAATCCTTATTTTTGTTACTCCATTTGGATAGAATCAATATATAGTAAAGCTGGAAAATAAAATCATACTGTAAAAAACTTAAATGTATTTTTATTTTACAATGTATATTTTATTTATGTAGAATATAAAATTGACATAAATGTAAAAGAACCATTGATGACACTACATAATTTTTGATTTTAATTTGGCTTTTATGTATATACTGATTTTTAATTATGATTGTAGGAAAAGAAAAAAGATTAAACTGTGGAATACAAAAGAGCTTCAGTCATATTTAAAAGCTTTCTAATTCTAATATAGAAATAAAACAAACAAACTCGTTCTTTTTAAAACTTGCTTTTTATATGACTATAATGGTGAAAAAGAAATCCGAGGTTTGGACTATTTTATATAGTCTTTTTCAAGGTACACTAAAATAAAATAAAATATATATATAATAATAAATATCACATATTCCAAAAAATAAAAAAATAAATAAAAATCTAATTCTATTACTTTCTAAGTGACAGATTTTGCAAATTATATTTACTATTTAACATTGCACGAAAATAAAGAAAAATAATCAAAATATAGTTTTCAATGCTAAAGTAGAAGAACATAATTGGCTTATTACCATTAATAAATATTTATAAAATGTTTATAAAGTCTATATGCTTTGGAATTTGTGTTTGATAAAAGAATATTGGAAATTATATTTGAAAATACAGTGCAAGTTTTGATAATTTTCATTTTATCTTCTAACCTTTAATATAATCATTTTGATCTGTCACATTTAATACAAATATTTTTTTTATAATCTATTTATGGATTGTATTTCAATATAATGTATTTTTATCAAAATGAAAACAGAATCTTCACAACATGAAACTTAATTCATCCAGTTAAACACTCAGCTACTATTATTTCCATTGTTATTTTTATTCAATTATAATAAGTAGTTTGATTATTTTGGAGAAAAATGGGGGGGGGGGCTCTTCAAGCATTAAACTTATAAGTGCTATCAATGTGTCATTTATCACATCAGGTTATTAACATTTAAAATTACATAAATAAATAATATCCTTTTTACTGATATAGTAAAATGACAAGAAGTACTATGACAAATCATAATATCAGATTTATATATTATATATGTGGGTGATGATAATCTGGATCAACTGATGAGCACTGATTTAGCATGAAATACATATATTCGTGATTATTTATATTTTCTACATGTGTGTGATCATGTGTATCAGTTGTATGAGATAGTGTGAATAGTTGAAAGGTGCTTGAAAATCTGAGTTCAAGCTCCATACACTTACAATTAAGCTCCAAGTTTGTGAAGAGTGCCTTGTTTTCAAATACTTAATATCAGATATGGTATAGAATGCTTTTGAAAGCCAGACTCAGTAAACAAAAATCTAAAAAACAATTTTTGAATGCTATACAATAAAAAGATTCTATAAAATTATTAAAAACATAGCGTTGGAAAAAATATTAGGAAAAAAAAATCAAGCTTTTCTATTAATCTTTGAATTGAGAAAGATAAATTGTTTTTTTTTACAGTAGGTTATATACTTATAGCAACTTTTTAGAATTGAGGAAAACATTTTGGTTATTTGTTTGTTTCTGATTTTTTGTTTCTCAGTTGAACTGTTATTTCATAATAATAATATTATTATTATTATTTTTATAAAGTATTACTTTTTGGGATTATAAATATAACATTACAATAAAATATCTATATAGCCAATGGATGTTGAGTGAACATGGTAATAGCATACCATGGCCATAAACAATTTTTATTAACAATTCTCTTAATAACTATATGATAAATAAAACAATAGTAACTCTCTCCATTCTGTAATGCTACTCAGTGCAAGCCATAATAATTAATGGGTGCTAAAAGATTTATCTATCAATATTCCTATTTAATGTCTATTCATCCAATCTTCCCAGACTAGTTTCTGGCTCATGGTTTTTATAAGTTAGGAGCTTTGGATCTGAGAGTGCTGCACCTAGATCTGTAGAACTAATGCAATCCTTCAGCAGCCACACTTTACTTTTTTAGTTGACTATAAAGCTATGAACTCCAAATGAAAATGGAATAATGTTTTCAATTCAAATCAATTCACTTACATAGGCATGCAGATCTGAATCCAGTTCAATATCTATACATTTGGGCATCTTTGGTCTTTTTAATAACTTTTGGTCAAAATTGATATTAAAACATTACATGGCCACCATTTATTTCTTATACTTACACAATTTGTTAAACCAGTAGCAACTTTTTCCATACAGTAGTGACATCTAGTGCAAGCCTTATTAATCAATGGATGCAAAAAGGTTTGTGTATCAAAATCCCTATCTATTGTCTATTCGTCCAATATCTCAGAATAGTTTTTAACAGTTTTATATGATAAATATAAGCAATATTGTTATAAATAGATATTTTCTACTTTTTGTTTTTATTCTACTATCTTTGGATATTTTCTACTTTTTGTTTTTATTCTACTATCTTTGGTATTTTCTTGCCTACAATTTCTTAGATGAATATTGCAATATAGATGTCAAGTTTATTAATCAAATCATAGATTTAGAGTTCTTCATCTCATTTATAAAAACTGTAACAAACTTTCCATACAGTAGTGCTACCATAGTAATCAATGGCTGATAGGAGGCTTATGCATAAAATCTTTATCTAATGCCTAATCATTTAATATTCCCAGATTACTTTTTAGCTTGTGGGTTTTATCAGTAAGGAGTCTTTTAATGCAATCCTTTCAACTCCCTTTTACCTATTTAGTTAACTATAAAAACTATAAGTCCAAAATGAAAACATAATGTTTTCAATCCAAGCCCCAGCTAACTTGTTAAATTACATTATTATAATCTGGAAAAAAAAAAAAACTCTTTTCTTCTTTTTTTTTTTAGCAGGTTTTGCTTTTATTCTTATTGTAGACAAAATAAAATTCTCCCATTTACTGCTTGTAATGAAAATCAATTACAAATCTGAGAAAAAAACTGCTTAACAGAATTTTTAAATATATATAATAAACCGATTAATATTGAAAATAAAAATAATATATCCTTGAAATTTTTCATTAAAAATGGTTAAAATATTGAGATAAATTAATAAAAAAGCAATAAAATATACAAAGTTTATTTGGTACTGTGGTATTAGAGCTGCAACACGAAGAATTATAATCGTTTAATCATTAAATTAATTAAGTTATTAAATCAAAAACATATTTTAAAATCTACATTTAAAAAAAAAACAATTTAACAAAAAAAAATATGAAAAGCATTAATGTGAAGAATAGTTCAAATGCGTGTTTAAATCAAATCGAGTGTGTGTTTGCACGTGCATGTTCTGCAATACATTGTACAGGCTTACACCTGCATTTATATATGTAATATATGCGGGATTCGAACTCAGACGTTTACACGACCTACAACTCTCAGTGCCATCTTATATTGCTGTCTCACCTGATCACACACATGTTGAAAAGATAAATAATCACCAATATACATATTTCGTGCTAAACCAGCCCTCATCAGTTGGTCCAGATTACCATCTCCACACATATATGCAATTAGTACTCAGCTTTATATTAAGATAACCAATCTTCATACTTTAACGAGTGCTGGTTTAGCACGAATTACGGATATTGGTGATTATTTATCTTTTCAACAAGTGTGTGATCACGTGAGTCAGCAATATAAGATGGCACTGAGAGTTGTAGGTCGTGTGAAAGTCTGAGTTCGAATCCCGCATATATTACATATATAAATGCAGGTGTATTAAAATAAATTATGCAGAATATGCACGTGCAAACACACACTCAATTTGATTTAAACACGCATTTTAACTATTCTTCACAATAATGCTTTTCGTATTTTTGTTGTAAAATTGTTTATTTTTGTAAATGTAGATTTTAAAATATGTTTTTGATTTAATAACCTAATTAATTTAATAATTAAACGATTATAATTTTTCATGTCGCAGCTCTAATATCACAGTACCTTTTATTTTCTTATTCTTTCCTATTTATTTTGCATATATATATAACAACAATAACAAAGAAACATTATTTAAGAAACGAATCAAAAAATGCTAAAATTATTATTTGAAAACGGTAATATATATGTAACTTTTACCCAACAACTTCATAATTACAGAAATTAAGCAAAAAAATATACAATGGGATTTTTAAATGAATTTCAATTCAATAAAATACTTTCAATTAAACCATTCATAAGTAGTTTTCTGAAGATTATATACTATTGTTGTGCATTTACTAAAAGCTGATTATTGTGAATAGCAATTTAATGAAACTTACCTTATTGATTTAAGAGATAAAACGTTAGTTTTGATCATAACATAAGTGAAAAATATTAAAACATTTATTGCTAATAAGCAGATATCAAAAGTATTTTAAAGAGAACAGAAATGTTTTTTAATACAAGACAGATATTTTTAAAATGCATTTCAACACATATACATATTCTTTAAAAACGGAAATCATTCAAAATATAAATAAAAAATAAATAAATTGGGAACTTGAATCAATAAGTAGATTTTTTTTCTTTAAATCAAAATTACTGATATGGAAAACATTTTTTCTTTGTGAGTTGTTAGTATTTTTAAGACAACTATGCCATTTAATTCTTTTATCATAACTGGTTTCTAACATTTTCTTTCATCAAAGAGATTTGGAATTCAAAGCTGTAATCAATGCAATTACATATTTGGTAGTCATTTTTTAATTTCTTTAATGCTATCAAGATTTTAGCTTGAAATTAAAAAAAATTGATGATGATAAAATTCAAAAATTTATTCTGAGAATGGATATTACATTGCGTACCATTTGGAAACATTAATAATTCAAGCTTATTATAGATGATCATAAAATCCTATGAGGAGAAATTTTCTCATTTATATATTATGCTTTGAAAATCAAGTGATGTGTTGATATTAATATTTCTCCTCAGGAAAATAATAGTATAATTATCAATCTGGTATTGGATCTCTTCAATTATGTCTTATGTTAAAAGCTGTAGAATATTTTGAATTTCAAACTAAAAACTTGATAGTAAAAAAATAATTAAAGGTGTTTGAAATTACATAATAGTGTTTTTTCCAGCTTTGAAACCTAAGTTTTCATTCATAAAGACACAATCCAGAAAACAGTCTAGTTGAATTAAATTTTATTACAATCAGGAATGCTCTGATTATAGAAGCTACCATAGTTGTGCTATAATGATACTAAAGATACAGAGAAAAAGAAATTCTCTAGTTAATATAGCAAGCTTTGATGCCCCTGATAAGAGATGTAATGCTCTAGTAATTAATAATTATGATGCTTAATAACAGTAATAAATGTAATAATAATAATTAGAACAGTAGCAACTTTCTCCATACAATAGTGCCTACTAGTGCAAGCCATTGTAACCAGTGGTTTCTAGAAGATTTGTGCATCAAAGTCCCTATCTAATGCCTGCTTATTCAATATACAATGACAAATTTCTAGCTTGTGGCTTTTATCAGTGAGGAGTATTCGATCTAAGAACAGTGCAATTCGATCTTTAGACTTTAATACACCTCTCCAGCAGCAACCTTTTATCTTTTTAGTTAATTACAAAATTATGAGCTCAAACTAAAAACATGATAATGTTTTCAATTCAAGCTAACTCAGTTGTATAGTCATATAGACATTATTATGATTATTAAAGAAACAGAGATAAAGCTTATGAATGATATTATAGTTGAAGGAGGTAATTTACAAACATGTTATATGAGATCAAATCTAAGATGATGGAGAAACAATTACTGTTGGATAACTATGCTGCTTTTTATGCAAACTTAAGAAAAGATGTAGCTAATATAATGAAGTAGCATTATCACGGTCATTAATTTCAGTACATTAATGATTATGTTCATGGTTTGTGGAACTGTAATTAAATGAATATTGATAGATTGTAGAAATTTTCAGAATGAACTAAATAAACCAACAAAATACTTTAAGTAACAAATTATTTCTTTTGTCAAGCATTGGTGGTCAAGAGGTCAGCACAGCTTCCTTAAAGCAGTTGTCCCAGGTTAGCGGGTTCACTTCCCAGCCGATGCTATGACACATGGAAATTATTTCTTCTATTTCTGTTCTTCCATCAAGTGTGAGCTTATTACTATGGAATTAATATAAGAAAATTGAAATAATGAAAGCAATAAAAAAAAAGATAGTGGGTAATGTTTGTATAAGAAATTATAAAACAAATCAATACTTTAAATAATTGAGAAGTGGATTAACTAATGATTGAAATAATATCAAAGCTGTGAGATTAAGAATTGCTATTTCTAAACAAGCTTTTAATAAAATAGAAGTTATTTTGTGACATATTGAAAGGTTTGTAATCCTTTTATTAAGAAATTAGCTTTTTATATAGAGAAGAGGCGTGAATGATTAAAGAAAAGGAAATAGTTATGATTTTAAGAGAATGGAAAAGAGGAATAGGAAAAATTAGATTGATAAATTTAGACACATTAACAAGCCTCATCCGTTCACTTTATTCACCAAAAGGCAGTTTAAACAACAATTTGACAGCTTTCTCCAAGTAGTCCTATCTTTGGTTTACTTTATTAAAAAATATGTTCTTTTTTTAATTAATATCATTAATCAGACTTTTTTATTTTATTTATTTTTAATATATAGGGTATTTATTTTTATGAAATGCTTCAAACATATTCTGCATAATTCATCAATCTTTTAAAAATATGTCCAGTTAATTTTCTCTTTTGCTTCTTAATTTCCTTAATCAATAATCTTTTTTTCTTGTTGTTTAGTTTAGCTTATATTTTTTATTCATCTCCAAAAGTAGACCACAAAAGTCCGTCCCCCCCAATCTCTAAATTTTTGTTTCATATAAACCTACTCTCCAGACAAAATATTTAATAAACCTTTTTCTTTTTAAAGTGAACTTTATTGGGTTGCAAAATAACTTCATATCTTTACTAAAATTCTTAGCCCCAATACTTCTCACTCTACTATTCTATTTCTATTATTAGAATATTTATAAACACTAACCTGCTTTGTTGTTATATTTTAAATCATCTATATAATTTCCACCTTTTGGATTTAAATGTATTCATTTTTATTTCAAATTTTCTACAAATTTTATTAATCATAATATTTTGTTAATTTTATTTTCATAGTCTGCAAAAACTGCAAAACAAATGATTCTATCTACAACTTTAACATCATTCTTCTAGAAAGAATCAAATAAGAGACTATAGTAACTATCACCACTCCCCACACCTATTTTTATTATAAGAATACTACTATTTATTTAGATGACTTTTTTAAAACCATGTAATAACAAAATATTATAAATAAACCTATGTATAATGATTCCAATCAGTAAATAGATAGATCCATTAGTGATTTTATTAAGTCCTTTAATTTTTCATTGTAACCGTAGAATTTAAAGTCACTAACTGTGGTTTATGGTGAGTCGTTCTTAGATTTCATTAATGAAGTAACTGAGTGTAATAATCTGATGAGATTGTAGTTAAATCTAAGATCAAATCTAGTTGATTTCTCTGTTCGATCTGGAAAAAGAGATTTGTTTAGAATGTCAAAAAAACTCAACTTTTTTTATATCATAATTCTTTGGTTTTTAAAGAAATCCTTAATTGAATGTCCATAAAAAAAAAGAATTTTAATGGTAGAAACTATATTTTCTGTGAGACAGAAGATATCATTCTATATTCTTCTAATATCTGGTGAAGGAATATATAAAATAATAGACAGCCACTGCAAAGATATGGGTTAGAGTATTCCAAATATTTTTTATGAAAGACTATTTAATCTAAAATGTTTTTTTTAATTTCTTACACATACCTTTTAAAGTTATTTTTACTTTCATTCTAGGCTCTTTATCCTTAAAATATCCAATGAAATAACTTGGGGTTTTTCAAGATTCATAAACTAAATATTAACTTAATTTATTCTTTACATATTAATCAATAATAATCATCATTTTTATAATTGCATTATAGAATCCTATTATTTTTAAATAGGAAATACTCTTTCAATGTCAGCATGTATTAAAAATATAGTTGTAGAATACTCTTATGAATGAATAGTTTAGTTGCAGGTGAGATTAAAATTACATTCTAAAATTCTTATATTTTACTATATTGTTTTTTCTAAAAACATTAGTGATAAAAAAAAGTTATTTTCTTTTCTTCTGGACTAAAAATTAAATTATATTCTTCAAGTAATTTCTTTACTCCTTTTCCTATAGTTTTTAATAATTCCACAAAAAAAAATTTAATCCTTATTCTTTGCTTAATTATTATCTCAGTTTTATCTCTTACAACTGTATCCTCTCATTATTGCATACTTATTTTGTTTGTTTTTGTCTTATTTTATTTTTGTATTAAAACAAAAGAAACTTGCATAACACATATTTTTTTATATTTGAATACATCTATCTTTTTAATTAAAATTTTTATTAATTTTTGATTCAATTATTATTTCATTCTTTTAAATTGAATCACTTTTCCTTTTGTTTTTTTTTTGTTTTTTTGTAATTTTTCTTTCTCATTTCATCTTTTTCTAAGCACTTTTTTTTTTTCTATTTGATGCACATTTTAATTCACTCTTATTTATTTATACTTAATGTTTTTGATCTGATATTTTATTAATATTTGTATCATCATTTCAAGATTATTTGATTCATAACCTAATTTGTATTAGAGTTCTTTTGGATTTATATTATTATTTATTTTGCATTTATTTACACACACACACACACACATTCACCCCAAAAAAATTGAAAATATTTTCTTTAATATTCTTTATTAATTTATAAACAACTTCCTTTTTCTCTTGTCTTAAATTTATTCATATTCTTGCCACTATTAAATTGTTGTCTGAATCTGTTAGTTCCAGAATGTGCAAATGTCTTTAATTTTATTTTTAAATCTATTTTGAATACTCTATTTCAGGGGTGGCCAACTTTTGTGTTCATAAGATCTACTTTTTATTTAAAAAATGTGTTGTCATAGGCATATTCTAAGTGGAGGGAGGTGTGAAATACATACTATTTTTATATATCTACCTAGTAAAAAATAATAATTATTTAACGGGACAAAAAACTCATATCCAGGGGAATTAAAGCAACATGAGTAATTATTAACAATATTTATTAATTCAAATTAGCTACATTAAGTCAAGATTAAACATATTATTTTCAATAATGATACTACTTAGTGGACTTCATCTATCTAGAATTGAAAAAAATTAGAACAAAAGAAAAATAACAAAAAAAAAATTGAAAATCTTGACTTAATTTGTTTCACTCATTACCCGATGGCTTTTGCCAGATTGGCCTCACGATCAACCAAAATTGGCTTTCTGATAGATCACGATCGACTTGTTGGCCATCCCTGTTCTATATAATTTGGTGTAATGATTGAGTAAGGGAGCTTTGAAGTTTATGATCCAACTCTGTTTTTTATGCTTAAAATTCATATGAACTCCTGAATAAAAAATCATTTGATTACTTTTTTTAAAAAAACATCTTGGATAAGGATATGATCCTATGTTTTAAATTATATATTTCTTATTATTATTTCATTATCTTAAAAATTCATTTACTTTTCACTTTTACTTTTTAGTTCTAATCCATAACTACATGAACATGAATTCTATTTTATTTTCCCTGAACTATTACTGTAATTCAATTTCCTATTATCATTATGCAAATATTTTTATATTCATTCTTACATATACAAAGTCTCTGCTCTTCTTATCATCAATCTCACATTTTTTTATTTACAAGATTTCTACTGTCACTTCTACTTTTACTATCAGAACAATAAACTTTCACTTTCTCTTTATTAATGATGTTACAAACTGTTCCTTAAAGTTACCAACAAGATGTTCATTTTAAATAAGAGATTTCCCATTTCTACTGGTTTATTAAAATAAAACAATCAAATATTTTACTACTCAGGAATTCATAAGAAGTTCATATCTCTGAAATGTTAGAGCTAATAAAATGTTTATTTGTTTCCCTTTATTATTGAAAAAGACATTTTAGAAATTATACCTGCTAGACTTTATATTGCAAACATTTCATTATGCATTAATCAGTGGATAAAAGTATTTATGATTATTTAATAGATATGAGACTTCTTCTTGGGTATTTGCGGATGTTGTTGGAGACATAGTAGTGTCCATTAGTACTCTTTTAGAAAAGTAGTTCATTGTTTGCTCATTTGTGCACATATGTCTGCAAGGAAACTATTGGAGAAAAAAATAAACTCATAAGATTTTAAGTTCATTCTCAGGTAATATTATGAGACAAAGATAATGATGATAATTAGATAATAATTTACTATGATCCAAGTAATAATACTTGATCACCATTGTTAATAGTTTTCCATAGTATTTTTTAATATAATGTATACTTTTTATATTATTAAATGCATGTAAGCCAAATATTTATTGATCCTAGCAATGCCCAACTTGGGATTTTGGATGAGATTTAAGGTAATCAACATGTCGATAATAGAATTCTTTAGACTATGTTTGTATGATATATGTATATAAATAAAAGACATCTTGCAATTATCATTTGTTTAGATTAGAATATTAAGAGGGGGGAGGCAATATTATATAATAGATTGTTGAAATTCAAGTTTTGAATTGAGATAATTTAAATAGTTATTTGTAAAATTAACTTGTTATATCATTTTTGTTAATTTATTTTTATTGAATTTTTTTTCTGATTTACAAACTGGTTTTACATCTTTGCCAATATGTGTTTTAAAAATGATATTGTTGTAGTGCTTTATTCTTTGACGATATGCAATTTTTTAAAATAATGAATAGAACTTCTGAACAATAACTGTCAAATTGATTTTATTTTTAAATGTTAGCTTATATATACAATATATACTTTTATATTTTGTAAATTCATTTTAAAATGATTTTATTTAATCTAACTCTCTTTTGATAACAACGGACTTTTAATAAATAAATAAATTATTAATCACTTCGAATTAGGTTAGATATTATCCTATTTCTTTTAACACCTATTGCATACATAAATACGCACAAAAGAAATTGTTATTATCGATGTAGATTTTTTATGGAAGTTTAAAAAAATGGCAACTTTTGAAGTTCTTGTTATTATGTGATTATTCATATATAAATGAACATGACTATACTATCATGCATGGTGAATGTACTAGATTTTAGCTCTGAGTTTAAAACTAAGAAAACAATTTAGTTTCTTTCTTAGATATCTTCAAATTCTTAACTGAGAAATAGTTGGATTCTCTTGAAGATAAGATTAGTGTGTGCATGGGTTTGTAAACATTCTTTTATTTTATATTTTAAATCAGAACAGGCAAAATATATTATACCTTTTATATCCTGGAACCTGTAAAGTTATCACACAATGCTGCCTTGGATTGCTGAAGCCAATAAATGCTAAGAATTATTGGATTGAAAACTTCAATTGCCCTTAGAGGCTGATCATGTACTTGGTTACTAACAATTGTAGGTCATTTTCAAGTAAAGAAAGATTTCTTGAAAGGGAAGATAAACTAACATTAAATGGGATATTGTTAGTATTTGCAATGTTAGAAAAATAAAATGAAGACACACCTTATTTGAAAAGTGGTTATATATTTTTCTATAAAAACACAAATATTTGATGCTTAAATGGAATGGAATTTTTTTATCATTTTGTTATGAAAGATGGAAGCATAATGTTATAGAAACTGATGTTATATCAGGTAAAATGGCAAGTTTTAGTTATTCAACTGAATGGAAGCTACTTAATATTAGTAATTCAAATCCTCATTCTGATGAAGAAGCAGGAAATTGTTACATGGATATACAGAATGCTTTTAATCAGACCAAAATAGTCACAACAGATTTTAATGCAATGATTGGAAAGTACTTAAAAGATGAAGGACTTGTGAATAAACTCAAAAGAGAAAATAGAAATAAGAGTAATTTCAGAAAAACAAAATATATATAAAAATCAAGATGAATGTTTAAGTATTCAAATGAAATTTCAGCAGAATTAGATTATATTTTGACAAAATATAACAGATTAGTGAGATATAAGATATATGTTAATGCAAATCTGGAAAAACAAAGACTGCTAAGAAAGACAAAATTAACTGTTGATATCACTAACAGAAATATTCTAGTGAATTTAAGTTAGAACTTGCAAATCATTTAAAAATTTTGTATAATTTGAAAATGACTCAGATTTGAATGAGATCAATAAAAAAGATAACTTATGATAATGATTATATTTAAATAATATAAACAAAAATATCAATAATAATATTTTACCCTATTTATTTAGTTATTTTATTTATATTATTATTATTATTATTTTACTAAATGATTTAATTGCACTTTAAAAAATTTTGCATTTGAAAAGAAATTTAGTGTTGTCTCCCTGTTTAATGATGCTTGAACTATGAGAGTGTTTTTTGAATTCATATGATTCAGACATCTAAACAGAGTTTAGTTTTAGATCTATAATTAATCTATATTATTTATTAATTAAATGAATCAAGGATATATTGTTAACAGGGAAAGGTTTAGGGTTATGATCATTTTTTCTAAGGCAAAACTAATATAATGATTATTATTTTTGTGTGACAATAGTAAATATTTTGTAATAGAAAATTAATGCCACTAGACAAAACTATGGCATGTATAAATCTTCTTATCACTAAATGTACTTTATTTATTAGGTTAGGAATAGTAATTCATAATCAAATAAGAGGATGTTAAATATCATTTAAGGAGAATGCATATGATTTGATTTTGATGGAATCTTCACTACAACCTCATGATTTGCCACTCATGGGGGGTTGTCTTTCTCTCTTTTCTTAATTGTATTTGCCACTGCTATACCTATTATTAATTGCACTTTTATCATTTATTAGTCTTAGAGGACTTATATGATTAGTTTATTGTAACAGTAAATTGAATTATTTATTTGATTATGGATTTAGATCGGCCTAGCCATTTAAAATTATTTATATTAGTTGTAAATCAAAGATATTAATTTTGAGAGATATCTACATTATCTAACATTCTAGTAATGTATAAGTGGATCCATGGTCCATATATTCAGATATATTTTATTAATACCTAAACTATGAGATATCACTGATTATTGTGGCTAAAGGCTACCTGACCTGGATTCCAAATGATAGGTGATCCAAGATTTGATCCATTACAGTGTATTAACTCTTACTGCCTTAAAATTACAAAAGCTTATTTATTTAATATATTAAAGTTAAAAACATTTGAGTTCAGCCAAACATAAAATATCAGGGGTAAATTTTACATATGCCTACATTTAGGCCGAAAATTTTATTTACAGTTTGACTCTTGTTTTTTTAAAACCAGATATATTTATGACAATATTATATTTATAATACATTTTCTGATTACCTAAATGAAAGAAACAAACAAAATGCATTAAAGAAGTATGTCAGTATGCATGATGTCCATTTGCTTATTTTAGACATTCTACAAAATTTCTCAAAAAATTATTTTTTACTGGTATTTTACAGACATTGAGAATTTTAAAAAAAAATCTCCATTATAGATTAATCTTTTTTTTCTTACTTGTTTTTGATAGTAGTAATAGTAATAATAAAACAAACAAAGAAATTGTTATTATTATTATAAAAATAATCCTAAATTTCCACAATTTAAATTAATTTTAAATACATAGGTTTTAAGAGTATCATAATCTTAAATTTATTCAAGTAATTTGAAATAAATATACTACTTGCATAATTATAAATCTTTATTCATGAAACATAGCGATCTATCTAATTATTGATTAGTAAATGCAAATCTAGTTATTCTTAGTTAAAAAGTTAAGAATGAAAGAACTTGAAATCATTCACCATCTAGTAGTTGATTAGCCTGGTTAGTAATGCCTTCTGTTTATCTTTGCTGTCGGAGAAGCTTTTGCTTTGCAATAAGTTGTGAAGACACTTATCTTGGCACTGCCTGAAGGTTTGTGATGATGATATATTAGATGTTATAATATGTTGGACTATTTCCATTATCTATTATTGAATGTTACTACTAACACATTTTTCGTCTTGCATCGGTGGTCGAGATGTCAGTGCGACTGCCTTGCACTTGCAGGCAGTTGCCCAGGTTGTGGGTTCGCGTCCTGGATGATGCTATGACACTTAAAAAAAATAATAAAAAAAAGTTTAAATAAAGTTTAAACTTTTCTATACCTTCTCAACATTTAATGATAGTTATCTTGTACCTTTCTATTAAATAACAAAATGCTTCGAAATTTTAGTTGAGGCTATAAAATTTGTTTGTTTTTTTAATTAGATAAGCTAGTGAGATGAATTGCAAACTGCCATCTGTGATGATCAGTGATGGTCATAAGTACTCTAGTACCTTGATTACTCTGTATTTGAACATGAAAAATAACACATATACCTACAGATCATAACACAAATAATTATAACTAAAGCTTGACATTGCATTTTAAATCTTAGATTTAGCTTTGTTTTAATTATTAAAATAAATTAAATTTTTGGAAATTTTTAAATTTCCATTAATATAAAAAAAAATTTCTAAGAAAATAGATAAATTTTGTGTTTTTTATCTGAAGATAAATAGAATAATTAAACAATTTACTTGATAATTATTGGGTAGAATATAACATCTCAGTTTTAGAGATTTATCATAAACTTTAATAAACTCATTTAATTAAAACGCATCACTTTAAAAAGTTTCATTACTTGGATTCAGAGATATGATTTAAATAAATAATAAAATTTCTAAATAAATATTAAATAAATGCACTTTAATTAAAAATTTTTGGGCAGTACATAAACATGATCTCAAACTAGTATTATAATGTGAAATAAATTGACCAAAAAAGAAAGCAAAAATAGAGTTATATATGCATTCCTACATATAAAAGAAAACATTAATCAAAATATTCTTTTAGTGCTTTATATTTGTGAAATTTAAAAAGTTAAATAAAATTTTAAAGTACATTTGAAATAAACAATTCGTTTTAGAATCATGTTTATTATAGAAAACACTGAATTATATGTATTAAGCCAATAAACATCACATGACTATTACCTCTTATGCTTGTGTATAACTGTTGTTAAAACAGGCAAAACTCACTATACGCATTGCCACACACAGCAAACTAGAGTAATCAATGGATGCCAGAAGGATAGTGCATAAAATCCCCATCTAGTACCTACTCATCCAATATCCCCAGACTAGTTTCTGTCTTGTGGTCTTTGTCAGATAAAAGGTGGTTGCTGGAGGGTTGCATTAGATCCTAAGATCTAGGTGCAGTGCTCTAAGATCCAAGGCTCCTCACTGATGAAGTCCACAAGCCAAAAACTAGTCTGGGGATATTGAATGAGTAGGCACTAAATGGGTATTTTATATCCTAGCCTTCTGGAATCCATTGATTACTCTAGCTTGCTGTGTGTGGCAATGCATATAGTGAGTTTTGCCTGTTTTAAATATATGTATTAAAAGTAATATTTTCCAGACACATAGCCTAGAAAAAAAATTATTATTTATACACAATCATATAAGTATAAAAATATTTATAAAATTGCTGTAATTTTTAAAAATTGTATATGTAAATTTGAAATGCATATACAATCTTTCTCTGATGAAAACTATAATGAAAAATAAAAAATCTCACATACATAAAAGCATAAACAATCTTCCTTATTATTTTGTAAACTAATTTTCTCATTTTGTTTTGTCTGCTCATGGCCAAAATTATATTACATTATTTAGAAAAAATTATTTCATCACTATATGAAAAATTAAAAATTGAACTAAAATTAAATGATGAACTTTACAAATAATAACAAAAATAATGTCAATAATATTACTCCATATTTCATCATAGGATTTTGATTTTATTATAAAAAGTGTATACTATAGTAGTTGTTCATTATAAGATCATTTATTATAATAGCATAATTTTTCACCATCTCTATTCTACTTACAATAAGCACTATCTTCTGGTAGCTATGATTACTTATTACATCTTACAGTAAGTGGAATAGAGATAATGATAAATTATAATGCTATGACAACAATATGTAAGCTAAAGTTATGTGATGGAGTCAGGTGTTATTTTATTGGTTTAAGATAATTTGTTATAGTATATGCCACAGTACTTAAAAAAAAACTAATAAATTTTTCTGAAGTAAAAAAAAAACTACGTAGCAATCTACATGTACATATGATAGAAAAACTTTATTTGAAATGAAAATTATTTTATCATCACTGATCTATTTTCATATATTGATTTTGTTATATTAATTGCAATTTAAGTCATTTTATTTGGTTAATGAGTTGTCATAGTGCTTTTATTTATTTTTCATTTTAGACTAAATACGTAGTGCTTTTGTTCAAAGATTAAAAACTTATTTTAAAAGTTGTTTTATATATATAATAAATGAATATTGATGTTTATCTTTATTTGTATTTGTAATTCAAATTTGCATACATTTATTCATCTGTGTAATGAAGTGATTTCTTTCTTTTTTATAACCTAAAGCTGGGGTCACTTTTGTGAAGTTTACTATAAACATTTTGTTATGCAGATGAACAAATGTATGCAAATTTGAATATAATAAATGAATGAAAATAGTTGCTTGTGATTCAAAGTGTGATCAATAAAATGTGTATGTAAAATGCATACATGAAATCTTAATAATTTTTTTTAGTCATTTATTAGACTAGAGATTATCAAATAATGGATAATATTTCTTTGGTCTTATGCAAGATAAAGACTGATTTCTACCCTCTTTTAACACCTTATAGAGGGATATAATCATAAATAAGTGACCAAAGACAAGTGAAAAAGATGTATGATCCCCAAAATGCACATTTCATGTTGAACCAGCACTCCTCAATTGAACCAGACCATAATGATAAATGATATGTATATATGATTGTGGTATGGGCAAACTGATGAGTGCTGGTTTGACCCAAAATATGCATCTTGGGGATTATACATCTTTTTCATATGTCTTTGATCATATAATTATGATTACATCCCCCCACAAGCTAGGAAAAGTGGATAGAAACTAGTCCTACCATGTACGAATGATGTAGTAAAAATTACACTACTGAAATATTATTCATTATTGAACAAGTTTCTATACAGGATCACCTTTGAGGTAAAAATGCTGAAGGTTAGTAAATGAAAGAAAAATGAATAAATGTGACATTAGAATAATGATATGACAATACTGAAAGAAATTGGCTTATTTAAAAATAAAATTGTTTAGGAAAAAAATATATCTGAGATATATATTATAATAAAATTTCTGGATTACTAGAGAGAAAAGTATGAAATAATAAAGATTAGTTTTTATTCTGCAATTATGGGATTCTCACTTCTGAAATATTAGAATTTAAGTTGATTCATCACTAATTCATGCAACCACATGTATTTATATATTACATTTATCAATGAACCTAGAAATATTTAATTATATATATATTGCTTATAATAACTCCCTCATATACACTTTCGTGCAAATTTTTTTTTAATATAACTCCTTCCTGACAGTTTCGACTATCCTGCAGTCTTCATCAGAGCTGCTATATTGAATAATATAAACATATAATAATTACTTCATATGCATATAAAATATACATACATATGTATATCAAAAATATATATAGATACAAATTTTCAAAACATACATATACATATATAAATACACATATTTTAAAAAAATTTGCATTAAAGTGTATATGAGAGAAGTTATTGTAAAAAATATATGTGAATATATGAAGAAATGCAAAGAAAGTAAAGAAGAAGAATAAGAATATACTTCTAAATATTTAATTAATAATAGATGAGCACTTTTTTATATAAGATTAAATATATATCTTAGACATTGTCCATTTTTATCATGCTGCACATAAAAAAACAAGTTTGGAAAGCTCTTACTAGTTATATTGGAATACTAAATACCCATGTCATTTCATATATTATAATTTTCCAGATCTTTTTATTGGAAAACTCTTTACTGATAGATATATAACACTTTAATAAATAGGTGTTCATTTTCATTAAAAAAAAAAAAAAAACAATTAAATACCATGTTCAAAAATTATTTAATAACTAAATTTAAACATTGCATTTGATATTTTTTATGAATACAATACTCACTTAATTATAGAAATATATATATACTTTTTAAAAAAAAACAATAAAAAGTTAGCTTTTGGGTATAAAAAATTAAAATGTAAATTATATTAATTTTAATATATATATATATTACTAAACATTTGTGTTTATCTTGTAGAACACATTATTGAAAATGCTTCCATATACACTACAATAAATTCATATATAATTACAGTAAGACTATAATATCTGTGTTATTCATCTATCTACTATTCAAGAAAAAAATGATAAAAATAAACACAAATTTAATGTTTTAATTCATATTTAAAACATTTAACAGATGTGGTAAATATGCCTAATCAATTTAATATCATTTAGAAAGCATATTTTTTGCATTTTGTCATTATTAGCTTTGATCAATTTGTTATTTGTAAAAAGTTTGTGCATAATATTTTATTTTAATGTTTTTTTTATAGCATTAAAAAATTTTCACTAATATTTGCAATGGTTTATATTAAAATTTCTGTCTGATAAATTTAGGAGAGAAGAAAGAAAATACCACTGCTTAAATTAAACTGATAATAACAAAAAAAAAATACAAGCATTTATTAAAAATTCTAAATAATTGTTTATTTTATATAGTGCAATACTATAATGGTATATATATATAAAGTTATTTAATTCAGTCACCCAACAAATTGAAGATAAATAAATTAAGAAAAAATTTTATACAAATAATAAATGTTTTTACAAACTCTTTTGCTTTTTTTTTTTTTTTAAAAAAGAAATACAAAAGCATTCTCTATTTATTAAAAATATGTATATTATACTAATGTTTAAATTATAAAATATAAATAGATGTACATATATATGTATATGTTAAGAAGTCTGTACTAAAAGTATATTTTAAATATTTTTATTTATGTAGACTTATTTACAATGTTAGGTTGCAAAAAGGAGTTAGCTGTAAACTGAAAGGAGACCCATTGATTTCTCTTTGAGGCTTTAAAGAAATCGAATAGGGCAAATTCTTAATGGCCATTCCATATATTCTTTTTCTTATCACATTCATATAGTAAATAAACATGGATGAACTACTCATCCACACACGTCAGCTAGCATGACGAGTTTATTTGCTTTTTGCTTCTGAATTTTAGAAATATCAGTTGAGTAGTTTTGAAATCAGGATGAATGTGTATGTGAATTATCTCTTCTTTTTAAAAATTAGATATTTACAATTATGATAGACAAAACTGAATTATGGTCTTTAATTCCAGGTGGATATAAAGTCATCAGCCAAGACAGTGGTTGCTAACTGAAGGAAGAGGGTTCTAAGAATTTGATGAATGTGAAAGCAGGCTAACATTCAATGATGGCTTCTTACTTAAATCCCTACAATTTCAGAACGCTGCAAAAATTGGAAGAACTATCTAATATTAATTGCAACATTATTAGATTTTGTGAAGTTAGAAAAAAAAGTGAAGAGACAATTGTTTTAAAAAGTGGATATGTACTTTATTACAAAGGCACAAATATTGAAGCATAAGTGGAATTAAATTTATTATAAATTAAAAAATGGAAGAACAATATTATGGAGATTATGTCAGATAGAGTGTCAAGATTAATTATTCAACTTAATCAAAAATATCAAATACAAATAACGCAGATTTAAACTCAAACAAGTTTTTGTGATCAAAAAGCAAAGAATTTTTATATGGATGTAGATCAGAAAAAAACAATATTTTAAAATTATCATGAGAGATTTTAATGCTAGAATTGATAAATGACTGAAAGATTGATGTATTTTGACTAAAATTGATTTATGGTGATAAAAATGAAAGAGGTCATTAGTTCACAGAAGAAAAACTGCATATTATGTATGCTTTTTTTGTGTGAACAATGCTAAACAAAAATGGAAATGAAAACAGCTAAATAAAAATGTAAGGAGAATTGTATTATATTTTGACCAATAGAAAATATATATTTCAAGATTGTATTTTTTATAGATTTAATACAGGAAATGATCATCAATTAGTGAGATGTAAGATAGGTGTGTTAATGCAAAACTAGAAAGATAAAATATATTTAGAAAGTCAATATTAACAATTGATATTCTAACCTTCAGAAGCACTCCAATGAATTTAAATTAGAAATTGAAAATTATTTTAAAATAATAACAGACTTTGAACATGGGTTGAATTTGATGGAAATCAATAAAAAAGTAACTGATATTCTATTAAGAATTCAAGAAAGATAGTACAAAAAAAAGTATGTTATCAGTAAATTTTCTATTGTGACAACAGAATATATCAAGAAAAGAAGAAATATATTTGTATTTATACAAATTGCTCCATTACAAAGAATGTACTGTTCAGAGTTTTGTAAAATGACATGAAAAATAGTTAATAATGGTAAAGGAAATATAAGTGTGAATTGGCAATGAAGGCTATAAAAAAGAATAGTATTGGAAAGAAAGTTATTTCTACAATAAGAAGAAAATTACAAACAAAAGAGATGACATTATGAAATATATGGAAGAGTTCTTTAAATAATTATATAGCAATAAAGAACAAGAAAACAAAATATCTCCTACAATTATTACATCTTCTAAATTGCCCACATTTTAAATGAAGAAAGTGAGCCATGAAATTTAATCTAAAAGAAGGGAAACACTTTAGAAAATGATTGAATTATTATTGATATCCTAAAAGAAATAGAAAAATTATAACAGGCGAAAATGTGATGTTTATTGGCTTAAATAGAAAAATTGTTCACAAGTTATATACTAAATGTTTAAATGATAAAAAATATATCACATGATTGGAAGACTAGCAGTATTGTTGGTGTTTAAGAAAAATAATAAAGATATAAATTACAGATCTATCAGTCTTCTATCAATTTTATATAAAATCTTTGCCACAATAATTACAACTCAACTCCAGAAAACTTTGAATTCTAACCAACCAGAAGAAAGAAGTGGTTTTAGGACAATGAATCATATCCAATGTTATAAGTAGTTATAGAAAGGTCCAATGAATATAAATTGCCATTGTGCTTTGGATTGTACTTTATGAAATGCATTTGATTCTATAAATATTTTAATAATAATTAAAGCTTTGGATCATCAAAATATAGACCCAAGATATTGTCATAATATGAAAAATATTTATGAAAATGCAACAGCAAAATTAGATTATATAGTGAAACTAAGAAGATTTATATTGAGAAAGATGTAATCAGAGTGATCCTATATATCCAAAACTTTTTACAGCATTTTTATAAGAAGTATTTTGTGGATTAAAATGTGACACTAAGAAGTAAAAGTAAATGAAGATTATTTTAAGTCATTTAGATTGTGCAGATGATATGGTTGTTTTTGCTGTAAATGTTGCAAGAGTTATCAGACAAAGATATAAAAATATGACTAAAAATAAATGCTAAATATACTAAAGTGTTTTTCAATAACTTTTCTCAGAAAGAAAAAATAAAGATTGATAATCATAAATTAGGAGAAGTTAAGAAGTTTGGCCAAATTATTAACACAGATTGTGTTTGAAAGGAAAGGTTTTTAATAGTAGCATTTTTACCAGTTCTTTCATATATATCTGAAACTCATGTATTTAACAGAAGAGCAATACAGAAACTTCAGACCATTCAATGAAATGTGAAGAGATATATGTTAAGAATAACAAGAAGATATCAGAAATGAAATACATGAGTAAGAGAACAAATAGATATCACTGACATCAAACAATTAACAAACTGATGTATAACTGGAAGTGGACATCTTGCTACAAAAGATGATAATAGATGAACAGTTAATGTTTTTGAATTGAATTCCAAGAGTAGAAGACCTAGAAAAAGACTGCATGTGAAATGAATGGATGAAGTAAGGAAATTTGCTAATATATTGTGGAGAAAAGAAGCTAGGGATGGAAGAGACCATTATCTTGCAGTAGATCATGATGCTTATCCTATACAATATTGTAAATAAAAAACATGATCTATTATCCACTATTCAAGCTATTTACTAGAAAAGTTATTTTATCATAAAACCACGATTTACACCATGCTTAAACAAATAATAGTATTTTATTAATATATATATAATAAAACAATCAAGTGTTAACAGTTATAATAAAAACTACTAAACCATTATAAAATGCAGAAGTATTTTCAGTTATTTGCTTAATCATTTTCAACTGGAAACAGAATAAACGTATTATTTTAGCAGATGTTTATGTGATAAGATCTACTTATTTTTTAAATTATAAATTCTAATTAAATCATTATAAGAAAGAGGATATATGTATAATATAAATCAAAATTACCAATTGTGGATAGACTCTTAGATTATTTTTATTTTATTATAATAAATTGTGTTATTATGAAAATGATAAATCACAAAATATATAAAAGAGCAGACTGAAGTTCAGGATAATAATAAACAAATTTTATACATTTTATGTTAATTTAAAGTATATAACAATGTGAAGAAGCAAGAAATTAATTATAAAAAAACATATCTCTTTCATAAGTTTCAAATCTATAGCAAATTATGTAATGTTTCATTATCTAATGTTTATTGATTGGTTAATATTTCAAAAAATGTAATACTGTTGAAACAAGAAAATAATATTGTGTATCAAATTTTATGTAAATTTAAAGTTTTATACATAAATGAATTGAGTTATAGTCTTGGAAAATGGTTAGAACAGCATCAACTTTTATATAACCATATAAAAATAAGATCAATAATGATTTAATAACAGCATCTGTTTTCTTTGATCATGAAAAAACATGTAATTTTATTTTCAATTTTGACCTAGATTCTTCATGAGGAAATAAACCTTAATAAAAGAAAAATTAAAAAGACAACTTTGATAAATACAAATAAGAAATCTTTAATTAACAGTCAAATATGAAAATTAAAATTCACAAACTTGGGATATTACATGGTAATGTTCATTTTCACTAAATTTAAAAAGATTCCTATCAAAAATGGTTATATAAATAATTGAAAAAACTTTTACATTTTATAATGGTTATTAGTAATATTTATTATTCCCATTAATACTTTATTAATTTTACAACAATTAATCTATAACAAATATTTTATTTGATATATACATATTAGTTTTTGAATTTTCTTTTTTTAATATTTTTTCCAAAAGTGCTTCTCTATTGGATGTGGTCACACTTACTTTATCAAGGACTTAATTCCTCAATTAAAAAGCTGATAAACAATATGATTGACTATTTTACTTTTTTAGATGGAGTTTTTGATTATAAAATAGACATTTTCTTTTTAACTGTAGTCAAGTTTTTGTTTTCATTTTTTGATATTTTTTGTCTCCCTGTCTATTTCACTTTCTAAAAGTATTATATAACATTTTCAATGTTTGTGTGTAGTTAAATGTAGTAATGGTAAAGTGGTGGATGTGATAACTTAATGTTTCTTGAATGAAGCTCAATACAGGTCCTTGTGGTACTTGAATATTACATCATTTTTTAAGCAACTATTTATTTAATTGTTTTTATTTTAGAAATTTCCTATATTTATGATATTTGTTTCCAGATTTTGTAATAAATATTGAAATGCATAGACGGTAGTGAATGGCATAAATTATGCATTTTTAATACACACATATATATATGTTTTCAATATATATAATACACTGTGCACATTTAAAAATATACTTTTTAAAAACCTATAAATTAATAGTCAAATTTCAGTAAGCTTTATGTTTTATCCTCTTTTAATCCTATAGATGTATTTAATTGAAAAATAGTTTTCAATATTTGAAATTAAATTACATTGAATTATTAAGTGGAAAAAAGAAAAAAACTCATTAAATAAGTTGATCAGCATTTTAATGGAGAAAGTAAAACATGAAAAGTGTACAGTAATATGTAAAATTTAAAAGATGATACCTAAAGCTTAAATAATTATTTTTTATTAGTTTGAATAATTGGAATATCAAAAAGTAATTAGTTTCTGTAAAATGATTTGAATTTTTGTTATTAATTTCTAGTGCGGTTATTTTTTATTTAATAATTTTTTTATCATAGTTAACTGAATATATGAATATGGAAATTGCATATATGAATTTGGGAAAGGGGAGAGATAGAACCTATCATCACATTATTATTTTTTTTAATATTTCTTCAATATGTACTGATCTTCAAGAATGTTTTTGAATTTTTATAGCATTATTATTTATATATATATTGTGGAATCATGATCACAATTTATAGCATTATTATTTATATATATATTGTGGAATCATGATCACAATTCAAGAAGTGTTCAGATCATTTTACAAGCTTGAGTGTATCAGTGTTATTAGATAGAGTGGAGAGTAATGGGTCATCTGAAAGTCTGTGCTCATATACCCTATATTACATTGTAGAGATGTCTGCCCATCCTTGCATATGTATTAAATGGATTATGTCCTGTACATGTGAAGTTCAGACTGACCTTAGGTCAACATGGGTGTGACAAGAATCTCAGCCTCAGGGTGGCCTTCGAGCATTCCATCATCAGAATTTTCAATTGGATGGACTGATGAAGAGTTGGAGTATGTAGTAGATTGGAGCCTGTCCATTAAAGTATGAAGATTGTCTATCTTAATATATATCTGAGCACTTATAGTATATATGTGTGAGAGATGATAATCTGGACCAACTGATGATTGCTGGTTTAGCATGAAATACGTATATTGCTCTTGTTAGCACAAGATGGCACTACTATATGGAGAGTGTTGTTTTGTTTTGAATTGTTTAATATTGGTGATTATTTATCTTTTCAGCATATATGTGCTTGAGGGTATCAGGGTTATTAGATAGAGTGGAGAGTGATGGGTCATCTGAAAGTCTGTGCTCATATACCCTATATTAAGTATTAGTTTAGATAAATAAAATATTTTATTTCTTTGTGTGTTTAAATTATTGTGCATTGTGTAACATAAAAAAGTCTTAAATTTTAGCTAAAAATTGTTATTTTCAAAAGTGTAAATAAATTTTTTTATAAAACTATTTTTACATAATCACATCTGAAACAGTACAACCAACAGACACACCGCCTCCTCAAAAAATATGTTGGCTTGATAAAATATTTCAATATATCAAATGGCATCAAAACATCTCCAATAAAACCTTTAACTTCAAAATCACCATCTGGGAAGCGCACCTAATATTAAATCCAATCATCAGCAATATAAAACCACAATAGGAATCAACAACCACAGAATCACCTCCTTATTCAAATTTTTAAAGTTAGAACCCAAATATCTAACATTCTTGATTAAGGTCAACTTAGGTGCCATACATACCAACTATTTTTTACATTATAAAAGATTTCTAAACAAAGTGGACCCTATATGTCCAATCTTCAAAACACAAGAAGAAACCTTTGACCATATTATAAAATCATGTACTGGTCTTACAAACATAAGGATGCTCATTTTTCACGGTTCAAAGATTGACTATTATAAAATACTCTCAATAAAAGACTCCATCCAGAGTAGACACTTCCCAATTATTAGAATATCTATTTTTCTGACTCACACCATTTGGAGTGTTCGATGCAAGACAGTTTTCACCTTTCCACCTCCTAATCTGGACCTCACATTTATCAACCTCATCAACAAAATTAGAAATAAAGACTTAATACTCTCATCAAAATTTCTATATGATGAAACCTGGAAATTGTTCCAAATACCGAAACCATCCAAAACATAATAAGTTACAGATCAAATTGATTTATAAACCTCATCACCAAAAGACTCATCACTCATAACTATTGACCTTTAAAACAATATGTACCTAAATACCTAATATATACAATGTAATTCATTAATAAAATGTTTTGAAACTAAAACTATTTTTAAGCTCCATTTTTAATATTATAAAAAGCTAAAAAAAGTATGATAAATATTTTGAGTGTAAGGTAGAACTCATTTGCAGTTTACTAGAAAATAAATTTCTTAAAATTTTGTTGCTCATTGTTTCTTATACTTAAAATTTCTTAGAACCAAATTTTATGTAAACAGCCTCAGCTATTTTATAAAATTATTGTATAATGAAAGTGATCAAAAATTTTCTACTTTTATTTTTTAAGAATTTAATTTTATATACAAATGATAAACTTCAGTGAATTTTGCTATATATGTATTTAATTATGGTTGTATTTTTTTTATAGAAATAATAGCTAATAAAAAAATCCATATTCACTATTCATATATCCATAAATTAAAAGAAAAAAACTACAAGCATACACAAATATTTATTATAAACATCACATAATCACCATTTCTTAGGCTTATAACTGTTATTAAAACAGGCAAAACTCTCTATACATAATGCCACTCAGTGCAAGCCAGAGTAATCAATGGATGCCAGAAGGCTTGTGCATACAATATTCATCTAGTGTCTACTCATCCAATATCCCCAGACTAGTTTTGTAGATAAGTAGAGTTTTGTAGTTAAGTAGAGATAAAAGGTGGTTGCTGGAGGGTTGCATTAGATCCTAAGATCTAGCTGCAGTGCTCTCAGATCGAATGTTCCTTACTGATGAAGGCCACAAGCCAGAAACTAGTCTGGGGATATTGGATGAGTAGGCACTAGATGGAGATATTATGCACAAGCTTTCTGGCATCCATTGATTACTCTGGATTGCACTGAGTGGCAATGCATATAGAGAGTTTTGCTTATTTTAAATATTTACTATAGAGCCAATTTTACACTAGAAAATCTAATGCCAGAAGATCATATAGTTACATAAAAAAAATGTCTTTGGTTCTAAATAATTTGTACTGCTAGTATATAGGAAGAAATGGAGTTATTAGGCAGATATTTGCAACCTAATGGGATTTGTTTGGCACTATCATCCTGTTGATTAGTTATGCTTTTGCATTTTGTTCTAGAGTGAAGTAATAAGAATGAATTACAGGTGTTAACATTTTTACTTTTGAGAAGTTTTAATTCTCTTAACCTGAACTACTAATAGTCAATTTTAACATTATATATATAGTTTATTTACTCTGTGCTTTTAAATTGCTAATTCACATTATAATGTAATATATTTATTGTCTCCTAATTCAGAGATCAAAATTCTCATATACATGGCTCAGCAAAGTCTGCTTACTATAATCTGAGTTATACTAGTCCCAGAATTATTATTTTTTTAAAATTTCTGAATGAAGAATGATTTTTCTTTGCAAAACAGTTTTACTTTTAATAAAATAAGCAAAACAGATCATTTCATATCACATCTTCAATATTTCTTTGTTATATATCTTGAGAACACTTTTTGAAAATTTTTATTTTAAAGCATCATTTCAGATATGCATATGAGAAGTTATTCCATGAAATCCTTCTCCATTCTTTCATTTAATGCTTATTAAAAAATTGCAGTTGAACTGGAGTATTCATATTTGTCCAATAAAATTAATTCAGCAATACAACTGCTAATTGTCTTGTTTATATTGTAGATTTGGATTGATTTTACTAATAACTGACAAAATGAAGATATTGATTTGATTCATTCTGTTATGATTAAGGTGATTATAAAAAGATATTCTGCTATTGTGAATAATATTGACTTCTGATATACTTAATTCTAGTTATAGTCTGTATTTGTTTGATCACTGTTAAATCCTCTTTATGATAAAGACAAAATAAGTATTTTTTATACATAGAATTACATCATAATTAACTTATGACCAGTGTCTGAACATGGCATTATGAAATTTGTATTGTCCTCTGTCATGTTAGTTTTATAGCAGAGAGCATTATGGTCAATATCTGTTGCATTAGTTTATTAATTAATGAAATAATGTAACCCTGCTCAAGTAGTTCACTTATTAAAGAGTGAGCTATTGATACTACTTTCAGAAATTCAAGCAAGCAGTTTTATGTAATGTTTGTCATTTCAACTATTATTTTTCAAATTCTAAATAATTCAGAGTTGACATTCATTATCGATTTCATTGTAAATTGAAAACCTCCAAGTGCATTCCAATACTTGTGGTCCATAGTGAAGGAAATAGAGAAAACTTCAATTTTCAATAGCATTATAGCATATTTTCTGAAAGTTTGTGATGATGGCATTTTAGTTGTATTTATTGTGTGGACTATTTCCATCATCTAATATGAGTATTGAATGTCTTTAGAAAAATTTAACTTTATTTAAATATTCCAAATATATTAGTAATAACACATAGGTTACTATATGCACAATGTTTCAAAAGGTATTATTCTCCCCTCTTCTTCAAATGTTGCTGACCTAACTAGTGACAGTATTATCATGAGAATTGAATCTGGATTCTTACATTCTTGAATATTGAATTTTAAGGTAACACTCTAACCAACTGAGCCATCCTGCCAAAGGCAACAATCAATAGAAATTTCGTATACTTATCTATGAGGTTCTTTTCTTTTTAAGAGCAAAGTTCATTAATGGTTTCCATACATTATGTATAGTCACACTAGGTTGACTTATGGGATTGTTTGTGATTGTTATATGAGCAGATTTTTTAAAAAAAAAAATTTGTATCTTTTCTTCTCTATCCAATATTTTTGTGTTTTCCCAAAAAAGCACTTGCAAGAACCCAAACTGAAGATTAGAAGAGAGAAAACCCACGTGTCTAAGGTAGCAAACTATGTATGTACCAATGAACATATGTTCAATTGGAAAAACCCAAAAATATTAGAGCAGAAAAGATACAAAGAAGAAAATTTAAAGAAGCTGCTCACTTGACAATGGCAAACAATCCCATAAGTCAACCTAGTGTGATTATACATAATGTATGGAAACCATTAATCAACTTTGATCTTTAGAAGAAAAAAATGGAGATATCAGGAGGAACCTCATTAATAAGTATATATACTGACTGTTGCATTTGGCAGGATGGCTCACTTGATTAGAGTGTTACCTTAAAATTTCAATACTCAAGAATCTAAGGGTCCAGGTTCAATTCCCATGCTAGTATTGTCACTGGTCAGTGAATAACACCTGAAGAAAAGGGGAGAATGATATCTCTCAAAACATTGTGTGTATATTAATCTGTTTGATGTGCTATTACTAATAGTGGAATGTATTTGGAATATTTAAATAAAATTAATTTTTTCTCAAGACATTTAATACTCGTATTAAATGATAGAAATAATCCAAACAATAAATACAATTATAGCACATTTGTTTATCAGAATATGATAGTGTATGAGTTATTTGGCTTTGCAAGAATGAGATATGGATTGCTTTAATATAATAATTTTTTGCTCCTAAATATCCATTATCACACTTTCAGTCATTAGCCAATCCTTTGCTAAATGGCGCTACAATTAATTTAACTGGACATTATAATTAGGTCATTTAACCTAAAATATTCCAACATTCAGTATAAGCTGTGCTAAATATGAGCAGGTCTTGAGATCTAGGATTTGTATATAAATACCAATTCATAAGAAATCAGCCATTTTGGCTGTGTTTGGAAAGAGGTTTGTTTTAAGCTGGTTACAGTTCACTTTATAAAACATAACTTTCCTATTAGTAATTTAATTTACATTTAAATCTCAAAATAATTTCATTGAAAAATTTTGTAATAATATCAATTGAAGTTTTCTTCATTTGTCAATTCTGAGTAGTTAAAAGAAAAATTTAATCCATGTAAAAAAAATCATTTCTTAATTGAATATAATTAAAGAACTTTTCCTCATAATACTTTAAATGACAATTATATATGTCTTGCTATAGATGACCATGGTCAAAATATAATTTTTTAATTTAATTCATTTATGGGAAAACAGAATAAATTAATTCTATTAATATTGAATGTAAAGATGAAAATGTTTCAAAAATTATAATGTTCCTAATATTGCTCAATATTCTCACAAAGGAATATTGACTTAAATCTTAGTTATAAGGCCAAACAAATATATATATTTTTATTGGGTTGAGAATATTAATCTGCTAAATATTGCAACAAATAATTTATTTTTAATTTAATCTCTTTGAAGTATTAAAAACATTTGCAATGACAAATTTACATTTTAAGATAAAATATATTCTTTAATTATTAATCTAGATCAAAAAATATTTATTTAAATAATAAATAGCACAAATAATTAAAGTAAAGCCTTTCAATTTAATAACATATTAATAGATAAAAACACTAACAATTTTGAAGTATATAATGTTCCTAATAATGTTCAAATTCTTCAATATAATATTAATAAAAATCCGTTAATCAATATGAAATTATAAATTAAACTTCATATATGAATAAAAGTATAAATTCTTATAAAAATATAAATAAGTATATTTATTTTCTGGTTCATGAATTGTTGTTATTCTTTTATTAAGAATTTGACTATATTAAATAATACCTTGGATTGAATTTTTTGTATCCTTTATCATTTATGTTTGTGGAAAAAAATATGTACTTATTTGTGTTATATAGCCGCCAAGTTCATAAGATTTATTTTTGAATTTTTATATAAAGACCATAAGTTATTTAATATGTATTGCTTATGATTATTTCCTGGTTTACTACCAATTAATGTAATGCTATAAATTTGAACCAGAATCTATCTTCTTGACATTTATAGTTATTTTTATTGAGTCGTGTAGCATCTGTATTTCTACTTCTACCTGCAATGAGTAACCTTTTGACTTATCTAATGACTTTGCTACATTTTAACAAAGAATTACAATATTTAGCATTTCTCCAATACTATTCATTAATGTTTATTTAATGACTCAATGGTGATTATTTCATATAAGTTTCAATGGTTTATTCAAGTTAAGCAAGAAAATGTTAATGCTTTTTGCCTTTTATTTATTAATCATTATTTTATTTGTTAATAAATTTATTTTATAATAATAATATTAATAGTAATAATAATAGCAACAATAACAAATTCCAACTTATAATATTGTTTGATAAATTACCTAGTAAATTCTATTGCAGGAATGTGTGAGAGAGTTCAACTCCAGAAAGAATTTACCCATTTAGATTATTAGAATATTTTTTTCTGAACTTCTGGACTGTGTTAAAGGAATGTTAAATAAAGATTGTTTTTCTTCAATTTGCACAAATGAATTTTATTTTTATATCAAAAAAGATTTTAAAATGAAGTCTATATCTGTTTGGCCACATCTGTTATATGAGTAAAGACGGGAATTAAAAAACCCTAATAGTTATTATCACTCATTGTACAAACAAATAAAGAAAACATCATAAAGATACAGACATATGATATTTAAAAATGAGTTAGATCTATCTTGCATTAACACAATCTTTTTTTAAAAAAGCAAAACTGGAGAGGGACTAGTGAAAAAAAGTATTAACCATTTTTAAATCACTGTTTTTTGATTATGATGAATATTTACAAGCTATTGTTATAAAAATATGATGTAAGCATGTGAGATTTACATTTTTGATTAGTGCTATGGCTTAAACTTCAAATCAGGGCTGCTGTGTCACTCATTTCTGCCATCTGGATGGCAGGATCTAATGCTTGGAAGATCCCACAAGCTTGGGTTTTGGGGGATCTGGATGCTGTGGGAATTAGTAAGGGCATTGGATGAGAGAGTCGGAGCTTTGGAAATACCCCAAGGCCTGTTTTCTGGTCCTTAGCAGGGGGCTGGGATGTGGGTGCTGTGAGGATTAGTACGGGTTTTCACTTTCTCGTCTTTTGAATGGTGGAGATGATGTGATTCTTGGTAGCTGTGATCTATCTAGTTGCCATTAAAGTCAGGGGTTACTTAGTAAACTCTAAGAGAAGCTATGATTGGCAAGGTATATTCATACACAATTCAATATTTTTCTCTTCACTTGGTAAATCAAGTTCTGCATTGTAAACCATAGTTTGAATCTTATATATCACTATATATGACATGTAAATTCAAAGATTAATATTATGTTAATAAATCATATTTTGAAAATAAAATAAATTATTCTTAAATATATACCTGTGTGTGTTCACAGAGATTAAGTTAATAAACAATAAACATTAAGTTTTGCTTACTAACTATGATTTGCATTATTTTGTTCATCATGGTTTGGGTTGTTAATTCTAGAATGCCTGAGAAATCTCAGTTGAATCTTTGATTTACATTGTATACATTTAAGCCAGAGTCACTCATAGCTGCTCTACTTTTACAATTTATCATAAATCGGACGTGTAAAACATTAACTGTAATGAATATATAAGTATAGGTTATTTTGTCTATAGAAATCAATTTGAAAATCAGTTTAAAAAATATGATAAGTTAACAAATTATAACAAATAAATCAAATAATGACAAAATAACAATCTATAATATTTGTTAGTTCCTATGGCATCCTTTTGTCAAGTAATGCTCGAACTTAATTTTATTTTATATTTGTTCTTATTAAATATCAATTTTATAATATTTCAATGGGAAATATCTTTTAGCATTTGAAACTTCTTTACAAGCATGATTTTTAACCTGAATTATATTCATAATAGTAGAGAAATTTAACTATTAAAATTTTTTTATAGTTGACTTCCTTACTGTTATACTTCACTTTATCCAATATTACCACAGAGATTCTGCTCAAACTGGAAAAGATAAGGTTTAGCAGGCTATCTGGAAATTCTGAGTAATTATAAGTTGCTAGGAATTTAATTAGGAAAAATATGTTTTTATTTACTATTAATGAAATGATATTAAATATACTTTTTTTTTTAATTTAAATTATTTCGTTGATAGTTCAAAGAAAATCTAAATATTAATTTTGAAATATAATAATTGCTTATTACATGGGAAGAATTATGAATAATTTTAAGCTTGGAGACATTTTACTACTTATAATTGGAGTTTTCAGAATTCCATTTATTTTATTTACTGCATAAAGTCTAGTACTCATTATTTTCACATGATTGACTTATCTTTGAACAGTTTAAAAGGAACTGTTTAATTATTATGCAAATAGCATACCCTGTACATTAATTATTTCCAGTTATAGGGTAGTTACATACCCACACATTTGAATGTTACTAATTAGTTCAAATAAAGACAAAGAACATTATAATTTATCATTAATAAGTAGAAGATTGTCAGTATCACTTCACTAATAGATTTAAATATTTTTAATTAATAGAAAACTTATAATAAGTACACTTAATGCTTTAAAAATATGGTAAGTTTAAATCAAAATGACTTTCCATTGACTAAATATTTTTAAAGTGTTTAATATAATACTGATTTTTATTCTGGATAATTTATTAAATATCAATCGTAATAAAATTCCCGAATCAATAAATTCAAGTAGTGAATTAACTGTTAAATCATCAAAGAACGCTCATACAATATAATTATTTTTATGGGTTTTGAATACTAATTTGAAATCTTCATTAATATATATATATGCACATTGTGTGCATGCAGATAGATAATTCCCATAAAGTATACTCACAAAAGCTTTTTTAAACAATCAAACATATCTATATGTGTATTTTCTTTTTTGGCATATCACATATCTATTAACATGATGTCTTAGATATATATTACAATATATTTCTAGTTTGATTGTCTAGTAGTCAGTGATTAGATAAAATTTTGCAATTTTTACACATATTGTATATATTTACATATTCATTCACACAATATTTACAGAAATACATGTATTATAAAATTTATAAAATAATAATTTTTCACATGAATAAGGTGCAAGTCACACTTTATCCAATCATTTTAATAAACTTTCTTGTATCAATGCTAACCTACCAGTTAGATAAAAAATGGAGCACTTTTAAATGATCTTCAAGCTCTTATATAAATATTAAATCAATCATACTATTTGAAGAGATGAAATATTATAATAGTGGTGATCTTTATAAAGTCTTGATCAAATCATCTTAAAATTTTAGATAGTACAAATATAAATTATATTGGGGGGGGGGGTTTCCTGACAGAGATATTTTAAATGCTGTCTCTGGATAAGCATTTTTCGCAAAGCTTGTTGAGCAATTGACAAATGCTCATTGTTTATATCTTAGAAGCTTAAGAGAATTGGGTCATGTGATCTATGACTTATTTAGACTATTTATAGTCTCTACCTTAAGTCTTATGCAATGTTTTATTGCTAAGACTACTAATATATGGTATGGCTGAAGATCTCTTAGCTCCATATAGCTATTTGTGTTGGATAGCTAGGTTTGAAGATATGTAGGTGTCTGAAAATTTCAGATTTTCCACTCAATAGATAAATTCTAATAATTTTAACAATTTTGTAAACAACAATGGCTATTAAATATATACTGTTGAGAATATGTGATAATATTTATAAAGTAATAATCTTACAAAGCACAAATAGTAAGAATAATATATATATATATATATATGAATTTTTATCTGAAAATATGAACTGGTTTGATGAAATTTTATAATGGTTTCCTCTAATATAATGTTTCGTCTTTTTGAATGCTTGTTATTTAATTTATTATCCATTTAAAAGCTTGGAGTTCAGAAAAAAGTGGTTACTTTTTTTATCTAATTTTGTTTTAACCTTGATATGAGAAAAGACATATTTGTAAGTTTATTAAAATGATCCTAGACAATTTGATTTGTAAATTATGCTTATGGGTACATAGTGGTATAACTAGAAAAATGAGGCCCAGACGCACAAAATTCAAAAAAACACCCATGTTAAAATTTGGAATTTTGATTTTTTTCATATATTCATAAATTTTAATTGCCTTGCTATAGATTTTCAAGCTTATGGATTCCTGAAATGTGTGGGCATTACTTTCTTTTGTGATTGTAGTTATACTGTTAGGGTGCACATTAGAATATTATTTCTTTATAAATATTATTATATTATCTCAGCAGTACATATTTAATAGCTGTTGATTATTATTGACATTATTAAAACTAATAGAAGATATAACTATATACACATATTTTCATGGTTATTTGTAGGTTTTAAGACATGTTTTTTAAAGGCTTACAGGATATAAGGATATCTTTTTAAGTTATTGAAAAAAAGACTAGAATAGATTGTACTGTTAATTCAAATTCTGAATTTTTTGTTTAGTTATCTCCCCCCTCCCCCTCATATCCTAAGATAAAAAATCTATAAATCATTCATTGCAGGACAAAAATATTTCCAGCATTCATTTATAATGAAACAGTGAAGGAAACTATAATAATAATTAGGTCAATCATTTGCCAGGTGGGTTGGTTATGGTTTAACTATCTAAAAAAAAAAAAATCCTAAATGTGCTTAGAATCTGCAAAAACTAACAAAAATCATCTTAGATTCATGGTTATAACAAGTAAATGCACTAATTACTTAAGTCTGTTATGGTGATATTTTGCAGAGTAAAGACTGCTGAAGTTGTTTTATGAAAACATTTTTAAACATAAAGTACAATTGTAATTAATATAACATTATTAATAATGTATTTTTATTAATATATTATTTTATGTATTTGATTTACCTTCATTTCTTAATCCAATTAAGCAATAATGTTCCATTTTATTAACTCTCTTTTCTTCACTATAACAATCTTTGACAGTCCATCACCAATAAAATATATTGAATTTCATAATTATTTTTATGAGATTTTTGTGTTAAAAAGCAGTCATATTAGAAAGTAATGATATAGTTGTTTGCTCAGAAGGTTGTATGATATTGAAGTGAACTTGATATCAGAGCTGAGCTACAATCCGTGAATCTTTTAGCTATTAATTCCACTAAAAATATCTTTGGTACACAATGCAGTGTAGTAAATACATTTGTCACAATTTTTTATTACTGATGATTATATTTTTTTTTTGCCCGATTCTGAAAGAAAATCACTCTTGAAACATTTTTTAAAGATATCATTCAAAAATCATATAATCAGTTGTCTAGGATTTAATTGATATTTGAATACAATTCCATTCATTTAATTAAATTGAGATTTGTAAAATTTCCCAGCAGTGAATTAATCCAGAAACCTCTAACTTTTGAATAGATTATTCTATTACTATGCTAAACTGCAAAGGGCTTTTTTTTTTTGTCTTACACTATCTTTAAGTTTTTTTTTTAAAAAAAGATAAAATTGAATGCTAGATTATAACTAATAACAATTATATTTTATCAAATTTTCATAATAATAAAAATATTTTTATTATATAAGGACCCACAAATAATCACTGCATCAAGATTTATCACTGTTCAACAAGTAGTCTTTAACTTCATCTGTTTCATGATTTTTTGTGTAAACAAAATATAGATAAGTCCTTCAGAAGCATGTTTTCGTTTTTCATACAGCTTGGGATACACAGAAGTAAAACTATTACATTGAACTGAATGGAAATTATATTTTAAAATTTTTTTGTACTTTATATGGGCTGGAAATTATTTTTGTAAGTCAAATTTATGCAAATTTCCTTTATAAATGCACTTTTTGATAAATTCTTAAGTGATTATTAGTCATTCTTTATTAGTTTAAAAATTATTAAATTATATTTAATTTCAGAAATAGAATTGAAACTTAATAAAGTTCTTATATATATATATCGATAAGCTCCATCTTTTAATTTATTTATTTATTTTTACTTTTATGTTATGATGTTCTATTTTAAAAAATTATAGTTAATATTTAGTCACTATATTTTAAGCAAATAAGTGTTAGATAGAAAAATTAAATCATGCCAATGACTTCTAAAATGCATAATATACATATTTGAACTTTATTAAATTTCAAGTCTATATTTGAATAAAATGAAATGTAATAATTACTAATGTAATAAATAATTGTTAATGATTATTTATGTATTTATTAAAAGTGATTGTTGTAAATAGGCACTTTTTTAAAAATACTTAATTATAAAGAAATGTAGATAATTACAAGCACTATGAGTATGACCTTCTAAGTTGAAAGCATTGCTCAGCTGATTATTTTTGAACTGAAATAATTCTAATCCTTTCTTTAGAAATGAATGAATGCTATTTATAGAAACAAAGTATAGTATTTGAAGCTTTATGTGGAACTTGGCCTAAATGAAAAGACATGATTGACTAAAATGCATCTTAGAAGTTGCCCCTCCCCAATGCCTAAAATTACATATTTGAAATTTAAGAGAAATTATAATTATAAATTTCTCAAAATTTGCATGCATGTATGTGAGAGTATATGTAAATGAATCATGAAGAAACTTTTGCAATTGTATTGTACAGTAAAATTTTATAAATCAGTGGAAATAATATTAAAAATAACACAGGCAAAATTCTCCATATAGTAGTGGCACTCAGTGACAGCCAGAGTAATCAATGGATACCAGAAGGCTTGTGCTGAAAATCCCCATCTAGTGCCTACTCTGGGGATATTGGATGAGTAGGCACTAGATGGGGATTTTATGCACAAGTCTTCTGGCATCCATTGATTACTCTGGCTGGCACTGAGTGCCACTACTGTATGGAGAGTTTTGCCTGTGTTAATAACAGTTATGTACAAGCATAAGAAATGGTGATCATGTGATATTTAGTGGTTTAACATTAAAAATAGTTTTAGTAGAAACAAAATTTAAATTGTAATATTATTGATATTATGCAATAAGAATTTAAATAAATATGAATAATTCATTTTTTCTCCTTTTATAATTTTATTAAGATAAATTTACATTTCACTTGATTAGTTTTTTTTACTATAAAATTATACTTATGTATTCAAACATAAAACAATAAAAACTAAATTATAGGGTCATCAAATTCAGTAATATGACAATTCTCCCATCAGTGAGGAATATTGCATTAAGTCAAAAAATTTCCCACTTTTATTGCATTGATTCTATTAATTGTTATATATGTTATAAAAACTATACTTCTGTAAATGTACTTTTCTTATTGATTTATTTAAAATAGTTTAAAGAAGACTGCTAGCTAATCAAAATTATTATTAAATGTACTTTTCACAATGATTTATTAATAATATTTTTAATTGGCTAGCAGTCTCATTTATATGTTTGAAGAAGACTGCTAGCCAGTCAAAACTGTTATTAAATTAAGGCATTGTAAAAAATTAATTTAATAAGTATAGTTTTTATTGTTATCATGTTTTTTGTTTACTTATTTTTATTTGGTGGATTAATCAATATTCATCTGACCTATCCATATTTATCTGAACCTTTACTGAACATCAAGTTAATAATATCTAAACATTCATCTAGTGATCAATATCAGATATCTGGCTGCATTGTTTATGGATGGCTTCTTGAAAGCTTACAAATCTGCTTGTGATTTTAAAAAAGTTTAAAGTTTGTTCATCCAAAATTCAAACTCATATCATAGACAAGAAAAACAAATTTATGGCAAAATCCATCTCATTCAATCACAAATCAATTAGTTTAATATAAAATACACATGAAAAACTCATGTTATAGGCATGGAAAAGTAACATGATAACCATTATCCACAAAATATTTCTAAAAATATAAACCTGGAAAGCAAATTGATGAGAAAAAAAATTCATCTTACTCATGAGTGAGTCATAACAGGGTATGATTATGAGAAATACACTTTCTTAAAAGCACTTAGCCTTTTTAATTTGTTGACTACAATTAATTTGTTAATTTATACAGCTTTACATTATATGTGTGTTAGCACAATTTTATTATTATTATAATTTTTATATATCAAATCTCCATTTAATGTAGGGTATAGAATTTAATAATGAATAATAGTAAACTATCTTAGAGAAGAATGAGGCAGTTCTGATGCACTCTCAAAAACATTAGTAAATATATGTGATAAATTAAAAATGTTCAGTTTCTTTATACTGTGATTTTGTGATATATATTGTATCAATATAGATTACTTAATATGAAAATTCATAAAAATTAATATATTCATGATGTGGCAGCATGTATTTTTCCTTCTAATAATTGCTGTGTGGCATTTATTATTAACATTTATTCAGATTACATGAAAGCACATTTTATGATTCACTTTTTTTTATTCTTCCAAATTTTGGTGCAGTATAGAATTTTGTATAATAAAATGTTTTCTAAGCATAAAGGTAAAATCTATGAAATTTAAAAAAATTTACAATATTTTTCTCAAGCAATTGAGATTTAGCAGCAACAAAAAAAATTTCTAAAACTTTTTTGAATGGCATCAGAATGCATAAAGTTTGAAGAGTTTGATTGAGAATTTAAAATGGGTTGAGGTAAGTATGGGTAACTGTATAGATTCTGAAGTCAATACAAACTTACAAACATCAAAACAAGAGAGGCCATAATCATATGACAACAAGACTGTTATAGCTTTTTTGTAGAGAGAAAAATTGTTGAAGAAAATGGGTAATTGCAATAAAAAGCTAGCACATTGTAAATCATTTTATTTTTTTTAAAAATAAGAATATGATACAGTATTTTTTTTGTTTTTATTTTTTGAGTGAATGTGAGTAAATGAATATATATATGCTTCCTCAGTTTGTTATTAATATTTTACATTATTATTATTTTAAAAAATTGCTTATACTTTAATCTTAATTTATATGTGCATATTATACATATAACAAAGCATCTGTGTTATATATATAAAAATGTAAGAAAAGCATTATACACTTGCAGTTCAGTAAAATAATACATATTCTATTGGAATCAAAGCTTATCAGCAAAACATGAGATAGTATATGTGATGTGAAACATACACAAAGATAGCTTGGAGCAAAATATAGCAGATATTGCAGTCCAATACAGTTACACACATATATACATACATACAAAAATACTATCTTATAAAAATGAAATATAAAATACTAATGAAAGTTATATTAAATAAAGTGCACTAAGATTCATGAAAGACTTGTCAAGTTCTATGCTGTGTATAGTGGTGTAGCTATTGTGAAGCAATAAATTTGATCCTTTGAATTTTAGGGTTTTTATTATTATTATATATATTTAAAACGATTTAATATACTTCTCCTAAAAATGTAATAGCCTAAAAACGATTTACTCGCTGACGAAGAAGCTTCCAAATAAACAAAACAAATTTCGCATAAAACTATTAAATGGGCCAAGCGCTTTCGAGGTTTGCCCTCATATTCATGGCCGACGAACGTAATAAATCTTTATGTAGTGTTATTAAATAACAAATATGCAAATGTAAATTCAAATCAGTTTGACCATTTTTTTGAAATGGAAAAACACGTGTCGCATCTATTGATAGAATTGTTGTCGCAAACAATAAAGTACGCCTCTTTGATCTTTCTCTTACAATCGTTGGTTTCAGGGCATACAATCCTGGGGTTGCCTGGTCCGAACACATGGCCAGTCTGCTTTTCATGTTCCAGAAATATTGAAAAGTTATCACTGTTCTTTTTTGCTCTTCTATAGGTATACAAGTGTTGAGCAGCTCTGTTCGAAAGCGCTTGGCCCATTTAATAGTTTTATGCGAAATTTGTTTTGTTTATTTGGAAGCTTCTTCATCAGCGAGTAAATCGTTGTTAGGCTATATATATTTAAAAAAATACTAAAATGTATAAATATTTAAAAGACACCCCCCCCCCAATTTTCTGTATGGCCCCCAAATTCTAAATATAGTATTATTAGTTGTATATTCTATATGCGAATGAACACAGTTCATTATACCTAAACAAATGTTCTTAATTTGTTTTATTCTCATTTTAAAGTGATGTAATCCTAATTTGAAGGCCTCATAACATATTAGTTAACACATCCATTGCCATTCTCACAACCTGATGTTTGAATTCAGATAAGATAAAAAAAAAATTTCTGGTTAGAAGCAGGATTAGGCTGTTGATTTTAGATATATAGTCTATAAATACATCTTCCATCATTGGAAAAGAAAGAAGTAAGTTAATCTGAATTTAAGTGATAAATGTAGATACACCCAGGGCTGCCACATATGGATATGCAGAGCATGTGGTTCACAAAGGTACTCCATCAATAGGTGCTCCAAATTGCAGTGATAATTAATAACATTTATATGTAAATGAAAATGCTTAGATTTATGAATTGCTCAATTGTTAGAGACACACTCTAATTTAAAAGTTCTTAAATTTAAGAATCCCTTCATTGTTAGAAACACATTCTGATTACAAATTTTATTCAAATATAAGCGGATTACTTTTTTACTTAAATTGGTCAAAATATATTAAGTATTACATACTCTACCCTTGAGCAACAATGAATAGACAGGCACTATTTTGCTGTGATAAATAATAAAATTTATATGTAAATGAAAATGTTTAGATTTCTTAATTACTCCATTGTTAGAAACATGTTCTAATGAGAGTAGATTATTTTTGTATTCAGATTTATGACAATTGTTTAAAGTATATTAAATATTATATTGTCTATCATAATAATCAATAAAGTATGTTATATATAATGTGACATTGCTTTTATAAGCTTGTATTTACAAAAATTTAATACAGAGAGCATACCAATAGCTTAAACAAGCTCTTAATTGATAAGTGCAGTAAGAGAAAATATTTAAAATCTCTAACCAGAATACTCTTATCCCCAGACTAATTGGTTTCAAGCTTATGGCTCACCTCAGTGAGGAGCTAAAATATTCAGACACTAGGTCTAAAATTTCAACTCAAAACCCAGCACTTACTTCATACATAATATTTAAGTAGAAACTCTAAAGTTTTCAGACTAAAAAATGTCGTTTACTCCACATACCTAACTTAAATAGCTATATGGGACTGAGACAAATTCAGATCTATCATATATTAATAGCCTCAGCATAGCTAAAGCCATAAAGGTAAAATTATAATAATCAATAAAGCAAGTCATATATAATGTGGCATTGCTTTTATAAGCTTGTATTTACAAAAACATAATACACTTATTAATTAAGAGCTTGTTTGAGCTATTGGTATGCTCTCTGTATTACATTGACTACAATTGCACTAAACTGAAGAAATTTGTTCTATATTGCTATGATAATTAATAAAATTTATATGTGATTGAAAATGTTTAGGTTTCTGAATTAGCATTATTTAAACATCGTAATTTATATAAAAAATGAGCACATTACTATTAATAATTTATTTTAAAATAAACTTATTTAAACATTATCTTACAATTATTATGCACAGTACATAACTTAGTTTATCAGTTGTATTTTATATAAGTTTCTTTGTCTTGTATTAAGTATGGGTGGAGGCTTAAAGTATCAGAACTGGAAACATGAGATTTGGGGATCAATTCCTGTGTACATTTTTTTAAATACTGATATTAACGGTTTTTCTTTTTAATATTATCTTTTTTTTAAATACCAATATAATTTTTTTATAAGTTTTACTAATCTGCTTTTTATTGAATTTAGACATTTGTGGAATTTGTTAGTCAGCTAAAATTCATAATTGATCCATAAAATTACTCAAATACGGAATTGGTAAAGAACAATTTTTTAAAAAGATATTATGCTCATTAAAATGGTATTATCATTTAATGCTCCTCTGTTGATTGTAATAGCTATACAACCTGCCTACAAAATTTGTTATCTATTCTAGTGAAAAAAACCAATTGTTTGATTTTTTTTTTTAGTTATTATAATCTATCATTAAACAAAATAAAGTGCAAGGCATGGTATAAGGGCTTCTAAAAATTTATTGAACAAACAATGTAAGTATAAAAATGTCTTGCCTTAAATAAATGTAATGTAAATCCTTAAAATCCCTAGATACTGGACTGTATAGCATGACTAAGTTTTTATACTGAAATAACAAGCATACAAAAAAAGTAAATTATGAAGTAGTCTAAGTATGAATAAATATTTAAAAAGCTATGTAGGAAAGATTCTGAATGAGACAAAGTAAAAAGTAAGTTATTTTTAACTAAGTAATATGTTAGTTAGAGTCAACCTAATTAAAGCTGATCCTTGTTCATCAAATTGCAGTGACCAAAGTCTGAAGAGTTAATATGTAAATAAAAAGGTAACCATATAATTTTTTTTTTTTAATATTCTACTGTATATTTTATTAAAAACATTATCTAGAATTTATTTTGTTTTAATTAACTAATTTTATTTAATGGACTGGGGTTTTTTTACATGATAAAAACGTTTACATATTTACAAAAACAAATTATCTTACTTGCAAATATATATTGTAATCTTATATTTTGATACAAAATATATAGCTAGGTGGAACTAATTAAAATTTCTCTCTATCTTCTTCTAGATGACTTGATTATCACAGCTAGTACTTTGTATGCTTGACACTTGTATCTAAATTAATTGAATGATGAGATTATATAATTCCATTTTTTTTCTTGCCTTATCTATGGTATAATTTTTTTACATATTAGTTTTGCTCTGTTTCCAAACACTAACTTAGATAAATTGTGCTTAAACTAAAAAAAAAACCAATTGCATATTACATCAAGTTTAGCAAGATAAATAAAAACAAATAATTATTATTTGTTTTTCTCTTTAAATAATCCTAAAGATTATTTTGGTTTAATTAAAAGATTTATTTAATTTCTCTTTAATTAATTGACATAATATATAAGATAAATGCTTTTTTTTTCTTTTTCATTTTTTTAAACAGATATGTAAATGAGAAGAAATTTAATTGGTGGAGAAACAGAATAGAACTTTCTGAGATTTTTTTAAAGAATGGCTGTAATAACAGCAAGGATGGAAAAAGAAAATAAAAACCTTTTCTTTATTTTTTTTTACCATTGAACATTTAACAAAAATGAAAGCTTCTCTTTAAAAAAAAAAAGATAATTTAAAGACAAAGAAGGAAGTTAAAGTAAAACTTTTTTTAAATAATTTAAATTGTAATATTATCTAGTGTTAATAGCAAAATGTAAAGCGAAATCTTAACAAGTCTTCTCAGGTCTTCCAACCATGAGTCTAGCTCCTAATAACCTTTCAAATGTCTACAACTGAAATATACTGGAATTATTGTTAACCACAATAACAGGAGTTAAAAGGTCAGTCTACTTGAAAATTCATATTGCTTACAGACTATATATATATATATTTTTAATTATTTAAATACAGACTATATTTTAACTTGGATAAAATGCTTTACTTTCACAACCTTAACACATATAGTAGTGTTATGTTTGTTCAAAATGAAATATTATAATTAATCTTGAATAAAATGTTTTACTTTCATGAACTTTAATGCATATAGTGATGTTACATATATATAGAATGAAATACTATATCTAACTTTGGATAAAAATTTTCCTTTTATGAACTTTACACATATAGGTGTGTCATATGTGTGTGGAATGAAATGCTGTTTTTGACTTAGGTATAGTATTTTACTTTCACAATCTTAACCTTTAATAGTGTTATATGTGTGCGGAATGAAATGCTGTTTTAACATTTTGCATGCCACTGTTTGAAAGATGAAGATTTAATTATAATCTTACTTTAAACTTAGATTAGAAACTGCAATATAATTGTTGAAAGAAATGGCAGCTAACTGCGAACTATTTTGACTGTTATAGCACATGTGGAATAATTATTTGCTTTGCCCTCAGCACTGATAAATTAAAGTAATAAATATTTTAATTTTGGAATAATACCTCAAACAAAGCTACACAATTTCATTAACTTTTGAGGATAATCTGACTAAAATGAGACATATCCTACCTCTCAAAATATCTTGGCTCTTCAGAGAACCTATGTGTAAATCAACTAATTATAAATATTCCTTATAAATGGAGATGAAGAAGCATATAATCAACTTTTAAGATTCTATGTTATAATTAAGCAAATATGTTTAATTTATATTTGTCATTAAGTTTAAGAAATATGCTATTAATTGATTGGCTAATAGCCATTAGATTTAAATAATATGTATTTGAACCTAGTGTAGTAATTTAAGTGAACATGCATTTTATGTTTTATTTGTATTTTATATTCTCTTATAAGTATATTAACTTCATGGTATATATAATCTTTTGTGTATTAAATAATTACTTGTTCACTTAGATGCAAGGATTAAAGAGAGTTAATTTAGGGAACAGTGCTTGTGTAAAGATTTAATAGTTAATCCAACATATCTATAATGCATCACCACCACGTGGCCTCATCCTGTACATCTTTCCAAGGTTCTGTGCTTATACTTATATTATATTAGGTAATATTCTTTTATACCATCTGATCTATGGTTGACCATTATCTCAATTGTTTTCTGTAATAGAGTTTTCTTACATCTTTTGGGCTTAGTTCACACTTGTACAAGTGCATGTGCCTTACAATTTAGCAGATTGATTAGGGTAATTTATTTCTATTTTATTAAAGGAGTGAGTGTTAATACTATTTTAATGTTATATGGCTTTTTTTATGCTGGTGGTCTAATCCACAAAATAATTGTTTGCCATTTTTTTCATATTCTTTATATTATTCTGTGCTGGTCATTAATCCACAAAATAATCATTACTTTTATTTTGTAAATTCTTTAAGTTTAATTCAGTGCTGGTGGTTAATCTGCTGAACATTCTGCAATTATGCTATTCACCCTGTTTATGGTTAGAAAACCTGGACAGTACTTACTGCTTTATAATTCCTTGTGCAGATGAATGCATCAACAGGTATATTATTGTTCTTGGTTATATAAATATATGTTTGAGCAGAGTCTTCATACATTATGATGCTTACATTGTTTCTCTCATCCTTATGTTATCACACATCTTCACTTATCAGCCCTAAAAGGGCATTCAAATAAATTATTGTCATAATTTATTATAGGTCAATTATATGATATTCCAGCTGAGTTAAAGTTCAAATTCCCCTTTTGATTTATTAACTCATTATGATCAATTTCCATAGGTTTATTAATACCAATTGTTGTTATTATTATTATAATTTTGATGTATGGGTGCATTGGTTCTGGATTTGATGTATTGGAGGTGCCATTGACAGGGTATTCAGATCTATCCTTGCTCCTATAGGGTTTAAATTAAACAAATTAGTAATAAAATCTTAGGTTATATAGTTTATCTAATTAATGTATATTATTCATGTACAAACAATTACATGTGATCTTATTTTATGTAATTTATTTTTGTTATTTAATTTTATTAATATTGTGTTAATGAATTATTATTCTAATGTTTATGGAATCATAAATAAATGTTAATTTTATAATTTAATTTGTATGTGCTGTTGCTATTTGTCACACATAAAGCCAGATAATCCAACATAGTAAATAGGGCATAAATATTAGAGTCTATATTGTCCCTAATGATGTGTGCAAGGTTACTGAAATATTCAAAAAATATCTTAATATTTCTGTTATTGGGCAATTCATAATGTGCAAGATATAATAAAATCCCATTTACCTTCTACATCACCTCCACTTTGCTTGTTAATTCTGGAACATAATCCAGAATCTATTATTTATATTGAAATGAATAAATAAATCTGCTAGCCAATATAACAAGTGAAACTATTTTTTTAATACTATAACTGATGCTTTTCCTATTATAATAAAAAGTCTCATTACTATGATTTGATTTGATATTCAAGTTAATGAAAAAAAAACTTAAAAGTTCATCCTTCTTACCTTGTACTGCAAAGCATATTACTTATAAAGCATTTCTGTAATTAAAACCTAATTGCATATGAGCTACAGCCAGTCATATTATGAAGCTGATTATAATTATTGCTATCTTGTCAAATTGCTCATATTTACCATATAATCTTTAGTAGTTTTAGAGATTATATCATCTTGTCCATGGTTGGCCATGGAGTCTCAAATAAATAAAATCATAAATTAAAGTTTTGAGCATGTTTTTTAAGATATAGAGATTGGAGAGAATAGTTATAAATCATAAATTAAGATTGAGCAGTGTCATGTAATTTATTTTAGGTAATGCTGCAATAGGTCTTCATGGTGTACCCTGGCTGCAACCAGATTATTGTAACAGCTTTATATTGTATCATTTAATTTTAGCCTGTTACGATCCAGGGTAGAACTTTTTGGTCACAGTTCTTGTCTTCCTAATAAGAGCTAATTTACTGATGACCAACCTTTTGGTTACATTATATACATATATTAAAATTGTACAAATTAGTATGTACAATGTATAAATAATTATTTAATTATTTATTAAAAATATGATTTTGAATCAATATTCAAGAAAAAAATATATATATAATGCAAAAAAATATATTTTTTATTTTCTTCAGTGTTTTACCGACTCCATTAATAACACATTTAATTTTTGTTTGTGAATTCTGATTCTGTACATAAAAAATACTAACAAAGAGAATTGTTCTTGACCTATGCTGATTTCAAATTAGCATGACCAGAACATTGCGAAACATCTAAGTATACAAGGAATTGAAAAATCTGTTTTGCTGTATAATCAGTTGTATTACTTTGAATATGATATCCATTGTAGTAGGGTCTACAAATTACAGAGTTTTTGCAAAAAAAAAAAAAAAATGAACGAAAATATAGTTTCATTTAGCATGTATTAAAATGTTTTATTTTTTGATTTTCACAAGACAAAGATCATGCAGGCCTTGGACTTGATAAATGCAAGGTCTTGTGCTGTCACACTGCCTTCAGATCAGCTTTGTTCATGGGACTAGGGCATGGAAATTTAGCGTGCACAAAGTGGCCTCTTAAACCATGTGGCAGTCCAGATATAGTAACAGTAAAAACAAAAAATATAACTGGAATGCGATGCAGTTATCATTGCTAGTTGTGCAAAAGTCATACTTCTATTAGATTTGAACCTATGGTTTTCTTTTAAAAATCTTAATTTCTAATAATAGATTACATTCCAAAATTATTTTGGCAGTTTATTTCAGATTTACTTGTACTTTTTTTTTGTACTAATAATTGTGTTTTTATCACTTGTGTTTTATTTAGAAAATTAATTTTAAAATATTAAGAGTAAAAAAAATTAATATTGCCCATTATTCTTCTGTTTGAATTGACCATGAAGATGACCTTGACTATATTTATCATTTTAAATGCAGAAGATTAATAATTATATAATTAACTGTCCAGAAGCACCATAGTATTTTAATTTAAAAAGCATTATTTCCGGGTTTAATGCTTTTTTTTTAAAAAGTTAGGAACAGTATTTTAATGTTTAGTACAGGAGTGGCAAGTGGCAATCTGTGGCTCCAAACTTCAGTAATATTTATTTAAAGTCATTATTTTCACTAATCACTTCACTATCAGAGTAAGAATAAAACTTAATAATTGAATATATAACCTTGAGAAAAACATGCCAAATTAACCTAACAAAGGCAGAAATTAATGCTTTAGTATATAGCATGTAAAATGTGGTGATATATTGTCATAATATTGCATGAGCATTTTCAGGCAGTTTTGTCTCTGACCTTCATGGTTTCATCTAAAAATATAACATGTGGAGACATCTTGTGTCTGTAAGGAAATTTACGTGTATCATCATGAATACTTTAATGCAGTTTCTCCTGATTTAATTTAAAAATGGCAACATGAACAACCAGGTCATCTTGACATATAATAGTTTTATACTGTTTTTATTTACTCATGTTTAGTTCATTAAATATTATAGTATGCAAAAGAAAAATATTGAATAAAAGCTTCTTCTAGTATTGAATGTAATATTTAATATGACATGATCACCATTTCTTACACTGGCTTATAAGTGATATTAAAACGGGAAAAACTCTATACATAATGCCACTCAATTGGGAATATTGGATGAGTAGGCACTAGATGGGGATTTTATGCACAAGCCTTCTGGAATCTATTGATTACTCTGACTTGCACTGAGTGGCAATACATATAGAGAGTTTTGCCTGTTTTAATATTTAATATGGCTGGAAAAATGAAAAAAGTAGAAAAAGAAAATTGAGAATTTAGTAGTGAATCAACTGAATTCTATGCAGTTGTTGCAAATTTAACAGGATTCCCAGTGTGTTTAATATGTCAAGAAAGTTTTCTAATAAAAAATCAAATGTACAGAGGCTTTTTTAAAAAAACATGAAGTATTTGCAAATACTTATTGAGAGGGAGAAGAAAGGCAGTAGAAAGTACTTCAACATAAAATGAACTTAAGTAAAAATACATTTTCAAAATGGATAAAATCAAGTAATAATACAATTACTGCTATCTTTGTTGCCACTCTAAAAATAGTGAAATGGGGAAACCCATTTACAGATGGCGATTTTGTAAAAGATTGTTTTATTAAATGTGTGAATATCTTTATTGTGATTTTAAAAATAAAACAGAAATAATTGCTAAAATAAAAGACATGTCATTGTCCACTAAGACTGTAATAGACAGTACTGTTTGTATGGCAGAAGATGTTACTAGTCAGCAAGTCACAGATTTAAATTTAACACCAGTATTTTTTATTGCCTATAATGAATCTTGTGATGTAAATGATATTGCACAGGTTGTACTTACTTATAGATATATTAACTCCAGTGAACTTCAGGAAGAGTTATTTGATATACTGCCATTTATAGGTCAAACTCAAGATGAGGATATAGCATCTGCTATTACCAATTGTTTGAAAAGTAAAAAAAGATAGGATAATGCATTTTAAAAATTGTATCTGAAATAAATAATGTAACTAAACAATTCAAATGATTTTGTTTTTAAAATAGTCATTTAAAGTTAATTTGAATGCATTTTGCTTGTATAATAAATAAAATAGCTCACATTATAAATAATTGTGATTATAATAAAATGTTTTGCTCTATATATAATAGAGATTAAACTTATAAGAATAATCACATGATCAGTTGCCTGGGAGGCCAAGTATCATTCAAACGTCAAGGACAATATGGTAATCATAACAATTTTTGTTCAAATAAGCAAGCAAGCCAAAGGATTTTTCCATCGCATATTTTTCACCTGTGGAAATTCAGAAACAGTTATTGAATCTGTCACTTTTTCCATTAGACTAAATTATATGAGACAATCAGTTTTAAATACAAAAATAATGTGATCCTTGTTTGAGTAACATCACTGATGATAGTCAAATGTTATTTATTGCTTTATCTTGTTTCTCCTTGCCAAAAGTATTATTTGAAATAAGAAACCTTTTTAAAAAAAATAAAACTGGATATATATAAATACTTGATGTGAAAAATCTAAGATTGCATACTTATTTGAAAAAATATGGTATATATCCCACTGTTATGATCATCAAAGTAATTTTTCCAAATAATTTTAAGTTATCTTAACATTTTCCCTAGAAGTGTTGTACCGGTCAGAATTGTATGTTCGTCTAACAAGAATTAGGACCTAAGCAAAAGTACCTAGAGTTCAATCATATACAAGATACACAGGTCAGGGATACTCATGAACTCTGCCCTATTGCCCACTTCCCAAGTCTATCACATTACAAACAACATTTCTGATGATAGCAGCCTACCCTTCAATTTACTCCGGCCCAGGAAGGTTCAGCAAAGATACAAGAGACCTACGGCTTAACTAATTGATAACGCAAAGTAATGATAGACGTGCACACACAAACCAACAAAAATATCCAAAAAATAGCTTATTAAATGTGAATTTATTAAACGTGATATTGATAATAATTGATTAATCATGTGAATCACTAGATATGGAGATTAACAATGAATTAGAACATATATATCTTGAACACTCGATTTAGGTTTCACTTATTGTCGCTTGGGCATTCGATGTCAAACCGGATAACATAACAAGGTTTGATGAATATGCACCAAGAAATATACATAATGATAAATTAATTATTTGACAGCTGCGGCTTAATATGCTAATGTGATTTAACGGGTTGATATTGCTCACGCTATGATATTTCTAAGTTAAGGAAAATAACCCATGACAATAGCTTTTAGAATGAATGCTTATAAGATTTTAAATTACACAGAATATGATCAAACTTAATAACGGTACGAAGGTTTGTTTTATTCAACATATGATTACATTTGGATTTCATGGAAGGTACATTAATTATCAATCAATTGTTGCGGAACCCTATGAAATGACTCATTTATTTCTTATCTATGAAGAGAAATAGGGAAAAATGATCATTTTGAAATTATTGTGCGAGTCTACATTTATAGATTTTCTCAATAGTTAATTAATGATGCATTAATAGCGACTGAACGAAGGATGGGTAGCGCTAATAAGCGATACTGTATATATACTAAAGTTAATTAAAATTAAACTATAACGAGAATTTTGGGATGACTTAGGGAACTTATATCATTACGGCGTATAGACATCTGAACCATATGGAAGGATAAGAATGATAACGTGTGAACCGCATGACAAGGCCTGAGTGGACAATGAGCTTCATTTATTTGGGAGCGAAGAAAATTAATCTTATCCGCATTTGTGACGGATATCATTGGGAACTGGTTGGCAGGATACTATGGTTCCAACTCGTAGGATGTTAACCTATAGCAGTGCTTACCTAACCTAAGACAATCTGTAAGAGCTGGGGCCTCCACGCTCTGTCGAGAATTGTGCTTTATATAAGTATTCCATTATCGAGAAAACGCATGACAACGTCATTTCTGAATTAGGAATGTTATCACTGGGACACGTTACGAAAGCTGTCAGGTTTGATTTACCCTGATTTATACAGCCTTAAAATACTAATTAAGTCTAACGTAATGAAATAATGATCTAAAAGCAGTCCCAAATGGGGCATACAACTTATCTTAAGGATAAATATTAAAACATTACAATTCCTTCGCTAAACGCATATTAACCCACCCGAGAACTAAGTGACTTAAATTATCGTTAGATGGCATGGCGATTTATACAATGAATCATCTAGACATAAGGGTCTGAATTAAAGTTATGTAATAATCAATTTTCATCATGTTAATCAATAGCGTGGAGCAATAGTAAATCATTTATTTAAACAGTAGTGAAAAGCATAATATTCATTATTAAAACATAATTTAGGAAAATCTCTCGATCGGGCGAATTTTTTAATGTGAATACTCTTACGTTTACGATTAAATATTCCGCAATGGCAGAATAGCAAAAATAAATAGGATTGATTCGCCAGATCAAGTTATTAGCATACTAAAAATTGATATGACTTGCATAATATTAAATAAACATTGCCGCATAAAAATAAAAATACAAGGAAAGTGAGAACCTAGCAATCGAGTTTAGAAAGTGAGAATTACAGTTGAAATATACAACAAACAGAAAGAATAAAACAAAGAAAAGAGGTCATTATTTAGGCAGTTAATCGGCTTAGCACTACCGATCATAAAATAAGTAATTACATTTTTATATTAGGAGAGATTTCAGAACTAAAATATTACATTTATATTTTACAATAGAAAAAGGTTATTTAAGATGAAAGTTCGTTTATACGGCAAGGAATTACCTTTCTTTCCGATGAATTTCCATCCGGGTGCGCACGTGTTGGTTCCATGTTTGATAAAGGAATTAATTTATTACAAATTGACGAAATTAAGGTTTCGGTCCATTCTTTATTCAATATTAAGTTCATTTTGGAAGCAATTGATGAACGATGGTTTCCGAGTATTTAGGCATCGGTTAGATTTTTGGAGAGATCCGGGGAAGCAAATCTATGTTTTATTAGCCCATCATGTTGCCGTTCAGAGGGGCGTGACTTCCCCTTAGCAATGCGTTAGAAAAATGACATGTCTCCTCCTGAGTTAGAAAATGTGGTTGCATTTATACTTGTTATCACCGCCGCTGGGTAATTCCCGGATGTTTTAATAACTACAATGATACAGCATATTTTGGACTACAAACGAGATTAAGTTCAAGAGTTAGTTTTTATCTAATTCCCGGATGTTTTAACAACTACAATGATACAGCATATTTTGGACTACAAACGAGATCAAGTTCGAGAGTTGGTTTTGGTCTACTTTAAGCTGAAAATAGACCTGCGGAATCAACGTTAACTAATCATGATGCTTAAATAAATCTATATTACAATAAAACAAATTTCTTTTATAATTTGGAAGACGGTAAGTCTTTTATTTACTAATTTTACGTTCCCCTCTCGAACTTTCTCTCTATGAAAATATATGTATGAATAAAATATACATTATGCAACGCTTTAAATTATTAAAGTTGATTTGTTACACACACATATGCACGATTGTTTACTGTAATGAAAATATATAATTGTTTTTATGCATATTAATGTTAAATGAATTTAAAGTTTACACATACATAAACAACCACGTGCATTGGTATACCTTCACTCCCCGGTGATCTATAATTAAATGGTTAGGTTTGAATCCATGTTTGGTGGTTTCAAACATTATTAAAGAGTGAAGCTGAATGTGTGCAACAGATTCCGCTTCAGTGTCTAATATAACTATGATTAAATCCTATCTTTATATTATTCTGTCAGTTATATTGTTAGCATTTGTGTGTATGTGTATATATATATATATTGTGCCCTTATCTATAGGTCATAATAAGGTAGAATGGTCAATTACTAAAAAATTTTAAATTTTAAGATACGTTTGTGTAATATATTGATAATTGTATGATCGATTAGATTTTATAGTACAATTTAAGGGTGAAAATACCTGGTATGTAAAAGTGTAATGGATTATTTTAAAGAAACAGTTAAATAAAGCTTAATTATATCCTTGCTTATGGTTGTAAAAGCTGGCCATATAAAATAATACAGCTATAAATAGTTAAAAGTATATTAAACAATTCAATTGTAATGTTTTAAAACTAATAAATTAAATAAAAACGATATGTAATATTATAATTATAATTAATATTCAAATTTAATCTAATATATTTTAAAATAAACTTTGGGATGGTGAGAATTATATTTAGTTTTACATATTTAAAATTATTTTTCAAAATTTTATAAAATATATCAGTTTTGGTAATTTAGACCGAGACGTAAATTAAAAATCAAATCATCTGATAAAGTTAGTAATCATGTGACTGTATATTATATACCTTCACACACACGCTTGTTAGAATATAATAATAAAGTTTGTGAATTATGGAACTAAATGTAATTGCTATCTATCGTTGAAATGAATGTTGAAATATTAAATAGTTATTTTAAATGTTTAAATGATGTAATATTTAAGTAGTGTTTAAAAGTTGAATACAGTTAACCCTTTTCCCGCCTCTTACGAGGCTCCTCGTCGACATCTGACGTCACTCTAACTCTGCCAGTTCTTATGCTAAAATATTCATTTGACAGGTATTGAATAGGTTTTTAAAAGTTCTGTAAGATGGTGCCCTCTTCCGAATTATTTTACAAGTAAAAAATAAAAAAAAACACATTTAAACCTAAACAAAGAAAGAACATTAGTTGTGATTGGTTCTTAGCATGCTCTCAGCCGAAAAAGACATTCTGATTGGCTGGAAAGAACAAAGAAACCGCCTGATCAAAGAAAATAAAGAAAAACGCTGAGATTTTCATTTTGAATATGATTTAAAGTATTATAAAAGAATATTTTGAGAAATTACAAATTATTTTCAGAGAGAATACTAAAAAAACAAAATTATTTTCGAAAAATATTGAAGATTTTAGTAAAAATATTTAAGATTTAGTAAAAAGAAATATTTACTTTTCTATAACGTAAAAGTCGACCTTTTTGTTTATATTATAGCTTTTATGTTGCCGAAATTGAATATTTTAGAATAAATAAATAGCAATTTATTTTTGAAAGAACTTTCGTTCTCTTCATAACCTGAAAAATTAGTAATATACTTTTTATAAACGTATCTGAGTTGAATTTAATATTATAGGCGAATATGTTTTAACAATAGGCTTTGTCTTCAGTTTGTGAGTTGGCCAATTAAAAGATTTGATTTTTACCTCATACAACCAATAATATAATTAGCGATTTAAGGGTTAATAAAAAAATTAAATATTTTATTTAAATAAAAACAAGATAAATTAAATATTAATATTAAAATAGATATTAAATATTATTTTAATAATTGTTTTAAAAAAATAAATGACTTTGATAAAACTATAATTGAGTTTAAAAATACTATTCTAAGTAATATTTTAAAACATGACATCATAAATTCTTTATTTTAAAAAAGTCTAGTCTGTTATAAAACTAAAAAAGTGTAAATTTGTTCGTGCTAAAAAGTAATTAACCAATCAACGGAGGTATTTTAGCAGACGAAATATAAGAATTAGATGGAGCGGGAGAAGGAATGTGTAAGTAAAGGAAGGAGGAAGATATTTTTTAGCTGTATAATATCGTAAGCTAGAAAAGTGTTATAATTTAAAAATTTTTGTATTTATTTTAAAAGTTTTGTTTTAAAATATAATATTTTGAACTGCCTTTAAATGGAAGTCTAATTTAAAAGATTTCTTACCAGGATATTTTATTCAAGTTTAGCCAAAACCTTGCAGTAAAAATGGAAATACTACTGAAAACAGTATATAGAAGTTGTGATAAAGGAAAAATATTTGTAAAGTACCTTGATACAGCTTTATTTATGGTCAACCGGAAACTTATTATTGTAATTCAGAGGAATATAATTTGGACGTTATACGGAAAACTTAAAAGAGAAGTTATTTGCCATCAGGAAAAATTATGACGCACAATTTTAAAAGGCTACTCCGAAGTATTTTTTTATTCTTCTCTATGGAAAAATTAAGATGCGTATATCATAAAGAAAAAATTATGTAAAAGTTATAATGGAGAAAGAATGTTTGTCTTTTTAAAGGAAACATTACAAAGTATATAGTTACCAGAACTTTAAAAGAAAGGAAAAATTATCGAATAATGATATGAAAGAGTCATTATTTTTTTTAAAAAAAGGAAAAGAAAAAACTTTATCTAAGAAGAATTAAAAATATTATAAAGTGTTCATTATAAAAGCGCTTAATAAAGATAGAGATTAGGAAAATGGAAATTTAAATTACTTAATGAAAATGGATCCATGGAGACAGAAAAATTTACTGAATATTTAAATAAAAGTACCTAGAAGATGCATCATAAAAGTCACGCAGGAAAATATTAGCAGAAAATATTAGAAGAGAATATGTAGACGTTTTCTTTACGGGATTAATTGATATCATAATTAATAATTGTATTAAATATTATAAAAAAAAAAAACCAAGGATTGTCATTTATGAATATTTATTAAACAGAGCAATAATTGTTTTGCCTTAAAATTGAACAAGCAGGGAGGAGAACATTAAGTGACTGAAGAAGAAATAATAAACATTTTTTTTTTTTAGCTTTAGTATGAACGGTTTTCAAGGAAATTTGATGAAGAAGTACAGTAAATATAGTTTGGAATATTTTTTACTAATTTATTTTAAAATATAAAATGTTATGTGAGATTAGGGAAAACATAAAACATAAATTTAGTAATATTAAAATTTAAATATAATAGCTTGATAAAATTATAGAAATAGTGTTTAAAATAAAGTGTATGGATGTGAATCTTATATCTACAAGGATCAAATGGATAGTGAAGCCTACGGAACGCGATCGAGGAGATAAAGGTCGTTTTGGTAATTTTTTTTGTAATGGCTATTTATAATGCAAAATGTATTTTTTTTTTTAGATCATCTATTGACTTAAGAATGAAGTGTGAAAGTTTAAATTATATGTACACATGTTATACAACATTTTTAACATATAATGAGATAGGAGTAATTCGGAATATGCATGCAATAATTTATTTAAAGTATATTAATAATATAATTTAACAGAACAATTGTGTGATTCTTTTGAACTTTCATGTGATAAAGTATTCAGATATTTAAATAGTTTGTATATGATTAAATATACAGAGGAAGGTAGTAAAAAGATTTTCTTATAGAACAGTGGAATAGTTTTAAAATAAATGAATTTTATTATTGTTAGTAATGCAGATATGTATTTGTCGATGTACTGTATAGAAAAAATTTTGAGAAATAAGATCGGATAGTGACTTGGAAGTACTAGTGGAGAGGAAACCAAGATGATGTTTTTTTTTAAGAAATAGGAAAAATAAAGGATTTGGATCATATTTAGTTTTGTGTGATTTCAGTATAGTTAACTAGGCCCTATAACTGAACACATATAGTTTGGACAGTGTTTTTGCATATCTTTAAACTTTTGATGTTAGAATAAAGCAGAAGAAATAGCTTTAGCATGGTTCCTATGATAGAGGTTGGTAGACAGGTAAAGGTCACTCCTCTATAGTGTCTTTTAATTCACTGTGCCATGATTGTCAAGGTATATGATGAGTAATATTCTAGTTGTATTTTGATCCTATGCATCTATCTTCGCTATCCTTATTTTGTGAATCTGCATCAGTCAGAAAGATATTTTCAAAGAAATAATGAATAAAATAGAACTGAAGATATGTTATCGTTTATGTAAGAATAGTTTATTTGCTTGAATGTATAGAATTGTGTAATTTTAAAATTGAAAGTCCAAAATATCATAAAGAGAGAAAGAATCATATAATACATTGTAAAATTAATTCGGAAATGAATATAAGATTTTTTGAAAGAGAAATCTAAACAAAGTTGTTTTTTTTAAAAAGTGATAATAAAATTTGAATGTTTTAAATAATATTTAGAAAATAAGTATTGCATATTTATTAAGAAAATAGTTCAATAATGTATAATAAACATATACTTGTGCATGGTATATTAATAGTTTTAATTATATCATCCGAAGTAAGGCTTGAATGAGAATATTAGGATTAATAAACATCGGATAATGAACAATAAAAACATAATACCGAATATAGAATAGTGTTTTGACTTTGTAAGATTCCATACAACCAATATGAAAATAAATTTTATTATTTTGTAGAATTTTATTACGAATGTAAATTTTTGTAAAAAATGTAATTTTAATAATATTAGGGATGAAAAGTGTTTGTGATAATCATATAAGAAATGCATTTTGTAATAAGCTAACCATAATAATAAATCAAGTAATAATACTGTATTTTCTTAAGTGTTAAAAAAAAAAAAAAGATTTAACTAGGAAAAGTAAATAATATTTTGATTTCATTTTATAAACTAATAAACTAAGTTGAGATATGAAAGTAAGGGATATCCAATGTATATAGTGTAAAAATATTGTTAATTTATTTATGTTGTTAATAAACTTTGTTTTAAATTTGTTTTAAAGTTTTTGTGTCCGAGTTGTTATTTCTCCACATGGATGCATGAAATCACGATACATTTATAATTGAAACAGACATATAGATTTTGCACAAAAGGTAAACATAAAAGTGTTATAATAATTTTGAGAATTTATTGGTATGTTAAAATTAAAAGATCATAATTTTATATTATTTATTGGTCAGAAGTCTGTTGCCACAATATTACATTAAATTATATGCTAATGTTGCCACACGTATTCTGTTGTCAGATTATTAAAATACTACCACGTATGTATTTATTTATTTCATTTAGGAAGAAAGAAGATTATATTATATTATTATTGTTATTATTATTTTTATTATTATTAGTTGCTGTGTAGTAGATTATGACATAAAATTCCCTTTTCATATTTTACTATCGTAATAATTACTACCATAATTTTAAATCAGTTAGAATATAATTTATGAACCTGAGATTTTATTTATTTTACTTCATTTTATTTAATTGAGCTAGATTCTTGTTATAAAGAAGATTAAGATATGATTATTATTTTAATCGTAGTGAATAGAGCTCAGAAAGTCGTAAGAATACTATGAGTTAGTTATTTGGTATAGTAAAAAGGGGGGATAGTGTTCTTATGCCATTGAGGTAGTATCATGTGGATAATGGCTCAATGTAGTCTATCTCGTTCCCTGTATTGTCACTCCATGTCTCATGAAAATAGTAAATATTTGCTTAATTCATTTTAAAATTGAACCGTATTTGTATTTTAAAATTAGAGCTAGTAATCATTTTAATTAATGCTGAATATTTCATTTATTTATTTGTTAACTGAGCTAGAACCCGTAATATTCGTAATAAACAGTATATTTTGGGGTGATAATGCACGGGGGGAGGTTAGAATATATATATATATACTTGAATTCGATTTTGGAAACATCAAAAAATGTCACTTGATGTAAATATGACATTTAAGGTAATATTTTCTTTTCACTTCTTCCAAGTTTTTTCTCACCTGTAAATAACTTTTTGGTCACCATTATTGTCAGCATTAATTTTACAAGTAATAAGTGTGTTGTACGCTTTTGATTTTAAATATTAAAATATTTTTTTATTTAGAAATATATGGAAAGCAATAGTGAATTGCCATGATCAATACCCAAATGCTTTCGAATCAAAATAATTCAATAGAAAAACATTATATTGAAAATCTAAAAGTCCTTGGACCAATCTCAGGTTTAAAAAAAAACAGGTGACAACAAATTTGTTTCTCTTTTGCTCTGTGTCATTTAGCACAGTAGTAGAGTGGTGTATTCAGAAGTAAATGTTCTAGGATTGATTCTCTCCTGAGAGATAAACTGAATAAAGTATTGAATTCTCAATCTATCATTGGGATGCTTGAATATTGTATGACATCCCAAATAATTAGGCGTATGATTATTGTTATTTGTTTTTACAGTCAGAAAAACACACATCTAGTACCAGCAAACTTATTTTATGAAAATTATTTATTAATAGTGATATATATAAAAGTAAATTTTAATTTTCTTAATTTGCATTTGTAATAATAGATAACATAGATGCTATTTATATATAGAGAATAGTCATCTTTCCCTTTTTGAGGAATAGTAAAGGAAAAAGCATTACTCACAAGATTTACCAATTGCTGGGTGATGAGGCTTTGAACGATTTTCCTCTTCTTTTTTTTTCTGAAAATAGCTGGTACCCATTTACTAGCCAATATTCGATAGTTACCTAAGTTGGCTATGGGCCTATTACCCTGAAAGACAAATCATAATATTAAAGTTGTTGTTTTTTTTGACCCCGAACCTCAAGTCAAGGGCATTGTTGATGTTCAGTAATTTTATCAGGAGGAACTTTTATTTAGTATTTATCAACAAACACATGTAATGTAGATACATAAGGCAAGCTAATGCTTTGCTATTATTGTATGTAATACATTATACTACTGTAAGATTTAATTCTTCTAATAAAGATATTTATTTTAATAGTAAAATTATATTATTTTCGAGTTTTGTTTTCCAATTAAAATAAAAATAGTTATTACATTTTTTTAAAAAGCCATCTCCCCCCCTGTTTTTTTTTAGCACGTTTAACACTTCCTTATTTCTTTCATTTCCTTCTTTTCTTCCAAAATATAGTATTAAAAAATTAATTATTTGTTATATATCAATTTTCCTGTTCCAATTTCCGGAGTTTTTAAGATGCCTACTAGCTTTTCTCACCTTAAGCCATATGTCTGATTGCGATTCTGAGCCAACATCAGCTGTTTTAATGATTTTACATCACGTGATGAAAATATTATTCAATAGCTATTAAATTTATCATTATAAAAGATAATTAAGGGTAATAACTGACAAAGAAGATTGGCAGACCTTTACCGTTTAATGTTATCGCTTTTTAATAAAGTTGTAAAAGTTTTATAGCTTAATGGATATGTGTATAAAAATTTAAATTAATTGTAGATTAAAAGTTAAGTGAAATAGCAATAATAATAATTAATATTAATGACTTATATTGTAATAATTATTTAATATTCTATTTTTTTATTTCGTTACTTTAGCGTGTTTTTTTTTTTTTGACAGCTAATTAACAATTCTCAAACAAAAAAAAAAAAAAATTATAGATTGGGCAGTCAGAAAATAAATGGTTATATGAAGTTCTTCAGTTTTATCACAAAAATAATAATTGAATTGTTAGTCTGTCAGATAGCAATCGCATAATAGTGGAGCATCAAAAGTGATATCTTCAATTCAGATCCATCACTTGCCGCTGAGTTAAATTGCTGAGGGCTACTCTATTATAATATGCATAAATTGAACAGTCATTAAGTATATGTTATATGGATTGTGCTGTGCTTTATTTACATAAATGAGGCTGTTACATTCCTTTTCTGAAACAGATAAAGGCAATCGATCACAGTTGGTCCTGAAACTATTGAGAAAACATTAACATTTTAAAAAGATCAAATCAAGATAACTTTATAAATTTAGTATGAAAAAAAATAGTTGGAGCCCTCAAAAAGACCCCATTTTTTATGCCATGATTTTTTTATTATTTGAAGGGTTGCTTTTTCCACTAAATATTATCAGATGTTAACGCATCTCTCCAAAACTATGGTTGGTATGCAGGTCAAGTGATATCTGAGAATTAAAAGATGCAGGACATCAATTCATTCATTCATTTGACTTAGCAATCTTGCGTATTTGCCAACCGATGACATATTGCCCTGAAGCCATATCAGTCTGACCTTGCGATCTTTAAGATAACGTCTCCAAGTGATTTACAGACAAATGCAATAGCTAAAATTTGTCCGCAGATCACGTGGACCCGGCACATTAAAGATTGCAACATCAGACTGATATGGCTTCAGGGCAATACGTCATCGGTTGGCAAATACTAAAAAAAAATAATAAAAAAATTTAAAAAATGTACATGCATGCGGCAAAATAATTTAGAAATTAAAAGTAATTAATATAATAATAATTGTATAATTATTATAGTAATTCTATAATTGCAGAAATATGTACATTTTTTTTTAATTTAAAATAAATATACAAATAAAGAACACTTTTCCCGATTTAATGCGAATCTGGCATTATTAATGGCAAACCGGACAATTAATTACAATGGTCTAACAAAAAAAAAATTTCAAAAAATGTACTTGTATGAAAAAATTTTATTATCTTTACAAATTTTGTGATGTGATTTAACTCAATTATTCATGTTAAAAATATATAAAACAGGTTCTAGTCTAAAAAAAAAACAATATTATAATTTATAAAACCACCCTATATTATGCTCAATTATAAAATACAGCGCGTAGCGCTGGAATTGATGGGAGGGGCCTCCGATGTTTTTGATGAGCCAAAGGCTCAGCATACACCTATATCAGATATTGTATTACTCTCATAGCTGTAATTTTATATTACTCTCATAGCTGTAATTTTTATAATTGCCGATGAATTTACGGAAAAAAAATTTCTGTATGATATAATTCAGAAATTAAAAATAAAATTAATTAATTGTAATTTTTATAATTGCAGAATAATTTACAAAATAATATACATCAAAATGGCATTATTTATTAAAAACAAAAATGAAAATTACTTACAAATAGCATCCATTGCGGTGGACTAGTAGCAAAAGACAGACAAATGACAAAATTTCCCAAAGCTCTCTCCAATTTTTAAATCTCGTGGGTCAAAAAAATCCAAAAATTGGATTAATCATATCAGTGTCTTGGTTGACATGACAACGTTGTCAGGCAAAAATCGACAATGTCTACCGGAAGGGAAATTGGTAAGTGTAATACATCATCAGTTGAATTATCCGTAACTACCAAGTTTATTTTTTCTCATATGAGAATTAGTTGTAAATCTTAACTTTTTCAAAGTTTCTTACTATTAATTACATTAACTGCGGCTCCAAGTATTGTTTCAGTCTTGGTAGTTGTTAATAATAGCAGTTATGTTTTTTTTTTTTTTTAAAAAAAAGATGTGTCTTGCTATAATATACTCTCATTTTTTGAATCTGCATAAAAAGATATTTGGGTGAATACTGAAATATTTTTATTGATGTGTAAATTCGTTTTAAATTCTGTCAAACTTTTACTAAAATAATGTTTCTTTTCTTTAACTCATTTAATTACTAACAGTATTGCTATATAAGTATACAAACATCTTTTAAATTAAACTCTTTATCTATAAATATTCATATTCATTACTCATTTGAATACAGTTTTTATCTTATGAATAAACTATATGTTCTATTTAGGCACTTGAATAATGTAGATGGCTTATTATAGCTTGTGATACTCTGTGAGAATTGCAGATGCAAAAATAAAAGTTCCCGAGTTGATTTTCAGTTGTTGAAAGTAAACATAATTCCCAGTTTGAGGAAAGTGTTATGCTTTGATGTGTGAATATTATTTAGTCTTCTAATTCAGCAGGGCACAACCTGTAGGTGGTGATGCCTCAACTGGGCACAGAAAAATTGTTGGGGTTATGAAAATTTTGAAAAATTCTCATGTTGGATAACAAATTTTTTATTGAAAAAAAAAAAAACCCAAAACCTAAACCTATTTAAAAATACATGAAAACTGCTCAACTTATTGTTGTGTGGCTGACCATTTTTGTATTAAACCTTTCTTTATATTCCAATATGCTTTGTATAAACAGTACATCATAGCACACTTTGCTTATATTGCTCTCATTTTTCTTGTTCACTCTCAGAGTTTTGTTCTTCATGCTAGTATTCTCTAGCATGAATATATGGTACTATTCTTGAAGATACACATTTTCTAAAATAGGCTAAAAAAGTTGTAATTGTTACAAATCAACAGATCTACTAAGAACCAAATACTACATATTTTTTTTGTTAATATACAACTTTTTCAAAAATCTTATATATCAAATCATAGGTAATAAAATATAATTTAAAGATGCATATTTGTATGTGGTAAAACTACTTTTATTATTACTATCCTCATACGCTATTAAATGAATGGTAATAATATATATTAGGTTGCATACAATTTGAATCTGAGTATGGAGGTCACAAGTGTAAAAAGATTGTGTACCACTGTTCTAACTTTCTGATCATATGATTATATGTATTTATGAAGTTTTAAATTTGGAATGTTAAATTAAATGCAGTAAGAAAATGGCAAGCAATGATTAAACACCATCTCCTATTCGTTAGTTCTCTTAAATCTGCTTTCAAGGCAAAGAACTTCACAGATAGACATGTTCTGATTTGAATCCTTTTTTTGTTTAAAATTAAAAGATAATTAATGATAAATGAATATTTACAACCATGAAAGCATAAATAGATATGAAATATTGCTCCTAAAAACATACTTTTATATCTATATATTCCAAGTTATATATATAAAATTAAACACATTTACGAATAGAGTCATGACTTTGCAATCATATTTTCAAAATCTTGCAAAATACATTCAAGTGAATTTTTTTCCGATGTTTTTATTTTGAGATGATTCTAAACTGCCATATTTTCTAATTAAAATTAAAATGTTTGTAGTCATAGATAACTCAAACTTTCACACGACCCACCACTCTCAGTGCCATCTCATATTGCTGACCCACCTGATCACACACATGTTGAAAAGATAAATAATCACCAATAAACGTATTTCATGCTAAACCAGCAATCATCAGTTGGTCCAGATTACTAGAACCTTCTATCATCAGATTTTCAATGAAATGGAAGGCTAAAGAGTTGTGAGTTAGAATAGTTTGAAGCCTGCCCATTAAAGTATAAAGATTGGCTATCTTAATATAAAGCTGAGTACTGATTACATATGTGTGTGAAGATAGTAATCTGTGGACCAACTGATGATTGCTGGTTTAGCATGAAATACATATATTGGTGATTATTTATCTTTTCAACATGTGTGTGATCAGGTGGGTCAGCAATATGAGATGGCACTGAGAGTGGTGGGTCATGTGAAAGTCTTGAGTTCGAACCCCCGCATATATTACATATATAAATGCAGTTTTAAGCCTGTACAATGTATTATTATTAGAAATGTTTTTTTCCCCAATATCAAATTTCATATTGTTTTTTTTGTATATATATATTCTATACATTAAAATTCCGTTGTTGTTTTTTAATCACAAAAGTTAACTGGCATTGAATACTATTTACTCTATGATATACCGAATAAACAAAAAAAAAAAGGGAATGATTACAGGTCATGTAATATTCAAGTACCGGAAATGATAGTTAACCTTTGATCCAGGAATTTGGCGCTTTCAAACCTGTCACGCTACTACTGTGTTGAATCTCACCGAGTAATATATAACTAATGAACTATCTAACACTAATATATAACAACAAAAAAAAGCACTTTCAATAAATTAATTATTTTAATGACAAAGCTAATTTTCCTTAAAATTTGAGTGTAATTTAATATTTATTCTGGAATTAAATTTCTACTTTAAATCACATGCTTTAAAATGTTTAAATATTTTGCAATTTTTTTTGTTAATGTATAATTTTTGAAATTCTGGCACATTGTCAAAAGGGATTGCAAATATTTTATTAATATGTCGGGAAGAAGCAAGTAATGTTATATAAAATGAACAATATAACTTAAAACCTTTGATGATAGGATTGGATAATTTTCAAAGTTAATTATGGTATAAATTTGTTTTCGCTATCTAGTGAACTCTTGAGAATGTTCTAAAGCTAATATTCAGTTTTAAATTTCCGAGGTTTCATTTATTTATTAAATTTCTTAATGTTTGTTTAATAAAAATCTAACTCTTTTAGTCATGGATATTTATAGATGATTTCTTTCTAATAGTGAACCGTTTAGATCAATTCTAACATTTAATATGTTTTTAATTTAAAATAGAGTGCATATTAAAAATTATCTTGTACATGTAAATAGATATATAACAACACATTATTCTATATGTCATGGTAGAATATTGAATAGATATATTTTAAAACTTTTGAAAACTAAAGAGAGAAATTCATAAATTGGAAGAATAAATCTGTAAATAATTATGTATTGAGAAGACTAGTGAAGAAAATATGTATTTTTAAGGAAATTATTAAATGGTTGATTAGTTCAATGTAAGTGTTTATATAATATTCAGAACTAACAGATTAGGGTTTGATCTAGAAACTTTAGCTGTTGAGTCCATCATTCTGCTATTGACGTAAATTGCTAAGGGCATCAAGGAAATAAAAAAAAAGTGGATTGTTATTTAAAGATAAAGGATGTTTTAAAAAGAAAGTTAAAAGATTATTTTAGAAATCATTGAAGAAAAAATATTTGACTTTACTCTCCAGATTTCTGAACCCTTGGATAATAATAGTTTTAATATTTTTCCAGTCTTATTTCACACTAATTAAGAATATGTACCATTTCAGAATAACAGTATTTAAATTATATGAAAAGTAATTTGTTAGAAATGAATAAAAAGAAAAAGGAAAAATGAAGAAAAAACAATTTGTTTTTTTAAGCAAATAGAGAGATTTGAATTTCAAATTTTTCAGTGTATCCTCTACTCTATCTCAAACAACTGACATACATGACCACATACATGTGAAAAAAATATATGATCTTCAATATATATATTTCATGCAGAACCAGCACTCATCAGTTGGGCCAGATCACAAACTCCTACACATATATACAATCAGGACTCAGTTTATATTAGGGTAGAAATTCTTTAAACTTTAATGGACAGGTTTTAATGTGCTTACTTTTCCAATTATTCAACCATCCATTTCATTGGAAAACCAATGATGAAATGCTCAAAGCCCTTGGTGGATTTGATATTGTAGTCATATCATGTAGACAATACATCAATCTAATCCTCATATTATCAGATCATTATGTATCCATATATTAGCAAAGGGATGGGCTGAACTTATCGATGTAATCTATTTCCAAGGCAATATGTAATTAGCCTATTCATTCAGTGTACCAAATATTTCTTATGTAAGTAAATAGGTTTGAACTTAGGATTTTTCAATACACTGAATGAATAAGCTAATTTGTTTTTAACAAAGTTTAATATGGGGTTAGCCTGGCATGAAACAAAGAGATTATTTATATATGGATCCATTTGAGCAATTATTTATAATGATGTTACATTTTAACAATCAATATTGTTTGACTTAGTTTTGATAATATAATGATATCTATAAATCTTTCTTAATTCAATCAAGCTTTACTTCTGTGTGAACCCTTCATAAAACTTTTGATATTGTCATTTTTGAGGATGAAACTCATATTCACATGAGCCTTTTTATTCACTTCAGTTCTCCCTCACCCCAATATAAAAAACTTATTTCTGCAGATACTTGTATGAGACTTGGAAAGATTATTGTTATTGTTGTTAATAATAATTAATATTATAATGAAGATTTAATAAATATCACCATTATAGAATAAATGTCTTTATCTTTTAAATAAATTATAAAATTTTAAAACTTTCTGTTTACATTCTTTGGTGAAAGATGCAGATATTTTGAACAAATCCTTTTCCCACTGTAATTATTATTTATTATATAAGTGAAATGTAGTTATTGAATCCAACACCAAAATTTAAAGAAGATACATATTCTAAACAGTAAACATTTATTTTAATCTGAAATTGCTTCATTTTTATCTCTAAATCTCTGTCTTTATTTTAAAGAGTATATCTTTGTATTCTGATATGCATATTAAATTGATTTTTTGAGCCAGTGTCTTGAAATGGCCAATTTGAGTCTACTTCTTTTTAAAAAGGAAAAAGACAATGAATGCATTAGTCCCCAGTTTTTTCAATCTTTAGATGATGGGAGTTTCTGCATTTTGTCATTGTTTTACACTAGTTAAGAATATATGTCATGAAATATTTTAGACTGAACTCATGATAATATTTCAGTTATTTGGAAATTGTATCATTGCTATAAAGAAATGAAAGGAAAAAGTGAAAGTAAAAAAAACTATTTTTACTTTTAAAAAAATAAAGTATAATTGAGTTTTTATATGGGAAATCATAAAATGATGCTAATTCAAAAAAAATAATTTGGAAGGCATAAATAATGTGTTGGTTCAGAGTCTATTTACAACCACTTTAATAAATATGCACAACATGTGCTTACTTTGGTACAGATGATATTTGAATTACTAAAATAAAGGAAGAAAGCATCTTTCTGTGAAAGGGCTTCTAGATCAATTCTCATTTGAATAAAGCAAACAGAAATCTCCATTTGGGAAAAAAGACTGATTAAAAAACTTGCAAAAATATAAATTAATTTCAATATTAAATTGAAATCATTTTAAAAAATGACTATATAATAGCAATATAAAAGATTACTAAAAATCCATAGTGGAAAGGAAACTTAAAAGTGTAAAGCTTATATCTTAAATCAGGGGTCCCCAACCTTTTTGCACTTAAGAGCACATTCTGTAATACCAGCCAAGAGGCGGGTACCATTTATTTTTTCAATCAGGTGATGGGGACCATTTATTTTTTCATTGTTAATTTATAGTTGGATATTGTTAATAATACACATAATGTACAAAAAAATATTTATTTCAAAAATAAAATTTTAACGTATAATTAACATTTATATTTTTACGCTGTAAAAGTATAGTATGCTCTACAATTTGATTACAATATAATACAATAATTTATAAGAAATTTTAAAAATTAAATTTATTTGTATCAGATAAATAATTTTTTATCGTCTTCAGATAGCGCCGGGCATATGTAAAATGGTCTGCGGGCGCCATGGTGCCCATGGGCATAGGGTTGGGGACCCCTGTCTTAAATGATTAAAGTGAAAAAGAAAGTTCATAGAAAATGTTATTGTTCCAGGATACTTGTTTTGCTCATGTTATGTGATTTCTACTTTTGTCTGTCACATATGAGATTTAAGTCCAAGACAACCTTATAAATAATTTCAGATCACAAACAAGTTTAGGATTTTTTTTGAATACCCAACTCCTTGTTAATCCAGTTAACTACCTGATATTATGAGAAAATAGATATTTGGTTATTTTTAGCTGAAGGTCAGATAAAATCTAATATACTAATTAAAACAGGAACATTATTTCTATATTATACAGCCTGTACCATAATTTACCTTTACTTTTGATAGATAATTATTATTTGGAAACAATTAATTTTTTATTTATAAATACTCAACCCAAAATGGTTGAATCAATTAAATTTTGTGTAGATATGAGAAAAATAAAGAAGAATTATTTTAGAACAGAAATGGAAAGGACTTATTATTTTGTTCAGGATTTTTTGAAATAATTTTTATTATTTTAGAAAGAAGTCATCAAAAAAATAAATTCCTTATTTCAAAATGTGATTTGTTAAATAGCAGAACTATTTAGAATATTGACTGTTATTGCAACTTGGGTTTTAGATTAAGAAAATTTTCGTGTGAACTAACTATATGTCAAAAATATTTCAAATCTATATTGTTTAATCTTAAAGCAAGAACAATAGTGCTAAACAAAGCAAAAATACTATAGCTTTATTTCATTTCAAGTATAAAAAAAAAATCAATGATTTTATTGGTCAGGAATTCACAAGAATTTGATGTCCAGAAGTGACAGAACCATGATTATGTACCTCTCACCCACTGCAATAAACCACACAGGGTTTTATTTCAAATCATTTTAAGTCATAATACATCATATAAAATAAATAAATAAATAACTCCATTCAGAAAAATATAGATATAATATGCATTCCAATCACTGTAAAAGATAATTGATTAAAAAAAAAAAAGAAGCTAAAAATAAAGGAAACTGAATAAATTGAATGTGGTAAACATGGACTAAGTGAGCATACAAAAATATTTTAATAATAATAAATAATTTATTTAGCATATGGATTTTTTTTAGCCAGCTTAATTATTAACAAAATATTATAAAGAAACTTGTAGAGATTCCTATCAGGAGATAGATTTACTAGGCTTTATTAAGTTATTCAATTATCTCACTGTAGTCATAACAATAATAGCCATTAATTATGTGGTTAATGATTTGTGTTTGTCCATGCTGTCACATTTCATTTACAAGCAGATGAGGACAACAATCATGAGCTGATCTGAACCTGTTACTAAGACTCTAGATGGATCTAAGAAAGTCAGATCCAGCTGTCTTTATTATTGAATCTGGATCAAGAAATTTAGTTGGAATCTCATAAGAATTCCATTTTTTATACCACAATTCTTCAATTGTAAATTATTAGCTAACATTCAAAAAGGAGATCTCAATTTGAAACCAGTCTTAGATAGTGAAACTACTTTTGAAGTTATCAGCAAAATATGGTAACTGTAAGGAAGCTATCTATAAAATATTTGCACCACTATCCCAAGTAATTAAATCAACTTTTCAAAAAAAGTTATTTTTTAAATAAGTTTAATCTAATCTTAGCTAAATGAGAAATTATTAACTATCATGAGATATGATTGAGATCCTAGTTTTGAGAAACTTTTTTGTTTTAGGAAAGAATCTCTTGTGAGAAATTAAAAAGTAATATTATTAGCAAAGATAAATTTCCTGAATTCTGTTTTTGTAATAATGAATATATAGAATAAATTAGTGAGAACTAAGTCCCCTTGAATTTTGCTTGTAGAAATTTTAAGCAGAAGGCAACTTTTTCAAACAGAATCATAGGATAAGGTTAGATCAATAATGGTAGCATTGGTTTTTAATTTATTTTGAAAGCCTTGTTCACAACATGTTCTTCATGATCTAAACCCAACCTTGTCTATTGGTAGATCCTTTCAACTATTGGAAATTTTTTTGTTAATATGATTATTTTTTAAAAAATTTAAGATTGCTATAGTTTTGTTTTTTGTGCCAAATTTTTCGAATAGTTTCCAGATGAATAGATTATTACTGAATTGATTTTCCAATTCTATAAATATGTTAGCTATTTTGAGATCTTTTCTGGTTTAAGATCAAGGGCAAGCTCAAGTTCACCAACATCTACAGATTTTATCGAATTGATATTAGTGGATTATTGTGAAAGAATGGATTACAATTCTTTTCTAATGATGCTTTTCTCATTCTTTTAGTCTTGGATTTAAAAGTTTGATATATAAGATGGGGAACTTTATTACCAATGATAATAGTAGTTTTTAGAGGTTCTTTTGCATTCATCAAGTGATCAAACCTTATGACTAGATTTTATAAAGTTTTACTTCTTCGTTTCTGATATTATCTTGTGTTTGCAACTGTATGAGAAATCCCTAAGTCTTTGGTAGAGAAAAACTGCTATAAAGACCACTGAATTGCTTTTGATATTCAAGTGGGATATATTTTTTAATACCTATTGTTATGAGTTTGTTAAACATAGTATAATAATGAGGAAATTGGAGAGATTCTATTAATATTCTGTTCAAGATATTCAGTATATTAACTGCAAGTAGCTTTTTTTAAATTACATTTCAGAAGAAAATAATGATTGTGAATTCAAAGAATGATTAAATTTGGTTTGCTGTGAAACTATTCAATATCAACATTTCAGCTCTACTTTTGAACCATTGTTTGTCAAAACAAAATAAATCAAGAGTTATTTCTTTTACCCCAACTAATAAGTACATGCAGCTTAAATCCATTATTTTAAGTGTTAATAACTTCTTGATTCTCATTTGTATATTTCCAATGTTTACTATGAGAATTGAAATTTCCTATAAATACAGAAGCTGTAGGAAGATCTGGAAGAAGAGGGTTGGGTCATTTTGTATTGGGAAGTTTATAAATATTGCATACATAAAAATTATTTTTCTAAATAGTAAAATATCATTTGAACTATTTTCAATAGAAGTTGTTTATTTACAAGTTGGTTTGAAATAAAAGTAGCTGTACCATGTTTACAATGGTTTTTTTTTCATATGTCATAGCATCATCCAGGAAGCAAACCCGCTAACCTGGGACAGCTGCTTGTAAAGCAGTTGTCGCTGACCTCTTGACTGTTTTCTATCAAGAATTATAGCAAAATCCAAAAATTATAAGAAGATATGCATTATTAGAATAATTATAATGAAAGATTATAATATTAATACATATTGTTTATGCTAATATATTTTATTATGTAAAAATTGTTTAAAATATGTAATAGAATTTATATTTCTAGAAATTATAACTAAACACACATTTCCACATTTTGCAAATGTAGTTATAGACATTGGAAAAAAAATATGATAATGACTTCTAAGATGCATTTAACTCAGATTTCTTTAGTGAGGACAAATTCACATTATTTCTCAAATGCATTTACCAATCTTTTGATTTTATTGATTTTTATATTGTAAAATTATTTTTATACATGAAAGAGATATCATACAGACAAACATGTAAATAAGATAAAAATAGCCACGATTTTGTTGTTATAGGAATATATGATTCCTACATCCTGCACACCAGTGATGAGGACTATCATTTTACAAAACCATTTTTCATTTTTTATAGTTAACTCTTAATACTAATGGGTTAATTAACTCTTAATACTAATCAGTTACCATAATCTTTTGTCTAATAATAGTTAGACATTTATTTACCAACTAATGAATATCTAAATTGGTTGACTACCTGAAAAAAAATTCTTAACCTGAAAAATTTTCCAAGTTCATTTGATTCAAACTTCAATTCAAGGCATGGCAGATGTATTTGTTGGTGTATTATAATGCTCTTTTTCTATAAGTATATTCAATATATGTTGAATATATTGAACCAGATGCTCTATCCAATTCAATGGTTTCATTGCCAAAAATAAAACCCTTTTGTTTTTATTAAATTTCTAAAGTTTAAAAAAGGCTTAAAATTATTTTAAAGTTGTTTATAAGACTACATATACTAACACACATACTCTTTATATTTAAAATATGTCTTTTTTTATAAAATTGATTTCTAAAATAGTCTTTTGCAGCTTGTTTTTACTTTTTATAAATCAAAATAATTAAAAGCAAGCAAACTTTTTAATTGCATTCCTGTTTCTTTTATTTTAATCATCTTAGTTTGATTTTAAAAGTGGAGATTTAATTTTGTGTTGTTGTTTTTATTAGAAGTTAATCCCTGGTTAGAATTCTTAAATAAGGTTGAGCAGGAGATAAAATTTGCCCATGCCTCAGGTTTAGAATTGAACAACAAGGAAGTTTATGCAGAAGATTGGAGAGAGTATAAATAACTCTAAAAATTTGAGACATTAGAGATTATTCTTGGCTTAGACAAATTCTTCAAAGTGATTGATTCAGCTTTTTATAAATCCACCATTTGCTTTATATTAGCCTGCTGAGATTCATAGTTAATAAAAGATTTTGTTTTTCAAAGATGTCAAATTTCGCTGCTTTAAGTTCGATCATCTACAACATGCCTTGCTAACTTAAACTAAAGATGGACCTCTGAGTCCAAGCTGTTCTTTTGTCATGCCATGAAAGTCTAAAGTAAACAAGATCCCAAAATATGCCTCTACACTTGCCATCATCATGAAGAGAAGACATCTGAAAATTTGAACTTAAAATAAAAGTGCACTCTTTTTAAAAACTATGTGAACTCTGCTTTACCATAAGGTAAAAACATATCTTATTCTTTCCAGGGCAAATTTCTTTTAATTAAATCTCCACTCAGTCTAAAAATAAATCTGTAGTCTTAATAATTATTTAATCTCCTATTTATTATTTGTATTTGCTTTTCATTGTATTTTATAGTATGTCTTGGAATCTTAGTTTTAAGATTCCAAGTTTGTTTTCCATTTCACTTATTGGAGAGTGTATTGTGAGATTCTGTTTTTATATGCTTAATATGTCTTCATTTATTTTACTAACTATTGCTAAATGCTTTAGCAGCTTTTTGTAATTTTAATTTGATCACCTATTCATATTTTATTGTCCAATAATTAATTTAAACTACTGTGTTTGTGCTTTTGTAAACCACAAATCTTTTGGCTGATGGTTTATCATGTTTTTGGTTCTGGTTTTCTGTAGTCGGAAATTTTGTTTCTTCTTTTCTAGATTACATAGGATTGTAATCATATTTCTTGTCTTGTCTGTGAGAATCAACCTTGAAGGTCCTTAAAGGTGGCACATCAAGAGCTGTCCTATGGCAATATGATGTCTCTAGTCCAATGTACTAAGGCAATGCTCATCCACACTGTTTCATTTATTTCCTACAAGACTGTCTTGTTTTCATATATCTGAATTAGAAAACTAGAATTGTTGTTCTTTTATAAATTACCAGCAGGATTGTAGGTGATAGAATGTTTTTTTTTCTGCTAAAGCATTTAATGTTTGCAACTCATATACACTCTCTAATAAATTCGCTAATAATTGAGATCAACGTTCATATTTTGTTTGCTAGATTTATTTTACCTTTTACATGTTGCTTTAAATTTGTCAGAGTATGTACTAAAAATTTGGTTTGTAAAATTTAATTGTAATTCTAATTATTCCACTTTCTTGAAATGCTTGGGCAGACATCACTGGTTTTCTAATTACTTACCTATTTCCTATAGAGACTTTTAATTATTGTACTCATCTTAGTTTTGGCCAATCATTTGGTTGGTGATTCACCCGAATTATAAGTCTGTTTTTCTTAAATCAGAGATTTAATATTTTATTAATTTGAAATCATTTATGCCGGAATATTTTCTAATTTTGCTATTTCATTAAATTGGAGATTTAAGTTTTCTCTCATTTTATAATTTATACTCCGTCATATTCATTTACCTTTTTTTTTAATGTGTTCTTGCATTGTAATCAACCTTGGTGATCTTAAACATGATTTGTCCATGCAGTAGTTTTGTGACATTATGATGTCATTTGACTAATAAGCTAGTGAGTGCTCATTCGTGCTGGTTTCATTGATTCATGCAAGAAACTTTTCTTACATTTCATTTTTGAACTTTTGAATAAGGAAACCAGAGTTGCAGGTGAATTGTCAGCTGAAAGAAAATGGTTCCCTCCTTTTCTAATTCACTATTAAAAAATTAGTCTGTCTGCAGAGCATTGACATTTTATTTTTTCTAGTACATGCCTGATATAATTGTATTTGTTGTGTGTAAAGCTATACACCTGAGTCTCATTTTACGCAATAGATAGGTTCCTCAGAAAACATGCACAAACGAAATTACGCAAACAAAATCGCGCAAAAATAGACGTAACTTACATTGAAAAAGGGGGTGATGCGGTCTGTGATTTTTCAAAATTCGCGTAAAAGCAAAGCACCAACGTAAAATTACTTTAAAATTCGCGCAAAAAAAAAAAATAAGGAAATAAAATATGACTAATAAAAAATTTCAAATTTGAAAAAAATTGATACAAGACAAACTTTTTTTAAACTATAATATTTAATTTTATTCAAAATAATATATTTTTATGCATAATTTACATTTTTTTTATACATGTTTTAATTATTATCGATATTTGCCGAAAAACACATTTGTTTGCAAACTGAGGAAATACAACTAGTGCTAACTTCACACTCATGTTGAGTCAATGGATTTCTGGTGACAACGTAATTAATCTTTGAGACGATGATTTTATTAATTGTTTATGAACTTAGACTTATGATAATAAAAAGACATTTATTCACCACTGTTGGGAAAAATTTAATTAAAACTAACAACTAAAAATTAAATTCTTATTTTTGTCTTTAATTTTTTAATTTTCAATTCCATTTAAAAATCAAATTTCGTTTCACTGCTATTACTCACCTTTTAAAAATAAACTTGCTAAACAGTAAATGATTAATAATTGATTACGTTCTTTTTTAAAAAGCAAAAACAGAATGTGATTTAAAATGCAAAATTAACACGCACAATGTTTGAACAAATTTACATTATAATCTTGTAAAATTTAATGTGTGTATACATAAAATGTGGAAATCATGATTTTAATTTCATTATTGCATAATATCTTACTATTATAAAGCACTGAAAATATTGAAATTACTAAGATGAAAGTCGAATTCCAATAATGTGCTATTACTTTCAATATAACGTAAGTGCGCGAAATTTATTATTTAAAGTAATAGCGCATTATCGGACTTCGACTTCCGGTGAATTTCAAAATCGCGTAACTTCAAAATTGTGTTAAATAAGTCCGCGTAAAAACAGACCCAGGTATACTTTAAAATTTTATATTTCTCTTAATAAAACTTTAAAATTATTTAAACTTAATTTGGCTGATGTTTGTCTTAGTGCTTTTATTTATCAATTGTCTGAACAATATATAACATTTGTTGCTTCTCCCTGAGTCTAGTCAGTGCAGACCATCATCCTCATCCACTTTTGTTCATGGTAAACAAATTTTTCATGTGATGTGATGTATGTGTGATGTGATGCACTATGACTTATCCTTAAATGGAGTCAGAAATCTCTCAGCAGCTATGCCCAGAAAAACCTGTTAGCCACTTTCCCTTCCCTTTTCATTGTCCACCCTAAGTTTTTTCATAATCTGTTCCCTTTCTGCTTTCAAGCATTTACATTGAAGTAACAGATGCCTAATATTGAGTGACCATTACATTATAGATAAATCATTAAAATAAGTACACCCAATAAGCTTTATTTAATGAGTTTAATTAAAATCAGTAAGAAGTAAGATCACACAAATGGATTTAAAAAGAGTTAATTACCTAATAAGACTAATAAAAGTGTTGGATCTATCCAGAAAAATCTATTCAAAATTTTAGAGAAACCTAAATAAGACATTTAAATATATGGTGTGCCTTTGTAGATCAATGGTTAATAAAATGATTACTGTATTTATGAAATGAATTCATAATAAAAGATAACAAAGGAATTGTTAATTTCTAGATATCTAGTCATTGAATATTTGACAACTTGAAAACGAATCTATTGATAATAATTTTAAATTAAAAATAGCTCTTTATTTTAGTAATATATATTAATCTTATATAGTTTGTTGTAGCCATAAGGTGGTAGATTCTGGAGTATAAAGTCAATGCAACATGTTGCCCCTGTCATTGCTAGCACTCAAATGTATGAATTCCTAAGTAATAAAACCGCTTCATTATTTTTATACCTACATTGATATCAAAAGAAATCTGACTTAAATAAAAATATACAACCCAGAAATATGTATTACATAAAATATTATATATTAATAATAATAACGATGATGATGATAATGAGATATTTTTACCAGGCATTTTTAAAGAAATTAAGAAAATAAAACAAAAAAGAATAATAAAACATCAAGGAAAATTAGCAGATGTGTTTGGAAGTTGGACTTTTTTTTTTTAATGCAAACAATGCAATTTAGATTGAAGCATATGTGTATATCTTAAAAATCTGTATTAGAAATGTGATGGATTTCTGAGGCATGCATTATTTCAACACAACAAAAATAGTCAATCAATGGTTAATGGACCAAATTGGATATAGGTCATATACCATTACGTCTTTTTTTGACTTCATTGTTCACACTAAACACTGCAAGCTAAAACTAGAATACAAAAATTGCTTCTTTAGACATTACTGAATTATACAGCTCCATTAATCAGAAACACTCTATTAATATTGTCAAAGCCGAACTCATAAAAAGCAATTATCCACAGACACGCATCACCTTTATCTCTGATTTTCTTGCCTGGATTGATGACAATATTCAATGGACAATATTTTCATATGACAAATGGTTGGCCCATGGGATTACTGCTCAGCAGAATCCTATCCAGCAAATACTTAAACCACTTTGAAGATAAACTTCTTCCTAAATACTTCAGTACCACTCCCAACCTTATTTATACCTGCTATGTTGACAGTGTATTTGTTGCCACATCTAAATAATTCATAATCAGTATTCAATTGGATCTCCAGGTGCATTCCTCTCTATTGTTCACTATTGCTTAGGAAGACTCACCCAATGAACTTAAATATTTAGACATCCGCATAGGAGATGAAAGTCAACTAAATTGCACTATAAGTATTAAATCTTTGGAATTCAGAGGCTTCACACACCTTGAATCAAACTCTTTATGCACACACAAATTTGAAAGTCTTTCATTATTTTTTTTTTTGTAATTATCACTTATATAAATTTGAAACCTCTCGCAAAACTAACATTGAATAATATTTTAAAAGACCCCACTAACATTGAATTCAAATACAGCCATCTTACAATAAAGGTAAAACAATTTACCAGAAGTTAAATACTAATTCTCCCAAAGATGACAAATCATGGTTTCGCCTTCCCACATCCATTCCCTTACTAAAAACTTTATTAAAATCTCTTTTTCTTTCATGCTAAATTTTTATACTCCGCCCCTTCAACCAATAGATTAATTAATAATTTAAAATACTGCCTACCATCTGATCAGACTTCTCTCATAGTGTATAAGATCCCATGCCCTCCAAACTGGTTGCAGTGCCATATACCCTGCAAATTCCACACATCTTTTTCCACACATGTCTCTCAGCACTGTTACTTATATAAAAGAGAACCTGAATACAATTGCATCTTTTTAGAACACCAAAAGCCCATCAACCATATGTTTGAAACAACTTCTGCTTCCATTGCATGCATAGAATGTCATGACTCTAAACGTAAAATCAAAGAAGGTGGCTTATAGGTAACAACACCTACGCTAAACCAAAAAGAAGCATGTTTTTCCCCCTCTCCAAAAAAATGGACTTTCTAATCCACTTTGCATATATTTAAATATTGCATACATATTCCACGTGCTCACACAACCCATTTTCTATGATTATGAGAAGGTAAAACTTTTTGATAGCGCTCAGCCAATTAGTATTATAATTCGTACTTAGCTTCATCACTATCTCCGTTTTAGCGCATTTAGACATATTTGAGTCTACGTTTCTTTTATACTTATATTACTCAGTAATTATAACTTAAATAAAGAATAAAAGTTGGTATATAATCACTTGTTTTCTACATGTCATATAAATATAAGCCGTAAATTTAAATACTTAATGTGAATTTAATTAGATATATATAATTATCCAGGACTTCTCAAGTACTATGAAAAAAATGTTCGTGAAGATTATTCAGAAAACAATTTATAAAGTAAGTAAAATTTTCATTATTATTTGTAAATTGTGCTTATTTTAAAAACGTATTTTTTTTTTAAAAAAATTTTTTTAAACGTATTTATTTAAACTTTTTTTGTCATAATTTAACATTTTTAAATCTTTCAATTAGTGAAAATGATATCTTTCATTTTATTTTAGCTTTCTCTTTGTTCCTAATCTTTTATAAGATTAAAAGAATAACAATACACTTAATCTTTTGAATTTAATTTATTCAACTTTATTTTTAGACTTCCGTTTGTTTGTTTTTTTATGATCTTCAGAATCTAAATATTGCCGCAAATTTACATTATATTATATTCTCTATTTATACCAATTGTTCATTCGATGTGTGGACATTTAGAATTATATAATGTCTACTATTAACTTTTGTATAATATAAATAATTATTTCATCAAAATTTAAAGTAATAATCAATTAACATTCACTTTAAAATAAGCATGAATTATTCAATATAATCATTTAATGTCTTCGTCACCAAAAATCAGCTATATGCAAATTTAAAGCTTCCATCCCAATATAATAAACAAATCCTAAATATTTTACAATACAAACTCCAAGACTGCACATAACTCAGAATGAAATAATCACATGCAATTTAATGTTATTAAACATTTAAAATTTATGACAAATCATTTTAGTACAGATATGAGATCAATTATAAATTATTATAATGCTTTTAAATATTAATTATTTATGAACAATTAATTAAAATATTACATAATTTAATTACTATAACAAAGTTTAAGTTTTAATAATCACTTAGATTATATTCCATATGCAATCTTAAAAGTTAGTATTTAAAATTATTTAGGGTTTGATTGAAATATGAGCAATGTGTCCACAGTCAGCTGAATAATGATATTGAAACCATGAAATGATCATATTGGAGATTTTGTATTTGTTTATTTTAATGTCATACCAAAGTCAATTGGCTATAATCTTAAAGTTGAATTAATACATATGTATTGGAATTTTAAGAACAATTTAAATGTTTAAAATTATTTTGAAACTATTTATATAAATTTTTGCAAACCATATTTGGTTTTAGGTCTCAATCATCAATTTATTTATTGCTCCTCATTTGATTGACCCACTGAGAAACTGACCAAAAGTTTAATTGAATCTCAAAAAAAAAAAAAAAGTAACTAAACTTTGACACTTTTTTTTTTTGATTAAGACATTTAAATCTTAAAAATTTTCTTAAGTACCAGGAACTTTAAAATTGAAATACATTTTACTTTTTAAGAGATATTAACTTAACTAAATAAAGGATTGAACAGGATCCTTAAAAAAAATAGTTTTGACGTCACACAAAGGTATAATATAAATATAATAGATTTCATCATTCTGAACTTATTTTAAAAATAAGAATCTTATTTTTTAATATATATATATATTACAATAACAGATTAAACAATCACTTTTTTCTTTAAAATATATATGTTCTCCAACATTATAAATAACTTCACAAACTTCTAACTTCTTTTCAAAAACTTTATTTCCATATATAAACTATATGAACATATATATAAAATCACATATACATTTCCAACATTTCAACTGCTTTTTTTTCCCATTGTAGTCATTTTCAAGGACCTATAACAAAAAAAAAAAATACATATCTCTACATAATACTCTAAATACAAGTCTCTTTCATACATTAAACATTAACACATCAAATTCACAATAATAAAACATATTAACTATACATTATTATATTTTACTCACATCTTCCTCTCTCTTCTCCCTTTATTATAAAACGTCCTTTTTACATATTAAGTATAAAATTTCAAAAAAATATTAGAAACCATCTAAAACACCAATAAACAAAATACTATTTAAATCCATTTAACCCACCCCTAATTACAAATTTTTCCTTTAACTATTTTATCTATCTTCCATATCAATTATCTACAATTCCTATCTACATTTTTAAATTTATTAAAAAACTAATGTAAACTATTTCTCTATTTTTTAACAATTTACTTAAATACTATTTAAACATTCCATATTAACTACATTTTAGTTTATATCCCTATCTAACACCATTAATCATATTTAAAACAGATTTATATCTTTTTATATAAAAATATTCTTTTACAATCCTTTCTCTATAGTTTTTAACCTTTTCCAACATTCTAATATCAAATTTTTTATGTCCAAATTCATTATAATGTATATATGCATTGGAATTTCTATCATTTAAATGTTGTTTAAATCTAACTTTTAATCTGTTTTTTGTTTTACCAATATATGATATATTTTCCCTCTCCCTCTTACAATTTAAACATTCTATAATATAAAGTCCATTCATTTTTTCCATTTCTTGATATTCTGTTTTATTAATTAAATTCTCTAAATTAAATTTCTTTTTATATACAGGTTTAATAATTAATGTACTTTGCCCCGTATATTTATTATTTATGTTCTTCATAATCTTTTTAATCTCAAAAAATGTACTTCTTGAAACATTATAGCTACTATATATTATATTCTGTATATCTATCTTATTATTCCTCTTTCTTATTATTTGTATATTTTTTATCACATAATTTATCAATAACTTTAACAGGATAATCATTTTTTATTCCTTCCTCCTTTACATTATTAATTTCTTTTTTAAATAATTTTTTTTCAGAACATAAATTTATTACTCTATTTATCCTATTATTAAAAATATTTATTTTATATTCATATTCAATATCTGAATCCTAATTACATAACAATCCATAAAAAGTATCTTTTCTAAATGCACTTGTTTCAATATCTTCCTTGCAATTCTTTATAACCTTTTTTATTATAACATCCATATAATTTATTACATTATTTCCCCCCCCCTTTCCATAGTAAATTAAATATTATCATCAATTGAATTCTGATTTTTTATAATTTCCATTGAATACTAAAAAATAATCATCCAAATATCTAACACAAAATACAGGTTTATATTTTGTATTACAAAAATATTTATTCTTCAAAATCATTCATAAATATAGAAGCTAATAATCCACTCAAACTATTTTCCATACTCAAACCTTTACATTGCTTGTAATATATATCATTTAACCATCTAGATTTACACTTCATTGAGTCTTATCAATTCAAAAAAAAAAAGACAATTTGAAAGATTTTACTTTAATAATTAATATTTAAAAAGCTAATTCTTTATCAATCAATGTTTCAGAAACTTTTAGCTTAAGAGCATGAATCACTTTAAATATATTGGCAGCTTTTTAGATAGAAAAGCAGATTTGGGATATAGAAATAAAACATGTATTCTAAAATGTTTTTTTTTTCACAACTTATTGTTGAAAAAATGATAAACTTTTAAAAGTATTGGAAAGATTGTATTTAAGGATGCTTCGTAAGATTAGAAAAATATGAGTGCAAGATCCTAAGATTAAGCAGTATGTTATTTGTACTATAAATGTGATAACATTAATATTATTGGGTTGGTTATATAAAGAAAATCAGAGACAACAGACTTTCCCCCCAAATATCTTAGTTACTTGAGCATAGTTTATATAAAAGAGGATGATTTAATTTATGAGATTATCTCAAAGATATTCTAAAGAAGTACAATATTATCAATTATTAAAATGGTAATATATGCTTAAGAATAAAATATAATGAAAAGCTACAATTAGGCAAAGTTCTAAAACCTTTCAAAAAGTAAAGTGTACTATATGACAAGTTATAAACAGCAGGGTAAAATACCTGAATATGTTATATGTAAATACATAATCTAATACAAAACATATCTTTCTCATTTTATTTTTTGTCCTCATATATATATATATCTTCACAAAATATCCTCCTCCATATAATATATTTGTCACAATATTTTATTTAATTGATGATAGTTTTGCCTGACTAGCAGCCTTCTTCAGATCTAAAATTACCATTTTATTACAATTATCTTTTACATAACCACATAATAATTTTATTTAATATACATAATTATGCACAAACTGTATCAACAATTAATTAATTATCATCTCATCACTATAGCCTTCATACTTGATTAAACCAATAAAATATTACCAATCTGTTGTCAAGGTAAGAGATTGTAAAATTCTATTCATTTGTTTAAACATTATGGCAATGGTAACATGATTTATATGCATACATATATTTATTATTGTTTATAAATATTTCATATACAATTTTAACAAATTCCTTAATTAAACAAAATACATATAAATATATATATTTAGTTTATGTGTTTGCACTTATTTTTAGTTTTTATTTTATAATATATACCTTTATATTAGATAATGTTATTGTATATTTGTGTAATAGATAATTATAAAACAGTTGTTTTTTAGATCTGAAGAAATCTGCTTCTTAGTTGAAATTGTCATAAAGCATTGTGATAACTACAGTATGAGAAGTGTGGAGTTTTTTTTGGTAAAAATTTAATAGAAGCAGTGCAATAAGAATGGATTTTTTTTTAGATATTATGGAAGGATATATATTGTACTCTGCCAATAGGAGGATGACCCTAGAAGATATACTAAGTTCCTCAATTAAGATATATTATGACTTTACCTAAGTACCATTTTATATTCTTACCATTTCTCAACTATATTTAGTCAATATTAACAAGTGTGAGACTCACTTACTGTATTAACAAGATCACATACCCTTTAACATTAAATAAAGACTAAAGTATTTATCCAATGGCATAAAGAATACCTAGATACTCCTCCTTATTCAATATCCAAAGACTCTCATGACTAACAATAATGCTTAAATAAATAGAATAAACATCTATAATTGTGAAAATTAAATTAACCTATTCGATAAGTTGTATTATTATTTTATTGTATGGTAATTTTTTATTATTATTACTTTGATAACACTATCATTAAGAATAACCATAATAACAATCTAAGGAGATCTCAGGATTATCATTGATTTTAATTAACTATTTATACCACCTATAAAATATCAAGAGGGATTTTACTTAACTCTATAGATAGTGTGACATTTTAAAGGTGACTCATAACATTTTTCTATAATTACAACTATAACTCTACTTTATTTTATGATTTGTATTATTGAATAATAAATCACTATTTTTTATTTAAACTGTAATCATCACGTTGAACTTTAAATAAAAACTAATTCCTAATATGATTTTTTAACAATAAATATACTTTACTACATTTACAATGTATTTGAGCGATGAATGATGTGATAAAAGCAGTTTGCAATAATTTAATATTCAATTTAATAAATATTTACCTAGATAATTGTGATACAATATTTTATACTGGATCAACTTTTCTTCCAAATTTCAAATCATATTTTTAGTTAATATTCATATGACAACTAATACTCTCTGATGATGGTATAGTGATGATGATTCCCCACAAAAGAAATGCAACTTTAGACACTTGGTGTAACTTTAAAACATTAATTTTAATAACATCTGAAGTACAAAGTTTAATAATGCAATAGAATTAATAAATAAATTATCATAAAACAACGAAATATTTATACAACAATATATTATAATAAGATACTTAACAGAATTAAACATTTATATTCACCTTACTTGCAATGAGTATTCAAAATAAAATTTCTTGATAATACTATCAAATATGCGATATTAAATTTTGTTACTTGTATTATCAAATAATGTGTGTCTTAAACAATTAATCTCTTTTTTAAGAACCACTCCTGTTTCATTAATTACACTTCATACATTATATAAAAACAAGAAAATTAAAAAAACAACAACATGGATTGATATTTTAGTCTTAAATAAAATAATTTTATTATAATATTATGATCAATTACATTTTATCTGTGTTTATTTTATGATATTAGCCATTTAATCTCTCCCTTTACCTTATTTAATTTTCTTATGGACTTATCACTCAACAATATCATAAAACTACAATAATATATCTTTTATCCTTTGTGATATCCATTCTGAATATTTATCTCTTCTTCTACTAATCTTTATTTACCATTCAGAATATGTTCTGAATATATATAAACCACTCTCTAGTGCTATCTGCATCGAATAAAAAATATTGATCCCAAGCTTTTCTAATAATTTAAGTCATACTTTCTGATTTCACATTTCTATTTGTCTAATGCCTGTATTATAAATACTGCTCATGAAAACTTATAAATTAAAATTATCCTACTATATTATAATGCTATTACAGGATTAATAATTCAACATCAGATCAAATTTTAAATATCACCATTTGTTATATAATATAATAGAACACAGGTACACCCCCCCTTCTTCTAATCTCTTTTTTTACTATTTTTGTGTAAGTAATTTACTTGCACATAATATATGAATCGTTATTCTAATTTAATGACATTCAATCAAAACGTTATACAATTAATAGCATAGACAAACAAATTATGTTAATTATTGATATCCCTATCTCTTGATGTACCCCCCCCCCCCAATATTAATAATTATTATTTTAAAAGGTGAACTTAATTATATATACCCATTTTCTCTTCTTTTGAACATACAAGTTTATCAAAATAAAAAATACATAATTATATTAATAATATCTCAGTTGTTCTTCCTTTTTATGCTTCCTAGTCACACATCAATCTTCTTATTCCTTTTCCTCCTTTTATATTTATCTAAACATTAGTAAAACTGTCAAAATTTTAATGCTCTCATGTTGTCCACCAGGTTTATGTTTTTTCCCCCAAGATTCGCAGATTACTTTTTACCTATGTGATATATTTTATTTATCTCCATTTTACATTGATAATACTGATCTTCATATCATTTTCAATGTATTCCTTAGTAATCTTCACATGTAATAGATCACCGATTGTGCCATCTTCTTAAACACAATAAAATGAAATTATTTTCAACATAGTTTGGATTTTCCTGGAAGCTAATGTCACTGATCATGATTTATTTTATTTTTTCTTCCTTTACATATTGATTTTTTTCCATTAACAATACTGATAATGAAATATTTCAATCTCCCAGTAAAGCACTATAATTTTTTCTCTATAAATATAATCCTTAGTCAGAATTTTCTGCTTTCATTGAACCCTATCTATAGTTTATCATAAAATTTTCCTTACACTTATAAGTTAAGTTCACCGATGAGAATCTGTTTAATTTTTTTATCTACTTGCAAAATTTTTATTCAGAGAAACATTCATAATTTGCATTTGAATATTAACCACATTTTTTAATACACAAATATTTCCATTCGGGTTTAGTTTTAACTTAATTTCCATTATCTTAATAATCATATCTTTAGCTTTGTCACAACTGATTTTTCTATTATTAATGTATCTATTCCATTTCGGTCTTTCATAAATATGAGGACATTTAAAAAACCTACATATTTGATCTTGCTTAATCTCTTGGTACACATATACATTTTTTTCTTTCCATTGGTTTATTATTTTCTTAATATAAAGATTTTAGAATACTCCAGCGAATTTATTGATGATCGTTTTTAGCCAACAGAGATTTCCTTCATTTTAGCCATTCATCTTACTGAAAACTTGCTACTATAAAATTAAAAGTCCTTAAATTAATCATCCTTAATTACTTGTCTTTTAAAAAATAATAACAATAAGGTTTAAAAAAACTTCAGCAAAAGTTTTCCAACAAAACAAAACTCTAATACTTAGTTTATATTTTCCCAATCTATAACTGATTTCTTTCCTTCAAAAAAACTTTTTCAACAAAATATCTTATGCTTGCTCATGTACTTTAAATTATGCATTCTCATTGGTTAATTTTCTTCCTTCTTTGATTCTGAATATTTAATGACTTGCTTTTAGCTGAACTATTTTTAAATACAAATATTATCTTTTAAAAATATTTACATAATAAAAAAACAATACTTTTTAGGAACTAAGTAAAATACAATTTAAATAATTTTCATTATATTTTGTTTCTACAGATTAACTTCAAAATTACTTCTATGAACTTTTAATCACAAAATTCAGAAAATGAAGATTAATCATTTATGTTAAAAATTAACTTAAGATTTAACTGGAAACAGTTATTGGTAAATAATATCAAATGTGCACAGACATAATTATTCATTTATATGATGCATATTTCCCTTTATCAAATTAGGCTTGAATTCCCTTATCATTTTAATCACTATCAAATGATTCTTTATTATAAAATGTTATTAATTTGTAGTTTTTTTATTTAATCATTTAGATACCTTTAAAAATAAATATTTTAACAAAATTTAACTATTATACTAATTTAAATTATTTAAGTCCAAGTTCAAATTCTAGGGTAACTACAATTACTATTATTTTTCACAATTTAATAAAGTGATTATTATTGTTGTTATTATTGTTGTTTTATAACATTTAAAATTATATATAATACAGTTTATTCCAATTTATTTTTATGTTGAGGTATACCTATAAAAAAGGAACAATATATATATTGCATTGGAATGATTATAGTCATTATGAGTGTTTGCTAATGAAGATAAAAATTAAATCATTTTTTTTTTAATTTAAAAAAAATCATATGAGACTTGTGGGTGAACAGAGTAATTGCTAAAATTAAAATTATTAAAAAAAATTACAATTATTTAAAATTTTTATTCTTTTTATTTAAAAATTTTTGGTTCAACTTTTCTCATTATTTTATTATTAAAAAATGTATCACTTCTGCCTCTCACCAAAACATTGAAACTCCATTTTGTAAAGTGAGTTATCACTGCCTTTAAGTAATGTAAATATTTGAGATATTAATACATGACATATCAATTTTAACATTTCGTCTGTTTGATTATTGGAAAAATAATTTCTAATAACCCATTATTAAACAAAGAATTTTTAATAAGATAATATTGATTTTGTTTAAAAAAAAAAAGCATAATCAATATTTCATTACTTTTATATTAAATGCAATTGTAACAGACAAGTGTTTGATTAATTTAAAATTCATTTATTTAAAGAAATTTTATTTATAACTTTGTATTAAAATGTTGAAGAAAATGGAAATCAATAATTTTAGTTACAACACTTTTCATTTTTCAATTAATGTATTAATATCATTTTGTGATTTAATATTTCTTATTCAGTAAATTTCTTTCCAAATATTTCAACACTAGATAAAACGAAGAACTAAAAAGAATTACTTTGGCTATTACCAATAGTGTAATAAATCTTTTATTATATATATTTAATAAAAATTAAATTATGTTACACTCGAAATTAAAATGTATATGACAATATTATATAATGATTTTTTTATGTAGTTTTTTTATTTATTTATTTTTTAATAATTAATTGTTTTGAAAAATTGCCTTAAATTGTTATTAAATATAAACTAAATGCTTACGAATGTATGTGTGTATATAAGGCTTCATTTAGTTTAAGGTGAAACCTAAAATCCTTGTTCTCCATGGAGCCTCATTTATAGTCTAGTTAGAGTTGCAAAATGAAATACTTAATTTTAAATATTTAACTAATAATTTAAAAATTAGAGTTTTCTAAATAATTTGAAATATTGTTTTATTATATATCATGACCAATTGAAGTTAACTGTCTTTTCTATTGTGATAATGACTAAAAGTTTAGTTAGGGTTTGTATAGTGATATAATTATATGGTTAAAGAAACGCAGTAAGAATATATATTTCAATGAATGTATTTTTATTAATATTTATTTATTTTAGCAAAATCAACATTTTTTTGCATAGAAAAATATTAATCTTTCTCACTTTATTTATTTATTTTTAGTTTTAAAATAATTTTTCTTAATATTTTGATTTATTTTTTATTTTATTTTGTTTTTAACTGTATTTTACACATAACAATGTCATAGAAGTTTGAATCAGATGGCATTTTAGTTGTGTTTATATAGTGGAATATTTCCATAATCTAATATTAAGTATTGAATGTCTATAGAAAAATTTTATTTTATTTAAATTTTCCAGTTACATTCAACTGTAAGTAATCACACAGGTTATTTAACCACAATGTTTCAATTGGTATTATTCTCTCTTCTTCGGGTGTAGCTGACTGAGCAGTGACAGTACTAACATGGGAATTGAACCTAGAACCTTAGATTCTTGGAATATTGAATTTTAATACATCTTAAAATTCAACATTCAATAATCTAAGGTTCTATGTTCAATTCCCATGTCAGTACTGTCACTGATTAGGCCAGCAACATCTGAAGAAGAGATGGGAATAATACCAACCAAAACATTGTGTATAAATTAGCATGTGTTCTATTTTTAGCAGCTGAATGTAATTGGAAAAATGAAATAAAGGTAAATTTTTTAAAAACATTTATTACTTAATATTAGATTATGAAAATAGTCCAATACATAAATACAACTTCTTATCTTTTGTTTTCATAAAAGAAATTCTATATAGGTTAGAATAGTTTGAACTTAAGTGAAAAAAAGTTCATAAAAATAGGTGTAAAAATAAATATCTTAATTCTGCTTTATATATCCATAAAAAAGATATATGCCATATTATTCATTTTTATAGGTTTATGGATTAATATTTTATGCTTTATTACCCTTTGTCAGAAAATTTTCCCAACAAAATCTGGTAAAGTAAGTTTGTATAATTAGAATGGCAAAAATCTTCCCCCTTTGAAAAAATTCTGCATAAGATCAGTCATAGTCAAATGTACATCATGTTAATGTTTATGGAGGAGAGCTAGTCTTCTTATTTTCTCAACTGACAGGAATTACATCAAATTACAATTATGTGTGACTATGTGAAATTAACAAATTCTATTGCAGCATCTAGAAAAGCTGAACAAACCATACCTCTATCAATTCCCAGTAGCTTCATTTATCATACATTTTTTATTGAAATCTCCATTTCAGTCTCTTAAAAAACATTGAACAGTATTTTAAACATTCTTTAAAGCAAATCCACAAGATAGCAAAAATATAAATAGTCATTACTAGTTTGTACTGAATAGCTTTCCATACAATGCTTATTATATAATCCAGACTTCTTTTTCTATTGACACTGTTTTGAATATTTCATCCTGGTTTAGTAGACTGATTTGTCACATGTAAATTTAATCAACAATGTTACTGAAAACCGTAGATGGTGAATAACTAACTTCTTTATAATAAATTAGGAAGGATCTCTTAAACATTAGAAAGATTAAAAACTTAGGAAAAGCATAGCATATAATATTTTATTTAAACTCATTATTATGCTATTTATATTATTATTGAAACTAAAAATAACAATAAAACCTCACAGTACATCTCCAACTATTCTAAAGATTGGCTGAGAACTCATCTTCCTGATCGACACAAACTTAGCTCTCAGAAATTATAAATGAACTCTATTAAAGTCAATTTCATTATCATCTTTACTCACTTTACAAATATATACTTTATTTTGTCCATATATCTACCTTTCAAAATTTAGAACATGTTTCCTTTTACTCAAAGTGCTAGACATAGTATTTTGGTGGTTATTTTCAATTAAAACATTTTATATCATTAATTTTATGAGCAAACTAACTCTCTTTGCCTGCCATTAATTTCTAGTATTGTATTCCTCACATAGCTATACTTTTCTGAATAATGTCTTTTATTATTAATTTAATGCTGAAATCAGTGTGCAATTAGTAACTTAGACTCTAGTTGCACCAAACATATTAAAGTAGAATATATATATATATATATATATATATTATGTCATTGGATTAGATATCACATTTTCTTATACAATATACTACTTTCCAAATTGATTTTAAATAGCTGTCTTAGTAAAAAAAATCTTTATTTATGTATATTGTAAAAGAACCTAGAGAAATTCCATTCAGGAGATAGTTTCTCTAGCAGCTTTATTAAATTGAATTTTGCCACTGTAACTATAGATTTAACAGTCATTAACTAAGTGCTTTATGATTTGAGTTTCTCTATATCCACATAAAACAATGATCATTAAGTTTCATGTATAAAGCAGATCAGTGCAATGACAATAGATTGTTCTAAATTATAATGGCTAGAAAAATCAAATCCAACTGGCTTTATTATTGGTTTTGGCAAAAGAAATAAAAAATCCTTTTTATGCCATAATTCTTTAGATTCTTGTTTGAACATCCAAAAGGATATTTTGATTTTAGATGTGTCTAACAAAATTATATCTTGAGTTATTGGTAAATCTGATCTCCTTAACAAGTTCTTATACATTTTCTAGTGAGTCAACTTTTTCCCTGATATTTGGTGGAGCAATATGTAAAAAAAAAAATTGGAAAGCTACCAAAAATATTTAACTATCAAGTAGTTTAGTTTAGGTACTCTTTTTCCAAACATTGGCATAATATTCACCAGTAGAAATACACTAATACTATGAAAGGTGTCCACAAAATGTTGCATTACTTCCCCAAGTAGTGCCATATAACTTTCCAAAAAGATTATGCCTAAAAATTTAGATCCAACCTGAAGTAAGTGAGCAATTTTTTAATCTCTTTAAGTCAAACCAAGTTCTTATACCACTCACCTAAATATATTTAATTAAGTATTATGTAATCTTCATACTGAAGTTATTTATCTCTTCACACTGTGCAAGATATCACACATTTATTTCTAATAGTCAATGCTTAACTTTTATCAAGCTTTCCCCCCTCATAATGAATGTTGGAAAATACTAATTATTGGATGTCTGTGTGGTTTCATATAGTAAAAAGAAGTGTCAGGCATTGGTGGCTGAGTGGTCAGCACAGCTGCCTTACAACCAGTTGTCCCGGGTTCGGGGGTTCACTTCCTGGCCGATGCTTTGACACATGAAGGAAGAAAAAAAGGAAAAGAAAAGAAAAAAAGTGTATTACTAAAGTATCATTGTCACTTGCAGTGAAAGTCGTATTTCAAGAAAGGAGATAATGAAATCAACAAATTGTAAATAAATCACTGCATTGATTTCTAACTCCATTTAATTTATATTCTACCAAAATTTTGAATTATGTATTACTTCTCTAAACAATCAAAATGCAGTAAAGAAAACATTTGATCTCTTTCAGCTATCAAATTCTGATAACTGCTGAACTAATAGTGACTATACTTCAGTGTATTTAAAAGCTGCTCCCTTCATTGAACACATATTGTAATCACTAATATGAAAAACAAATTGATTTTAAGTTCTCTACTTCTTAGTTTTCTTTTGTTATAGAACAGCAATAAAAAACTGAATGCCCTCTTCATAATTTTTTTTCCTAAGTTTAAATATTTTGTAAAGGTTAGTGCATGCTATCATTTTTTTTTACATAGTTTCATTCACTAACAAATTGAAAACATTTTTCGAACGTAAACAATTGAGTTTTTGACTGTTAAGATGTTATTCTTTGTGAAAAACTTATTTGTTTTCCTAATAATATCCATAGCATTATCAATCTATTTGAAAGTTTTCAGCTAATAACTAAATCTGCTACTTGATAGATAAAACTTTTTCTCATAGGTGACTATTGGAACAACTATTTTCTTGTTTTCTCAAGCTTTTTCAAAATTCTTCTTGGTCAGCATCTTAAACGAATTACTGATTAATAATCTGTAAAATAAAATTTATTATTATTTTGCCTATAGCAGATTAGATAAAAATTCTCAATATAATTTCCTATTGAGCTATTATGTGTCTTAGCTTAATATTTTTATATCATATATAAAGAAATTAATCATATCTTTAAAGAGCTAGATCTCTGAGATTTTTCATTCACCTCTCTTCCTAATCTTCATACTATTTGTTATGATCCTTTTAATTATTTGCTTTTACTGCCAATTTAAAGATAAAATTATACATACTGAATGTAAAAGACCTTTTTCTATAACAAATTGGATCTAGTCTTAACTTTTTGAATCTAGGTGCTTATATGAATCACTTATAAATCACTTTTTTTATAAGATCATGTTTAATTACTTGTTTTTTTTTTTTAAAAAAAAAAACATTTTCTGTCAACGTATACAATTTTTTCAGAAGTTAAACATAATGTGAGAGATATACAGTACTCTATTAGCTGGCATTGTATACTTTTAATAATCTTTACTGAAAACTATTTAGTATTTTGTTTTGATGTTATTTATTTGATAACAGAATATTTTTTTTTGATAACTGCATTTATTTGAATTTTCATCTATTTGAGATCTCAATTAAAACTGAAATATTTACTGATCAAAAAGAAAAAAACGCATCATCTACTATATTGTAAATAATCAGTGATTCCATTTTCAGACCAGTTTCTGTTTTTCATTGATTACTTGAGCTTACGGAAGATACTAGTTTTTGGAGAATTGATCTTATTTTATTTTACATATTACATACTCTCTTTCAAATAGCAATTTTGACTAGTAATATAGGTTATGAGTTCAATGCCTATAATGACAAGATGTGCCACTTAAGCAGGAATTAAAGTTATATCATATTTCTATGAGGTTTACTTTTTTTTTATGGTCAATGCCTCATTGAACCATTCCATGAATCTTACTCTTTTTTTTTTTTAAGATATTGAAAAAATTCTGAACTTAAAATATTTTCTGATATACAAAAAAAAAATCTGGTTCTGTTCCAAACTTAAAACCCTCTTATGAATTAAAAAGTAAAACAAATGTTTATTGTTTCTTTATATATTTAATTAAAACAAAATTGGAGTTAATATGACTGATATTATTATTTTGCTCCGATCATTTTTTGATGTGTTAGAAGCCAATATACATATATAATGTCGTCTGAGATTATATTTTTTACATTGTTTTTTTTTTCTTGGGCTCTATTTCTTTGTGAAGTTTTCACTTTGTTTTTGCTTTTTCTTTAATAACCTATTATTACCAAAGATATGGTTGCTGAAAATAAATGTTGTTACTTTATTAGAGCCACCTAGCGTTATTTTGCTTATTTATGTGTAACAACGGATTTTTTTAACTGACGTGTTTTCTCTTTTATTTTGTTTTAATTACTAAATATATTTATTTACTTTCCAAGTGCATGTTTATCAAATATTGCAATTTACATGTTATCAAAATATTAATAATTTGTATTTATTTTTCACTCTTAGTTGTGGAATTAAAAAAAAAATATTTACATGTTCTGTGGATTAAATTAAACGACAAAAAAAATAATTGCTTAATAATTTATGTTTTAATTTTTTCTTCCCCTGCTGTATTTTATTATATTTGTTCTACAAATATGCATGGCTGTAGAAATGTTAGTAAAATATTTATAAACTAATTTTTAATTTAAAATGGAAGATAGTGGATAAATCGTTTCTATTTTTAAACATTGATTTTGCAGCAATATTGAAAGGGCAAGGAATATTGTAGTTTTCAATTTACTAATTAATAATACATCAATTTATTCTAAATTCATGATCAATTTAATTTATAATGGTTTTACATTTTCCTATATTATGTTTTTTTTTTTTCTTGTATGTTTTTAATCAATTTTATTATTTAAAATTAATTACAAATTAAAAACAAAAATACCGTTATTTAAGTAAAAAAAAAATAGAATTTTGAAATGGCTTGTAAAAAAAAAAAAAGTACATATGTTTAAGAGTGAAAAAGAAACTACAGTACTTTGATGCAGTGGCAGGCTGTAGAGTCAAGGTCCGTGGATTGGGCCATAACTATACCAGTTCCGGTATTCGAACTGTTTGATTGACATACCCTTAGTAGGAATATTTAGAAATAGCAAGATAAAATTACAATAGATGATCAAAAAAAAGAGGAAAATAATATACTTATACGTTTATGCGTGTTTGACAATTAGAACATTTGCCCTAAATGATTTATTGTATAATAAGAATGAATGTTTTGAAAGCTAAAGTCTCCTGGATTAATTCCCATGTGAGAGATATAAACAAAAAAAAATAATCCACCTTAGTCAATTAAATAAAAGCGGGTGAAACTTTAGAATTGGAATTTCACTTCTTTCCTAGCAACTCATTATGTGATTATTATTCTAGCTGAGCATTTAGTCATTTGTATTCGTTATATAGCTATAAATTTGGATGCTGTGCCTCATCTTTCTGTCTTTTCACACTTAAAAATGACACCAAGTTTATGCATAATAATATATCTAACTATACATTATATTAGAATTCTCTCTTATATTCTAATTTATTTATCCCAGTCATTATATATTTTTAAAATCAAAATATCTTTCTAAAATCATCTACAGCTTATAACCAATGCCATTAACTAGCTATTTTTAGCTAGTGAGTAAACGTCCAGATTAATCTTGATTAATCAGAAGAACATCTTTGTATTGATAGTAGAAATAAAATAAAAAAAGATTGTAATATGGTCCAGTCTTCTCTACTGGTGAGAGATGTGTTATTGGTACAAGTGCTGAGATAATGATTATCTTTATTTTTTTATTTTTTTTAGTTTTCATTCTTTTAAGAATATGACCAAATAATTTTTTGTTTTGCAGTTTTTCTTATAACAGTCCTTTTTTTTCTTTGCTTTTTTTTCTCTTCAAAAGAGACTAAGAATATACCTAATTCAATTAGTTTTTATTTTGTAATTTTTCCTACTGTAGATATTTTTTCTATCTTATACTTTTTCAATACTCCTTTATTTATAACTTTATTACCCAATTTATTCAAGCTATTTCTGGTGAACTGTATCTTATTAGTAGTTGCATTTCATTACATATTTCGTTAAGAATAAACTTATATAATACTTTGTTTTTCTTATCAGACCAAAGATTTTAATTACATATGGTTAGTGACAACAGGCTGCTAAAGTTTATAGAATTTTAAAGTAATTTTAAACTTGTTTTAACTGGACAATTTAATGGCTTAGTTTCAAATCTTTGTGTGATTTTATATTTTCCTACCATTAATATGATTTTTTGCATTAAATGCTATACCACTATATGTAATGTGTTTTTTTTGTATCTGTCTAAGTGAAAGATAGAAAAGTAAAAAGTGGTCGAATCTATGGGTTTTAATGATCTTGCCATTAGATCACTGTTGTATTATTATAATAAAGCAGTCACTTATTTTGATTTAAATAGTAACTATCTCAGTTTAAAACAGTATTTTTTAACAACTCCATCATTATCTTTAGAATAGGCATTAATTCCATTTTGAAAACTACTTTAGTTTTAATAGTATAAGGTTTTTTATTTATTTATTTATTTTTTAAAAAGTATATTGAATTGTTAAAGTAGTGGCAATATTTTTGTATTATGAGGTATACTAGCTTACATTTTATTTTTAGTATTATTATTCAGATCAGAAATTTAACTTTGGTCAATAAAAAATAATCATGTTAAAAGAAATTAATTGCATCTTATAATTATAAAGTATATTTAAGATAATGTATCTCTATTTTCCAAGCATTATTTTTTACAGCAATATATGTCAAAAAATATATGGCAAAAAAAAACAACAACAACAACAACAACATTGTAATTGTTAAGAAATCAGAGAGAGAAAAAAACACATTACATTTAAATGATTATTTATTTCAAAAGCTTTCAATTTGAATATGTAACAGGTTCAGAAAATATATAATTGAATATGTTTTAAAATAATATATTTCTTTAGAATGTGATTTTTAGTACATACAATTGCCATGATCATAATTCAGGGTTTGAATCTAGTTAAACTTGGATTTTTTTTTTTCACATTTAAAATAAGCTTAAGCTGTTTCTTTCAGATAAGCCACTCTTATGGCTATGTAATATATATTTGGTGAAGGAATATCTAGATAATTTTAATTAGAAGGTAAAACAATGAAAAAAATCATTAATCTTCATGGAGAACATTTTATTAGTCTAATGAGTATTGGCTTTGTAATGTTGGAGAAATTTTTGCTCTGCTTTATTTTATATCCCAGAATGAATATCTATGTAGAAAGAAGTGTTGTTATTATTATTATTCCCATCTTCATCATTATTATTATTATCACCATCATCAGTAAGTTATTAAGTGGAATAAAACATATTAGAACTTCTTATAATATTTACAAAGTTAATGATGAGATAAAAATTTCAACAGTTTATATATTTTTCTTAAACGATGAACCAGGCATGATAAAACAAATTTTACTGAATGAAAAATGTGAGCAGTTAGTAATATTTATATTTCATCATCATTAGCAGCCCTTCAAATGAGTATAACTATTCTAATTCCAAAAGAAAAAACTGAGGAAAAAGTAAAAAAAACAACAACATTGCATCCAGAGAACAACAAAAAAAAAGAGTTTGGAGTCAAAATTTGCTGTGGGTGTAATTAAAAGATTGAAATGTGGTTAGACACACATATTTCTTTGTCTGACTAAAGGCATAGAAAAAATTGATGGCATGAGAAACTGATAATGATAGTGAGATGTATTAATCTAAATGAATGAAGATAAGTAATGTAAATGAAAATGGAGACAAAATAAACAGTAGAAGAAACAGAACGATTATTTGTATCAAAATTAGTTAACATTAATACACAAGTGCAAAGAATAAATGTGCAAATGTCTAATAAGTGACTTACACCAAACTTGGATGAATTAAAAACTCTGACTAAAAATAATTCTGAATATAATTCTAAATCATCTTTATCTATGTTTATTGTTTTAAATAATTGCAATGAACAAAGAAATAAATGTATATAATTATTTAATAATATTTTAATTAAAAAATCAATTGACTGATTAATTGCTTAGGAGGTCATGTACATGTAATTCAGCCAAAAGTACCATGTTGAGTTTTAATTCAAGAATGATTAGCTGTTGAACCATACATTCTGTTGAACTAAATTGTTTAGGCATTATTTTGATGTCATATTTTTTTATACGGTTATAAAGGCTTTTTTTTTTTTACTTTTTACATTAGAGAATTTATTTATGGTATTCTTTTAGACTTCATACATTTATGATTAGTTTATGATATAATTTTTACCCATACTTTCCATCTTTTCATGGAAAATATTTAAAAGCTTTTTTAATTCTTCTTATTTTTAAATTAACCCAATTCTTATTTTTGTAGAGTTTTTCACCCAAACTAAACATTTCATTAGCTTTGAATTCATATATTTTATATTATTTATGAAACAAACTTGAGTATCTATCAAAAGCTTCATTGAACAATGCACTTTTATTTTTATATACTGTATATATAAATTCGTCTTTATAAATATTTAAATGAATTAATCTAATTTAATACTTTATATGTAGTATCTATCATTTTCAATTTAATATGCATTTTCGTATCTTAATTAATGAACCAAGTACTGTTAATAAACATGTCAGTATCCCTTTACTTAATAAAATGTTCATCCAATGCAAAATGATTTTTAAAAATGACTATTTGTATTGACTGAAGATTCTAGTATGTAAAGGGATGGTCTATTATTTATTACCAGCATCAGTAAATTTTCAAAGTATTGGTTATTAATGTAACACTTTCTAATATCAAAGAAATTTATGTCACAAATGGAAAATTCATGAACTTTTATCTGCTTTAACAAGATCTTATATGAATGTAGATTTGGCATTGATATTTTTATTAGGGCGAATGTCAAATTATATAGAGATGTCTTCAGAAACTTATTCAAACCAGGTTACAATTTAAATTTGCAAGATACTGTTAATTTCTATTGATTTTAAATAAGCTTTTAAATAAACAATCAAATATATAATTATAAAAAATATATAGTATCAATAATTTATAATATCTATATTGATAAAATTCAAAAATTCTGTCTTTATATAATACCATCCAATATTAAAGTAATTGTGTGATTAAATATTTGTTCTGACAAAAATATCATTATTTAATCTACATTTATATAAAATCTTGGACAAATAAATAAAAAATGGATTACTTTAATAATAGATGGTGAGTCGTTATATATTATTAGTGATATATATTAGGGAATACCCAAGAAAGCCTGAAATCATTCTCTGGAGGACAAGCTCATTATAGTACATGCTTTTTTTACTAGATGTCTGTTGTAGGGATCCTCTATTAGTCTGCTGTATGTTTTTGTTAAATGCACCTTGCTTATTTGTCAATTTTATAATGACTGAAAAGTTGGAACAATATGAAAATCTGTTTTTTGCTAGGGAAAATGACAAGGAAAACAGTTGTAAACTTGAAACAGCTTACAAGCAAGCGGCTCTGTGGGAAAATACAATTTATAAGTGGTTTAACGGAAGTGTTAAATTCACCACATCCTGAAAAAGTGTGGCAAGTGAAGACCAATGTCAAGATAATGCTTTTTTATGCACATGGCATTGTTTACTTGATTAGGCATTTTAGTTACAAATTCTGAAATGTCTGTGTGATGTAAAATGAAAACATCCCAATTTGTGACAAAGTGAAGAGTTCAAGCATCACCACTTCAGCACACTAACACACAAATCCTCGAGTGTGAAACAATTTTTAAATAAAGATGGCATGATGCAGCTTATCCATTAACCATATTCACCTGATTTCATTCAGTGTGACTTTTTTTTATTCCCTTGAATGAAAAAATGTTTGTAGATTTAGAAGTGGTGAAAACTACTTCAAAAAGTGAAAAACACATTTAGACCAATGCATTGCAATAAATGGATAGTATTTTAAAGGGGATTCAATTTGTAACATTATAAATAAATATACAATTTTTTATTACTAAATTCCAGTTGCTTGTTAATAATATTATTAAAATGAATAGAAATTACCTCTATCTTGCAAATTAAAATTATAATCTGGTTTGAATTTAATTTTTTTTGTTACCATAATAAAAATAACTTTATTTAATGTAGATCCTTATAAGGTCTTGGACAAGTATATAAAAATTGATTCATTTTTCATTTGCAACATAAATTACTTTGATGTCAGGGCATGTTATAATATTATAGCTAATGCTTTGGAAATTTATCGATCAAGTTCCCTCTAGAACAGCTATACAGTCTAATCAATCAAAAACAATTAGGCAGAGGCATTCGTATGATTCTTAATCATCCCAATGACCGCTATGTTATCGTTGAGTTTAAAACGTGGGCGGACCGTATGAACTTTAAAAATAAATACAGATCTTTAGGAAATTTTATACTATGCTCCATAGATATGAACCGTCCTGTTACACTATCCGGCAGAATCCAAAACTGCCTTGCCCACTTGAAAGAACAAGAACTACAAGACATCCTTATTAATTATGGTTCAGTTAGCAAATTTAAACACCTATTAAACCCTCACTGCGAAGATCAAATCCTGTCCAATACAGTTATCTTCACACTTACATTGAAGAAAAACATTATACCCACTGACATACCCACTATTATTACTGCAAGAGGCTCTCCTATGGTTTTGACTTTCAGGGGAGTACATCCACAATGTTTCTTCTGCCTTCAAAGAATACACCTCATTAAAGATTGTGCAGCAAAAATATGTACACACTGTGGTATTAAAAAAAATAAAGTTCACAGATGTCCTGGTAGACCTATTAACACGGCTTTCACATCCTTAAATAGACAATCACCACATGGGCCTAATTCAATCAGCAACCTCACAAACCCAGACAACCTGAGTCAAATAAATCCTCCAACAAACCCTTTCACATCCAAACCTATCCTTCAAAATGAAAATATTCAAGAAAAAACAAACGACAACCTCTACACTAATAGTAGTGAATCAGAGATCCAAGCAATTACATATACTGCACCTAAACCAATCACTCAAACCGATAAGACTAAAGATCTTACATACGATACATATTATACTAATCCCCGAGAAACAATACTAGGCCAAACTCTTGACACAAAAGAAGGCAATATGACCAAACCACCTGATGAGAGCAAGGAAAATACAAGCGATGAAGAAAATACACTCAAAAAATTTCAAAACAATCCATCCATAACAACTCCCACCCAGTCTAAAACCACTGATACATCTTCATGTGGGTCAGTTAAGTCCAGTAAACCTAAACAAAGTGATCCACAAACTGTCCTCAATTCTTCAACTCCTGCAATAATTAACCATCCAGATGAAAAGACTTGTCAAACACACAACCCGAAAGTCAGCATAGTTAATGTTTCCCAACAGTTACAGCAAACCGAAAATGACTCAGGTCTAAAATTTAAAACAAATTCCTATAACAATAAAAAAACACTTTTATCAAAAGAACAGGAAAATGAAAAAAACACTATTAAACTTAAAAACCCTCAAAAAACCGACACAACATATACCCAAAATACAAATAAGAAAATTAAAAGAAAATCAATTCGTTCAGATAAATCAAGCTCTGACGATGATAGCGCCCATCTGATACATTACTCACCTCCACCCTCTAACAAACAAATTTCAGATATATCAAGCACAAAGCCTTGCAAATCCATAGGAAAAAAGAGGAAAACCATGGATCCTACAACCATTGATACCATTGATCCTTCTGACGAATCTCAGACAGATTACACTACTTCATCAGACACCGAAGACTTCATGGATGCGTTTCCTCAACCAACAACTATATCACCAATCCATCCACAAATTTAATCACAAGACTCTGATTGCCAAACAACATCAGACCTCATTAACATGGAGATGTCCCACATTGACTTGGTACACTTTGCTGAGGACGGTTTGGATTAATCTATCATGTTCTGCAAAATTGCTGGCATTAACATTCGCGGCATCAACTCAATTGATAGAGTTCTAGCTATTAAAAACTGGCTCTCGCTCTGCTCCCCTCATATACTTCTTATGGGTGAAACTAAATATCACCATAAGACCGATCATAAAATACTATCTCTTCTCTCAACTCTCGGATTTACTAGATTTTCCATAGGCCATTCTGCTTCAGGTGGAGTCGGTATTCTGCTCAGCAAGTCAACACCACCAAACAGTTTTAGCATTCTATTCCTAGATGCCAATATTATTATCATAGAAATAGACTATTGGGGTTATCCGATCATCATAGCTTATATATATATACAGCCAAAGACACCTCTCAATATCTAAAAATAATCCACATCCTAAATGCCATCAACGCTAACAGAGCCTCCCCTACTATTCTTCTGGGAGACTTTAACACCACATACAATGACTTCAACAAGAGATTTTTGCATCTAATACATCGCAGATTAATGTGTGGAGAGGGCTTCTTCCCTCCCGAAGCCTACTCTTTCTATACTAAAACTAAAAAGTCACTGATTGATTTGGTTTACTACACCCCAGACCTCCATTTCAACCTTGATGCAGCCTTGGCCCCTGTTGCTTTCTCTGATCATATGGCTCTAATCTTACAACTTACACCTATTTCAATCCCTGCACCTATTGATGGACCTGGTAAAACCATGCGCATGATCACCCAATCAAATATGACCGAAGCGATAGTATCTGAGGCATACATCCTTTTCCAGAAAATAAACATCCTTTCCCTTCCTGCTGAGGAGGGCTGGTTTTCCTTCATCAGAATACTACAATCCATATTAAATCACCATGCCAGAAAAATCAAAGGACCTAATGGCCTTCTAAATGATCTAACAGACATTAATATACAACTTCAAGCTTTACAGCAAAATTTCACAAATACAGAAAAAATCATCTTCCTTAAAAATCTCTACAAAATCAAGCAAAAGTCCCTTGCTGAATATATATCCATCAGAAGAGCCAAATGTTTCTTAGCACAACAACACTGCTGGATGAGAGACTACCTTAGATGGGCACTGGGGTACAATAGAAAGCAAATCACTCCCTTATCCATTAATTCTAATGGAACCAATCTCGTTGGCTTTCCAATGATGCAGCACATCAGCAAACAATTCTGCCAATTAATGCAAAAAGATGGAGCTCCTCCTATAAACAGCTGGTTGGATGCTGGTGACCCTGGCGAACATGGCATCACAGAAATCCAAATCAAAAAGAAGATAACATCTCTCCCTGACGGCGTTCATCCTGGCCTTCATGGCATCCCAAATTTCCTTCTCAAACACCTCAGTCAATTCACTGTGCCAATTATTAAAAAAATGATTGATCACCTAGCCTCTGGCAACAGAAACATAACAGATCTTTACCCAGTGGCACTCGTGCCTTTTATTAAAAAAGCAAAACCAATAAACGACATTAACAATATCCGGCCAATTTCCACGACTCCATTGCTTATCAAGATAATTGAGTCAGTCACTCAAATCCTTAGCCATATCTCGTCAAACCAATACGGAAAAAAGGGATCATCAACCTCGCATGCTATGTCCAATGTAACTGCACTATTCAATTACATCAGAGGACATCGTAAATCAAAACCTATTGCTGTCCAGCTAGATGTTGCGGGAGCATTTGATTCAGTCCAGATAAATATCCTCCTGGATATTCTTTCGGAATGCGACATTCCAGCCGGGATTGTTCAGATGATCAGCAATCTGCTCAACAACAGAGAGATTTTTCTCTCTCTTGATGGCAAGATCACACCAGGCTTCAAGCCATACAAGTCGATCCCTCAAGGATCTCCACTCAGTGCCCTTTTCTTCACAGCATACATCAACCCTCTTCTGATGGATATAGAAAAAAACCTCCCTGGAATTTTCCTTCCCTCTCTCAATAAAAACTTTAATATATTTGCATATATAGATGACATCATGGTTGTTCTTCCCACCATTAAATACCTTCCCCATCTCATGAACATCTTAAACAGAAATACAGCGAAACTTGGCCTACAAATAAACTTTAACAAATCTTCCATCTGGAAGATTATGTCTGGTAAACAAATTAACTCTCCCGTTTCTGCAAAACCCCAAAGATACCTAGGTTTCCCAATCTTCAAAACACCAACTGCAATGGCAAGAGAGATTCAAGATGCAATCCTCCATTTAACTGAAGCCATCACCACATCACTTTCTAGAGTATACCTTTCATTATATGGAAAGGTTGGCCTCCTCAACATGATCATAATGCCAAAAATCTCATATTACCTTCCATTCGTAAAAATGTCTAAACAGTTTCAAAATAAAATCAACCGATTATGTACCAAACTTCTTTGGAGAGGAAGGACAGTTGCTATTAGCTTGCGAGGCATCCAATGACCACGCAGGTTCAATGGACTGTCATTCCACTCAATACAAGCAATAATTTTACAGAAAACCCACAACACTCTACATAATCTGATCCTCTCCTATGGATACTCCAACATTATTAAAAAAATTACACCGACAGATCATCCTCCGCCCTCTGCCAGTTCATGGATAGCCTCCCTAATAGACCACCTACAACTTTATAACCCAATAATGCCCTTTAACCTTAACAAAAAAATCACCTTATAGGAAGCATACAATATAATCAACTATAATCAACAACCCATAAAAACCAGCCTAAAAGTAACCAACCAAAGACTCATTTCACACTTTAAAAGATGGAGTCTGGAACCCAAATTCCTTGACTTCATCATTAAAATAAATCTCAATGCGCTTCCTTGAATTGGTTCCTTTATTACCGAAGAGGTTTTGCCAGCATTGACCCTATATGTGGTCTGTGTGCTCATGAAGATAAACCATAGACCATATTATACACCAGTGCCCAAGACTTAAAACACTGAAAGATATAATTATAATCAATTCCAACATACGACCTGATATGATTTTCTCACTTGAAAATGCCATTCATAATGGGTTTTTTCAATAATAAGGCTTTCTACCTTTGTCCTTTATTCCATATGGATAGTGAGATGCAAAACTCTCATGGAATTACCCCCACCACAAATCATACCATTGTTTTATCAAACGCTCAAAAAAATCAAGAAACGTGACCAGCTCCTGGCCTCCAGTAAAGTCTTTGATGACACCTGGTCTTTAACTGCACTTTCCTTTTCCTGATTATCAACTCCCACCTACCCAGCATTATAGAATAGGAAATTCTAAAAGAAAATATTTATGTTTATATAAAAAATGCTTATTCCATTAATCAAGTTATTAGAATCTCATCACTATACCTAACCACATAAGAGTATAACAATTGTACTCTCATAACAAAATCTAGACAGATAACAAATAGAACATTATACAATCATATTATTGTACAATTTATTCATTTATCTATTCTTTATTAGTATGTAAACACTATTTATTGTTAATAAAATTTTTGTTGAAATGAAAAAGTAAAATTTAAAGATCGTTCAAAAGATGCAAATTTAGTCTGTTTTTTTTTAGTTAGTATAAATTATTTATTTTTAAATACATGCAATGAAAGATATTTCTTTGATATTATCTGTTTAATTAAAAATAAATGTTAAAATTGGAAAGAATGGAGGATACATGCCGATTATTTATCCAGATAAACAAAGAAGTACAAATGCAATAGCTTACCATCATAAAAGGTTTTAACACTAATTAAAGATGGCCAAAGTAATTCATAAAAAGGAAGACTTTGGAACTAAAAAGAAAAATAAATGTATAATCTTACCAACTTACACATTCTGATAACAATAATATATGCAGAAGCTTGAAAACTGGATCTAGAGTATAAAAAGAATACAGATTTTGATCTGGATCTTGTTCTCTTATTCTTTTAGCTGAAGGTTTCCATGAGGGTCTTAGTAGTGAAATGCATCTTCTCAGGATACTATTCACCTGCTGAATGAAGTCTCCATGCAGGGATGGGAACAAAGCATTGTAGACACCATCTTGCGAAAATGTCAACAAAAGAAATCGGTTAACTTCTAATGAGTTCAGAATCCCAGAAATACATGTATACTACAAGAATTTACACAGACTTACCAGTAAGCTATGATTATTCATACCCTAATTTGTGACAAAAAATGTTTGCAAACTAATGTTAACTATAAGCTTATAATATCAGTGGAGACATTAATTTTTATTATTCAAGGAACTTTCTAGAAGAAACTTAAGAAGATAAGAATTATGTGAATTAATCATTTTAATTATTTGATCAATGTTATTTAATAATTTATTGTTTAAATATTTTAATTTGTTTATAATAAAATATTTATCTTTAATGTTAACTTTTCATTGTGCATTATTATGGTTAGTTTATTAGAATTTATTATGTATAAATTGCCTTTTGCCAACATGCTTGTTTAAGTCCACAGAAAATTCCAAAAGAAAAATTCATATAAAAAGTTAAAGTGACAAGAAATATAATCCCGATCTTATTTTATTTATTAGTTATGAATTGATGATGCGATGTGACTGATCGATGAATTCTTGTATAGTATTCTGGTGCCCTTTTCAAATAAATAAAAAACTGATTTCACCAAAAGTGTACATCACTAAAAAATAGTAGGCCAGTTAATCAGGAAATATAACTATGTTCTTGAAATGTCTGGACTCGTAAATGATTGGAATATATATTTTTTTCATAGTTTGATTAACTTGCCCTTTCTAGTGTGTAAAATAAAGGCCTAAATCTCACCATGAATGGTAAAGAGACTGTAAATGGTACAATATGTATATAATCATTAAACACCAATCAACATTTAGACAATCCCAATATCAATAACAATCAATAATTTCAAACTGTTGTCAAGGCAATATTCTTTTAACAATAATTAGACAATTTTGGGATGTGTAAGTGTTGATTGGTGTTTAAAGGGATTTCACCTTTATCGTTAAAAAGAGGTTATAATAATTATTGGGATCATTTAAGTGTTGATTGGTGTTTAAAGGGATTCTTCCTTTATTGTTAAAAGGAGGTTACAATAATTAGACAATATTGGGATCATCTAAGTGTTGATTGGTGTTTAAAGGGATCCCACCTTCATTGTTAAAAGGAGGTTATGACAATTAGACAATATTGGGATCATCTAAGAGTTGATTGGTGTTTAAAGGGATTCCAGTTTTATTTGTTAAAAGGAGGTTACAATAATTAGACAATATTGGGATCATCTAAGTGTTGATTGGTGTTTAAGGGGATTCCACCTTTATTGTCAAAAGGAGGTTACAATAATTAGACAATATTGGGATCATCTAAGTGTTGATTGGTGTTTAAGGGGATTCCACCTTTATTGTTAAAAGGAGGTTACAATAATTAGACAATATTGGGATCATCTAGGTGTTGATTGGTGTTTAAGGGGATTCCACCTTTATTGTCAAAAGGAGGTTACAATAATTAGACAATATTGGGATCATCTAAGTGTTGATTGGTGTTTAAGGGGATTCCACCTTTATTGTTAAAAGGAGGTTACAATAATTAGACAATATTGGAATCATCTAAGTGTTGAATGGTGTTTAAGGGGATGCCACCTTTGTTGTTAAAAGGTTACAATAATTAGACAATATTGAGATCATCTAAGTGTTGATTGGTGTTTAAAGTGATTTCAATTTTATTGTTAAAAGGGAATTGCCTTAACAACCATTTGAAATTGTTGATATTTTCAAATCACCTCCCCAAAATCAGCACTAATGATTTGAAAGTTTTACCACTCAGTAATAATTTATATTAAATAATAAAACAAAATATGCATTTTTATTCTTTACCAGGTTTCCAGATTGAATAAACCAATTTCAGATACCATGAAAACATTTTGGCATTTTCTCAGTGGATAAACGTTCTGTCTAATTAAAAATCTTTTTTTCTCTTTTGATAAAGTGAACATTTTGAAATGCAAGCTGCTAAATAAAATGGCACTGACAATTTGAAATTTCAAAACTAATAATCATTTATTCAACAACTAAAATTAACTCATATATATGTAGACTCATAAAGTTAAAAATTATTTTTAAGTGCATTCATACAGCTAAGCATATAAAAAATAAAAAGGTAAAAGTAACTTAGCAACTAATACATATACATTCTAATGAAATAAGATTGTACTGACTTAAGGCCTTTTCAATAGAAGTTTCAAAATGAATATTTTTATCATAGTATTTTTATTTTTAGAAATTCCATTTTTAATCCGAATTTGGGGGGAGGGGAGACTTCAGATGTTTTTCTTTCAACTTGTTTCATTTTAAATGTTCTGTTTTCAAGAGTCTCAAATTTTCCAGAACTTTCTATAATTTATGGTGAATTAGCACACTTTATATTACTTAGCACTGCATGTTTTCTGGCTGTATCAACAGATGATCCTGTATTCCATAAAGCAAAAGTTCTATTTCTGGCAAAGATGATTAATATTCTATAAATTAAGCAGTATAATTGTACCAACCATGACATACTTTTTGCCATGTTATAGTTAACAAAAGCTAAAAAGTTTATTCTGATAAACTCTCCAGTCCAGACTAACTAAATAAAAAAAATATGACCTCCTTCTTTTATTCTCTCCCTTATCAATTTTTTTAATTTTTTAAAATTAAAAATATACAGTATATCAGTAATTAAAAGTACAGAATAAACTGAAGACTTCTTATCTTTTAATTATTGTTGTTAGATTCGTTTTTGTTATCAGTAAATCTAGAAAATTAATTTTTCTTTTTTCAAGCAAACAAATATAATTATTTCAAGTTTTTTTTTGCCTTAATTTTAAGCTATCTTACATGGATTTGATTTTTTTTTATTAAAATTCATTTTATAAATGATATGACTTTTATTTATTTATTCAACCCAAGTAAGATGCTTTTACATATCTCACTCACACACACACATACATTCCCATTGAAGAAAAAATTGTACTATTTAAAAGAATTTTAAATAATTTCAACAATTCAATACATGCTTACTTTATCAGCCATGTATGCTAATAACAAAATAAAAAATACAAATGTATTTGTTAATGATTTGTTGTAAATTAGTTATAATAAAAATATTATTACTCATATTATTAAAAAATTTAAAAATAGACTACAATATAATACAACTAAAAGTTATATCAAGATAAAATGGATTGCAATGCCATTTATATTAAATGAACAAGTTAAGTTTATAAAAAAATTGATAATGGTTTGTGTCAAATTGCTTTTTTCTCAACAAATATATAAATAAATATATTAATTAACAACTCTAAAAGCAAAAATTTAAGTTTGAATCAAAATTATGTTATATATAAATTAATATGTGAATGTGGTTTACAATACATTGGAGAGTCTAGATATATATTAGAAAAAAGAATAAATGAACATATGCTTTTATATAAGATCTCAAAAAGATAAACAATTAGGAAAAGATGAAAATAGATCTTCAGTATCTGTTATATTTGATTACAATACAACTTGTAAATATGGGTTTAAATTTGATTATACGAATTATATGTTCACACAATAAATGAAAATAAAAGAAGCTATATAATTTCAAGAAATCATCAAGTATTAATAAATTGTCAATCCTCAAGCATTAAAATAACAGAATTGTGTGAGAACTGAATAGAATTATGGGATTTATAAAACAATGTCTCATTTTGATTATTCAACTTTATATCATTAAATAGTTGACAAAGACTAAAAGGAATATAGTTGAAAGTACTTCTAATGGAATAAGTTGAAATATATGAATATTACTGCATTTAATATATATCAACTTGAAATTTATATATAAAGAATAATATAAATACATTAAAAGCAAAATTAAATTGATTCAAACTTTTAGTTATGGTGTAAATATTTTGTTGTCTTTCTTATTAACCTGGATTTCATTATTAAAATGAAATCTTGTTGCCAGCAGAAGATATTGGTTTATATGCAGATACATGCTATTTTATGATCTCACAGGAAAAATACCAAAAGCTCTTAAGTAGATCTTATATACCATCATCTTAAATCATATTCACTAACTAATATATGTCTCAAACAAAATTTTTATTAAACCAAGAAACTTTTTAAACAAATCATTTTGACATGAGAAATAAGTTCCATATAAGATCCCAAACTTTTTTTCTACACCAAACAATAAAATAAGCTGAATTCAACACTCTAATCTGTTTTTGGAATCTCATCAATAAAATCAGGATCAACCCAAGTTCATAATGAAATTATCAATTTCTAACTTATGTTGTTGTGGTTAAACCACAAATTATGAATTGAAACTAATAGAATTGAAGGACTTAAGAAAAGCCTAAGTAAATCCATTTTATATTTTTTTAGTTTTTTGGTTTAAAAATAAAATTCATATGCTAAATAATAAATAAATTGTGGCATAAACAGTTCTGCAACAATAATCAAGGAATATCATAGAAATATAAGTGAGAAGATTGATGTCTCTAGAATTTTAAGTGTGATTAAAAATATTTGTTTAATTTATCTAATTCAGTAAAAATACTGGATATAATTTTATTTTTACCGTGAAAAAAATTAACAGGTGAAATGAAATCCATTATAGTGGAAGCAATTTTTTATTTTTGTGCATTTGAATTGAGAGATGTAGATAAATATCAAGATGATTATTCTCAAACTAAGGTTGAAGGATTTTGTCTTGACTATTATTTATTTAGTTTCCTTTCTTAGGCATAATTTTTTATTGATGCTACCAGTTTTATTCTAAACTCGAAAATATTTGTTTGTCTTAATAAATTTGAAAATAGCTTGAATTAATGCATGTATCATTTTAAACTGTAAAATCATAAAGATTTTCATCCCTAGAATATTTATATAATAGAATAACTATCTTAGCTGTAAATACTATTTAAAATTTTAGTTACTTTCTTAGATAATTCAGAAAACTTTGGATGATTATCAGATTTAGCTATTTTAGAATGTTTAGCAATGGTAGCCATCTTTTTGTTCATAGATGGGGTTTTTTCTACTATAATAGGTAATGGACAAAACAGTCACTTTTAGATAGAATGAGTAAATTATCAACAACAAATTGAACAAAGATTAGTGGATTACATTTAATATGGTGACTTTAGTTTTTTGTTTCTACATACACACTTGTTGCATATAATCTTTTTTTATCTACTTCCACTGGAATTTTTTATACATTGAATCTTCATCATATATATATATATATATATATATATATATATATATATACAAATCAGCATATATATATATATATATATATATATATATATGCTGATTTGTAGAAAAAATACTTAATTCAATGTAATTATAAGCATTTATATACTTTGATTCTTAAAGTAATGGACATTATAAATATGTAGTTTTAATACATTTTTTGTAATTAAAAGATTTAGTAATAGTCAATATATTCATAATAACAAATAACTTAATTCTCCAATTCATACAATATGACAAAACATGAGCAGTTTCCCACTCTAATGACATCTACTGTAAACTTGAGTATTTTGTAATTTCCAAATACTTTACTGCATTTAAATTCATTTTTATAATCTGGTTTCTAGATTCTACTTTTATCAATAAGACTTTTGGGATTTAATTTTGGAAGCAATGCAATGAAACATTTAGCAGACATCTTTACCTCCGTTTTCTTTTATATTTATTTGAGTACTTGATTTGTTATTTTTACATTTTCATTGATTGTATCATGATTATGTATCAAACTTTGATTTTTTAAAAATTAATTGCCTTAAATTAGTTGAACTTCATTTTCACTTTCATTATGAATATCTACAAATTTTAGATATTTATAAGATTTTTGTCAATTTATAATATTCTGATTATTAGTGCTATTTAAGATTTTGGTTCCAATATACATGATAAATAATATAAAGGTAATTTACCATTCCTAATGGTTAGTTGCTTTGTAAAATTTATTTGTGCATATGATTCTTGATGTATCTAATCTTGATCTTTATATAAAAAATATAAAAATACATAAAGTTTATTAGAAATTTCACAAAACATTCTAAATGCATTAACAATTTAGAGTTGAATAATAATTCAATTTAATGATAAATAAAAAAAGAGAAAATATTATTCATTATTGACAATTTAACTACTACATTATTTTACTATTAAACATTAAATAATAATTTGTATTAGCAATTTGAAAAGAGATGAAAAGTATTTATCTTGAATTCATTAGCAGTATACTAAATTGTATAAATTATACAATTTATTGTTTTAAATATTATTATAAATATGATGCTTCAGATAACATTTCTTATAATAAAAAAAAATCACCATTGTAATGTTTGGAAAATATTCAAGGAAAATATGCTTTAATATACTATAATTAAAAATGGTTTATAATTTTTGTAGAATGCATTAATTAATAAATTGTAACTGACTCCACTTTATTGTTGAGTATAACTTTTAAATGACATATTTTTTAAAAATAAATAATTATCAGATTTTTTCACGATAATTGATATTTATTGTTTTATTATTCATATAATAATTGTTTGATAGGTTTATTCTCTTTATAGTCAGAAATCACTAAACATCACATGATCACTATCTCATACTAGCACATAGTTGTTATTAAACAATCAAAACAAAGCAAAACTCTCCATACAGTAGTACCATCTTGTGCCAACAAGAGCAATCTATGGAAGGCTTGTGCATAAAATCCCTATCTAGTGGCTACTCATCCAATATCCCCAGACTAGTTTCTGGCTTGTGGCCTTCATCAGTGAGGAGGCTTGGATCTGAGAGCACTGCACCTAGATCTTAGGATCTAATGCAACCCTGTAGCAGCCACCTTTTAACTCTACTTAACTACAAAACCATGAGAATGAAATTGAAAACACAATAATATTTTCAATCCAAGCTCAATAACTTATATAGTCATATGGGTCTGAACTCAATTCAGCACCCATACATTTTGGTGACTTTGGCTCTTTAACAACAATAGCCACCACTATCCTATTAGGCAGGATTGGTGCTAAACCACTAAACATCACATGATCACTATCTCATACTAGCACATAATTGTTATTAAACAATTCAAAACAAAGCAAAACTCTCCATACAGTAGTGCCATCTTGTGAACAAGCCTTCTGACATCCATTGATTGCTCCTGTTGGCACAAGATGGCACTACTGTATGGAGAGTTTTGCTTTGTTTTGAATTGTTTTATAGTCAGAAATGTTTCAGTATTTATTGTAATTCCCTTATCTGAACATTCTGATATGATTCACTTTATATTATACAGTAAATTTATTCTCACATTTTTGTGGTATCACTATATATTAAAAAATACAAAGATCATATATGTGTATTATATATTATATCAGTTAAATGTTAATAAAAAAATAAGCTAAAAATATTAATTTATAATATATCAGGAAAGTATTAAAAATTTGATAATAAAATATATTACAGTACATTCTGGTATAATGAATTAATTAATTCCTGAAATTAATCCATTATATCATCTGTTAACTGTAGCTTATACAGATATGCACATATTTAGAGGTAATCTCTTTCATGCCCATAGCATAAAACAAAACTAATATCCAAAATAAATAATCAAAATAAGTCATAGATCACATGACCCTATTCTCTTAAGCTTGTAAGTTATAAATAATGAGGATTGCCAATTCCTCAACAAGCTTTGTGATAAATGCTTAGCTAAAGAAAGCATTTAAAATATCTCTGTCACGACCCCAAAATATCCAGAGTATTTATTTTAAACAAAAAATTTGTTACAAAATAAAAATACATATATAAATAAATTCTTGTACAAATATTATAGTTTAATTTTAATTCAAACTAAAATTCAACTTTTAAAAGTATGAAATAAAAACAACTTCCCTAATAAAAATTGACAGATCATTGATTTTAGCAGTTTTGCTTTTTTTGCTTGGAAATTATCTTTTTTGATTCTACATTCTAATTTCTATTTGTGGCTCGTATTGATACACCCCCCCCCTCCGTGAATTATTTTGCATCTGTTGAAGTTGCAATTTTCAGTATGACTTAACAATACACCATAAAAAATAAACTTTAAAAATATTTATAATCCTATTAATTAAAAATTTATTCATAAATTGTATATTTTGATATATTAGTTTCAGAATTAGAAAATATTTTAATATTTTAAAACATCTAATTACAAAAAGGGGTCTTATTTATACAATGCCTATCAATAATTATAAGCAACATTTTTTTTTTTATAAAGATGGAAATTTTCAAATAGGAATCTTCAAAAACTTAGCAGAATCTGTGATCTGTATTGTAAGGGAAAATATAAAACAAGAACAATGCTAATGAAACAACATTGTCTTATAAATAGCAATATTCTCCTGTTGGACAAGCCAAAAAATGTGATGGACAATTAATAAAACAATGGATGAAAAGCTGCCTGACCTACAAATGCCCACATATTTAACCAAAATGTAATGGAACAATAAAATACTGTTCATCAACAATAATAAATGCTGTGGTAAGTGAAAACCAACCAACAATAATATGGATAAAACTAACCTGAATAGTTTGCAGATTTGGGTCATCATAAATGCAATAGAAAACATTATGATTGAGGAGGGCTAGCTGGCCTGCAAGTGCCTCATAGATTTCGGCAATCTAAAATAAACTAAATAAATGTTGTACTTAGACAACTAATAAAAATAACTATAAACTAATAAATGAATTAACCCACAAATGGCTCTATGATAGTTTAGAATTACATCTACAATGGACTCATGAATTTGTAATGTGCCAGTGGATCCAGGCATAAGTGTTTTTGCTTGATAAAGAAAAGAAAATTCAATAAGTGATTATTTGCTGATAAGATATGATATGGGGTGTTCAGTTTAACATCTTAATAATAAAATAAATTGTGTAGTAAGATGATTTTACATAATAGAATAGTTGGTGTGATAGATCAATCAATAGATACTTAGATTAATAATAAATATAAATTTATTAATATAAGCATTAACTCATTGAGATAGTTAAAGCAATTAATAATTTAAATAATAACTGCAATCTAACATTATACAATGGATATGTATAATTTATTCCTGCCAGATTGCAATCAAAAGATGTGATCTATAATTAAAATTATTAACACAGTCAAGTCATAAAGGGTTAACTACAGAGACTTTTTTTTTTTACACACAAAAAAAATATGAAATGTAATGGAAATTTTAATGTTATTTTTTATTTTAAAGAAAAAAAATCTCAAATCATTCAAAATCAAACAATGATTTATAATAAAAGTTATTTTATAATTTTGAACTAAATTATTTGGAATATTAGTTATATTCTTAAATTTTGATTGGTTTTATAAAAGTAATATGCTAATAATTAATTTAGACATAATTTGCTTGATTTATCTTTTTTTATTGAAGTGCATATCAATTAATTAAAAAACTGCTTTTTAATTAAGATTATTAATAAAGAAGACAGATTTTTAAAAAATATTTATCAAAAGTTATCATTATATTTTTAACTATTATTGGCAAGTGAAATTCACCTGAGTAGAGAATTCTAAGAGATTTGTTTATAAGCATCTGTTATCAAGTTAAGCATATGTGTAACTTTAATTTAAGCTTCCTTATTCTTCAGCATTTTTCTTGGGATCTCCATATTAGCAAAACAAATCTAGGGATCCTTTAAACATTTTTAATCATTAGATGATATCCAATTATTTCTTTTGTCGATGTTAAAATCCATGGTAAATTTAATTGTCCAAGCTTCTTGGAAGTTATCATAGAGTTTGTTGTTAATCATTCCATTTTAATCATAAAGATAACAAATGACAGGAAATTTGTGTTCTTTCTCTTCTAAATAATTTTCTATTCACAGTATATCATTTCTTTGCTACAAATCCAAAATTTATTAATAAAATATATGTAAAAGTAAAACATAAGGTTTTTTTTTTTAAAAAAGTATGTATATATCTTTCTGAGCTTGTTTTATCACTTAGCAACCAACAAAAAAAATAATGTTGCAGTCTTTTTCTTTTTTTTAAACACTTGCTTGTGAATGTATGATTATCTTTTTTTAATCTTAAAAAGGCACTGTTGTCATTGACATAATTCAATAAAATATTTCATTTTTAAATTTAATAGATAAAGTATCCATTCACTCTACATTTATCCAAATTAATAAACATATTTATTAAACATAAGATCTTTAATTGTTTTCTTTATTTAGTTATTCATAAACTATAAAGGGAACTATAAATGGTGACATGTGTAGGTCATAATATAGAAAAACATTTAGAGGGTTTTTAAAATAAAATAAATATTATTAATATTATTTGTTTTCAAATATTTATTTTAATAATAACATTGATAAAGAAGAAAAGCAAAATAAAATAGTATCTAACCTTTAAATATATGTATATACAATACATATATATGGAAATATTTAATATATAGAGTTATCCATTTATAATTGTTTAAGTAAAAAGAACATAACTTAGAAGACTTAGTAGGGGTTTATTATAATAAGTAAGAAAATTGAAAAATGTGATATACTTTGATTTTTTACACTATAAATGTAAGCTGCAATGTTTTTTTCCTATATTACATCCAGAGTGACATTTGAAAGTGGGTCATCTTTTGAATGCAATTAAGTCTATCAGTTTTACTTTAAGGATTTGACCTGGAGCAGTTGGTTTTTAATTAATTACTATTCTAAGTGCTTTCTAATTAAAAATTATAAATGGATAACTCCACACATTAAATATTTCCATCTAAAGACACCCATTAAAAATATTATAATACATATATACATATATTGTTATATTATTAATTGGTGGTTGAAAAAAAAAAATTTATTAATTGAAAGGAGACTCTTTGATTCCTCTTGGAGGCCTTAAAAGAACTGAGCAAGGTAAATTTCTGATGTCTACTCCATATGTTTTTATCATTGCAGTTATTATTACAATGTGATTATTCATATTGTATATGAATATGGGTAGGCTGCTCACCAACAAACATTAGCCAGTATGATGAGGGTTTTTCTTTCTAATTCTGAGTTTAAGATCAAGAAATACTACAATCTTTTTTCTCAGTTGCTTGATAGCTCTTAACTGTAATCAGGTGTGTTTTATTGAAAGCAAAAGGAATGTGTGTGTGGATGAATTTTTTTCTAATAGATATTTACACTTATGACAGTTAAAATTAAGACATGGCCCTTAATCCCAGGAGACTGTAAAGTTGCCAGTGATTGGGAGTCAAAGGCCAAGGGTGCTAAAAATTTTGTGGTTGCTAACCCAGACTTCCAATTGATTACAGTATTTTATTTAGATAATTACAACTGCAAATCATTTTCAAGTGAAGGAAGATTGCAAGAATTGAAAGAACTATCTCATTTTAAATGGACATTTTGGACTTTGGTGAAGTTTGAAGAAAAAGTGAAGAGACAATTGATCTAAAATGTGGTTTTATATTTGTACTACAAAGGTACAAACATTGTAAGTATAAGTGGAGTAGGACTCATAAATAAAAAGCGGAAGTACAATATTTTTGAGATTGATGGTGGCAAGATTAGTTATTCAATTTAAAAGCAAATACCAAATGTAGTTAATTCAGGTATATGCCCAACAAGTTTTTATTGTGATGAAGAGGATTTTTATATGAATGTATAAAAGGTTTTTGATCAGACAAAACATATTAAAATTATCATGGGAGACTTTAATGCTAGAATTGGCAAACAATTGAAAGATGACAGTACTATATGTAAATTTGGTTAAGGTGATAGAATTGAGAGAGGTCAAAGACTTGTGGAGTTTGCAGAAAAAGAAAAACTTGATATTATGGAACTCTTTTTTTGAAAAAAATGTTAACAGAAATGTATATGGAAGCATCCAAATGAAGTTACTGCAGAATTGTATTATATTTTGACTAACAGGAAATATGTATGCCAAAGTTGCCATATTTTTAACAAATTCAACACAAAAATTGATCATTGATTAACGAGATTTAATATATATGTTAATGCAAAACTAGATTCACAGTTGATATTCCTAATTTTCAGAAACATTTCAACGAATTTAAATTAGAACTTGTAAATCATTTTCAAATATTAGCAGATTTTGAACATGATTTAAATTTGAATGAAATCTATAAAAAAACAACTGGTACACTTTTAAAAATTGCAACAAAGATAGCTGGTAGAAAAAAGTAGCAATTGACTAATAAAATTTCTACTGAGACAAGAAAACTTATAAAGAAAAGAAGGAATATATAAAAATGATGCATAAAGAAGATCTGAATATGTCAAATTTTGTAAAATGCTATGAAACACAGTTAATAATGATATAAGAAAGTATACTTGTGAACAAGTAAGGAAAGTTGTAGGAGAAAATTGAAGTCTCAAGAGTGTAAAAAACATCTTAATATTGGTAAGAAACTTATTTCCACAATAAGAAAAGAGATGGAACTCTTACTAAAAAGAAAGATGACATCATTAAGAATTATCTTCTGAATTGCTCATGATTTTAAATGAAGAAATGAGACATGTAATTAAATTTATGAAAAATGCTAAAGTTCCAGATAATCCTGGAATTATAATTGATCTAACAAGAAACTGGAGAAGAAATAGAATTTTTTTTTGCAAAGTTTCATATCAAATGTCTAAATGATAAAGATGTAGTAGATGACTGGAGGAATGTAGTATTAATATTGATATTTAAAAAAGGTAATAAAGAAAATATTAGAAATTACTGACCTATCAGGTTTTTATCAGTTTTATACAAAAGTTTTACCAAAATAATTACAACTCATATACAGAGAACATTGGATTTCCACCAACCAAGAGAACAAGTTGGATTTAAAAGTGGTTTTTGTACAATAGATCATATCCAGGTATTGAGAAAAGTTATAAAAAGGACAAATGAATACGAGTTTCCATTATGCTTTGGATTTGTAGATTATGAAAACACATTTGATTATCTAAGTGTTCTTGCTGTGATTAAAGCATTAAATCATTAACATATAGACCCAGGATATTATTGTATTTTGAAGATTATTTATAAAAATGCTACAGCAACAATTAGATTACATAATAATACTAGAAAAATTAACATTCAAAAAGGTATATAAGAGGATGAATCCATATCTCCAAAATATTTTACAGCAGTTTTGCAAGAAGCATTTTGTAAATTGAAATGGGAAGCTAAGGAAATAAAAGTAATTGGAGATTATTTTGTCATGTAGATTTTACAGATCATGTTGTTGTTTTTGCGAATAATGCTTTAGAACATCAGGAAATGTTGCAAGAGTTATCAGATGAAAGTAAGAAAATAGGATTAAAAATAAATGTTAAAGAGGTTAAAATAATGTTCAATGAATTTCTCAAAAGAATAAAATAAATATTGATCATGATAGTTAGAAGATGTTAATAACTACAAATATCTTGATCAGAATATTACTTACAAATGGAAACAATGGATAAAATTAATCATAGAATTAAACTTGGCTGGATTGCTTTTGGTAGATATAACTTAATATTAAAAGGAAATATGCCTATTTGTTTGAAAAGGAATGTTTTTAATAAATGTGTATTACCAGTTCTCACTTACAGCCTGATATTTGGAAACTTAATGAAAGAGCTATACTAAGATTTCAGACCACTAAGAAAAGTAGGAAGAGATATATTTTAGGAGTAACAAGAAGAGGTTGAAAATGAAATATATGGGTGAGAGAACAAACAGGAGTTACTGACATTATTTAAAGATTTTAGAGACTGAATTGTAGCTGGGTGGGAGATATTGTTAGAAGAGATGATAATAGATAAACAGTTGAAATTTTAAATTGGATCCCAAGAGATTTAAAAGACCTGAAAAGTGACCACATATAAGATGGATGAATGAAATAAGGAAGTGTACTAAGCTGATGTGGCGAAGATAGGATAGAGATCAGAGAAGATGGTTTGAACTTGCAGAGATCTTTATCCTGCAGTGGATCAATAATGTTTGAAATGATGATGATGATGATGATGATTTGGCCTATTTCTTTGACAAACTAATATTTAAAAATGTAATCAATATAGTAATAGCAATTTCAATATTTATAATCAAAAGTAATTTTGCGTGAAGATAACTAATTTCATTATAATTTTTAAAAAATATAATTGAAATTGTAATATCTAAATCCATCCAATAAATGTATTTTAAAAGTGCTTTTACATTAAGGAACACTTCTTTTTTTTTTTCAATTATAAAAAAAAATCTTTGAGTAAAATCACTATATTACACCAATTATGATTTTTTTTGATAAAAACTATAGAAAATTTTACATAGAGAATAAAAAAAAAATTCTAGACTTGCAAACATGACTAAGGGTAAACTGAAGTTCATAAATCACTTCACTTTTACCTTTTAGTTTTAAAAATTTTATATTCTAATGTTGTGTTCTAATTGTTCTTTTATGTCAGAATGAAAGCAAACAAGTTGGAAAGCTGAATGAATTTACACTATTAAAAATTATTTGTACTTTCATGCTTGGAATTTTTTTAAAAGCAGTATAGTCCATATTATGTTGATAATGCTACAAGTAATGATATTTAGCATCAACTACAGGAACCAGGTTTTATGGAAATTTTATTTAAAAATTGGCTGCTGCTTTATAAATGAATAATTTTTGTTTTTGCCTTTGTGTTGCTAAGTAGTGGCTCATTCATGATCTTGCAACTCAATTTGAGATAGTAGAATTTCCTCTGATTATTGCTGTACTTTTCTCAAAGGTATTTTTTAGTGATTTTTGCTTAGCATTCATCTTGAATCACATTTATCAATTTTTCTTTAGTCATTCAAAATTACTTTTATTTCTGATTTGTATTGATAAATAAAGTGGGTCTTTTAATGTATTTAAAGTCCAGCTTCTTCCACAGTTATTTGTAAGATCCTAATGACAATTTGGGGCATATTTGCTCTTTTTGTGTCAGATCATAATATTATCTATTCATAAAAATTATTGAATGAAATATTTTATATTTGAATTCCATTTTTAAAATAGAAACAACTTTTAGTTGAGATATTATAAAAGAATGAAAATATGTTTTAAAATTTAAAATTAAACTTATTATTATTTAAATTTTACAAAAAATTTCTTTATTAATGTTCATTAAAGCAATTTTTGTTAGGCAGTAAAAACTGCTTTATGTTTTTATAATTTGAACTTGTCTTCTTAAAAACAAATAATTTAAAATAAAATTTAATTGTAATTATGTAGTTTTTTAAATTTAATATATATATATTACAAATATATTCTATAAATAAATTTATATATGTAAATAAATTATGGAAAATTATAATTTTCAGCATATTCTAAAATGTCTGGTATCAAATAATTTAGCTATCAGTAATGCTGTCAGTTTCTTTGTTTTCTGATACAACCAATCAGGACATTATCAGTTATGTGATATTTGTATGAGGTCTATATGATACTGACATCTTCAGATTTTTTTAAACTAATAGTTTTAGTTGTGATTTCTGTGCAAAAAAATTTACATAACCGACTAGCATTATATATAACCACAAAATAGGAAAAGCTGAAAATGATAGCAACAGCATTGCAAAATGTCAAATTCCTCAAAATTTACAAGAAAGTCACTTTTTCCACAAACATATTAAAAGATTAAATAAACACTAATAAAAATCACTTTACTTTTACTTTTCATTTGAAAATTATTTTTCTTATTAGTATAAATTGTTTTTGAATCTCTACTTTTTAATATCTTTGAAATATCCTGCATGTATCTTTTGCAACAATTGCATTTATTGATAGTTTTACAGCTTTTATGTTTGGAATTTTTTCCCCCACAATTATATCAGTCAGCTTTTTAACCCTGACTTTTTAAAATTATCAGTAAAGTCATTGAAAAAAAAGATTAATCCTGTATGCTTTCACTGCTAAAGATACAAGAAAACAGATTAAGCAAAAAAATTGATAACTTAAGTCATATAAAACATGACCAAGATATCTTCAGTGCAATGTTTTCCTCCATTGTGTCACTTTAATTTAATAAGAAAAAGTTAGAGTAATTAATTTGTTGAAAATAAAAGCTTTTATTATAGCTGACTTCACTGTAATTTAAAAAGCAACTACTCTGTCACATATTTGTGATAAGATAAAATAAATAGTATTAAATTTTGATTTAGCAAGGACTAGTATATAATTTATGGATTTGATTTACTATCTTTTTATATACAGATAAAACATTATTAATCAGAAATCCTGTAAACTCAGTTATTTATCTTAATATTATTAATAAACCATGTTTTAAAAAAATGTTTTTGTATTTTCAAAATTGCGTTGATATGACCTGCATGGCTGCTATGAATGCGTGACTGATTAAAGCTTAAGGTTCATAGATGGGAGTGCTCACACTTTTTGTGAACTCACAGTGCATCACATCACTCTTGACAATAAATGATAGGATTATTATTTATTGTGTTGGTATAATTGTTTAAAGCAAACATATTCTAATTGCCTTTTTCTTCACATTATTATATTTTTGACCATGTAATAAAGTGTGTTGTGAGTGAAGGTGGAGTTGGAATAGGGAAAAAAAATATGAATAATTTTTTTCATACCTTAATTGTTTACTTATTTATTAATTATAAATAATAGAAATATAACACTGAAATCATTACAATGTAATTAACTAGAGTTCTTGAGCAACTTGTTTAAGAAGCCTTTTTGTTTTATAAAAGGAGCATAGCCATTGTATGCAGATAATTAAACTTTGATCTACTTTTCTGTTCCATAAATATTATTCATATTTGAATTTTTATAATTTAATAAATTACCTGCTCTTAATAACTGTTTTCGTTATTATCAATTTATATATAATTAGCATTTGCATGCGAATTGATATTTCATTCAAGTAAAATATGATTTAATTTATGGAACTTAATAATTATTGCTTCTCTTGTAAACATTTTCATGATTTTGTAATTAGTATGCTGTACAAACTTTTGTAATATATAATTTTGCTTTTAAAATTAATGATATGATTTACTCTGAACATTATTCTGAGATAGGAATTTTAATGTTTTATTATAGTTCTTCAGAGAATAAAATTTTAAACAATAATTATACATATATATCAACTATTAATTATTGTTATTATATATTAGTTGTCATCAAATTCATTTTGACTCCTGACAATCATGTAAATGACATTGTGCCCATTATAAACCTTTTAAACATATACAAGAGTAATTTATGTTTTATTTTCTTTACTGCAGTTTCAAATATTATTACTATTGTAATGACTAATCAACTTCCAACATTATCTTATATTGCTGCTATTAAGGCTGGATTTAGTTACTGTGTGACCCAATTGCATTTTCGTTGCTGAGACCCTTCAAAATATGGCTCTAACTTTTATAAATAAATATGCATTTTTTAATATAAAAAAATTAGTAATTGAATTGTATAATTTAAACAAAATATATATCATCTCCACTGAAGCAATATAAAACAATGTTTAAAAATATTTTCTAGCTTTTCGCTCAGAGCTGTTTTCTAAAATTGAATACAGCCACCCAGTTTTATGATTTTCAATGGATAGGATCACCAAATTGTTTAATCTATCAGAGTTATAATTGATTATAAATAATTTTTTATTAGTTTTAACATAGGAAAAGTTATCTTTTGCAGAATCAACTGACACTGGTATGGTTAAATATATCTGAAGAGCAATGAAAAGATTTTTAAAAGCTGTAGTTCTACCATTTTCTGCTAGAAATTGAAACATTTTATAAAACTTTCCATAATAATCTAATGAAAGAATAATTTTAAAGCTTCCATTTCATCGATTATCTAAACCCATCTCTTTTACAAAATCAGTATATGCATTTTCTTATGTATTTCTAGTATTCATCAGAGGCATATTTAACAATACTGCATGCTTTTTTAGTTTATCTTTTTCCATTTTTTAAAATTTGTCCAAAAATCCAAATAAATCATATAATTTTTCAGTTGTTCAAATGGAGTTTATAATGATTGTTTTACTTTATTTAAAACTACATTAAAAAAATTTACTTTGAACAATTTCTCAATCTTTTATTTTGAAATTCTGCACTTACCTCCAAATCTTCCATAAGTGTTTTGGTCTTAACTAAATACTTACTTGAACCCATTATCTCTGTATTTCATCAATCACATAATAGTTTTTCTATTGAAGAAAGCACTATAGAAATATCCATGGAATCATATTGAAGTTCCTTATTAAGAAAATTTATCTGGAAAAGTAAATCATACCAAAGAATGAGGGATTACTATAAACTTGTAAATTTTTATTGAGGCTGCATTATTTTTTACTTGAAGATCTTTTGATATTTTTAATATTTGAAGAAGTGCATTATAGACTTTATCTACTTGATACCTTACCACCTTAACACTTTGAATGTGACATTCACACCTTTATTGTAAAAAGGGTTCAAGTAAAACCTTTAATATATTTATGGAGAATTGACTATCTCTTTGTGGATGATGATAATAAAACTAAAGCATAAAGGCATTGAAGTATACCAAAATTAATGCAGTACAAGTTTAGCTGGATTTACTAAAATAAGATTGTAATTATGTTAAGAACAGGGAATAAAAATGCTCTTGAATTTTTCTTTAAGAGTCTAATCTAGGCTGAACTTTAAAATTTTTTATTTTTATATTTCAACCATTTTCATACCTTTATCTCTGTTATTATTAATATTCAATCCTTGTTTCTTCATTCAACAAAGCATTTTTTGCTGCTTTTTACATTTATACATTTAATAAATGGTTCATAAACACTAATAATTGAACCAATTTTTTTTATACAATCAGAAACATATCTGAGAGTAAGGAACATTTATTTTTGGTGACTGATATCTGGAGTACAGTCAAAAATTATATAGCAAAATATTTTTCTCATTTTATTCGATTTATAATTTGGTTCTGGATTTTATTCTCCATTAAATTCATTAATTCATTTTAAATTGTTTTGCTTAAGTAATATTCTCAACCTTGTTTACTGGCAACTTGTTAAAGATGCCTTGAATTATTGGGTCAAAATTTCCAGCCAGTTTAATGTTTTCAACAGATCCTTGAAATGCCAAATTATGTTCAACTGGAAATTGTATCACTGATAATAATTTTTCAAAAACTTGATGTAATCACAATTTTTCTTGATTCAGTACTCTCCACAGCCGAAAGTCTCTTTTGAAGTTTTGTACATTTAGCATTACAATCAAATGTTTTGATTTTACATGTTTTGCCAGTCAGGTATAAGTATTCAGCCTATTATTGAATCCTGAAGTGGGCAAAGCAATCACCATATCTTTGTGGAAAAAACTAAAATAAAAACAAAATATTTTATCTTTTTTATCAGAATATATTATCTGGGGAACAGATACAATTTCACAATTTAGAAATTTTCTTTTAAGATGAACTTTTGGAAAAATGAATTCTATTATTTTGGTGGTGATAATCATCAATGAGAATTTTTGGTGATTCTTTTTTCATTAAATAAGCTCTTATTAGTTGGCTCATTTTCTCTGTCCAAGCATAATCATCTGTTATATTTAGTAATTCATTAATTATTTTTTTCTATTTTCAGGCACACCACACTGAATTATTTCTAAAATACTGTTTCTTTCTTGTAAATGTGTTTAGCAGTTTAGAGTTTTATATTTTTAAAGAAATATTTAAGATTTTAAAGCAATTAATTTAGTAAAACTAAGATTTTTTTTTTTTAATATTTTATGTAAAAAAAAAATAATAATGAGTTTAGTATATATGAGTTCACTGAATTGTTCTTCATATAAAATGATTAAACTACATTATCTTGCTATAGAAATAATTCATATAAATGTAAATAATGTAATGAAATTACAATTTATTTGACTAATGTAATTTTTTAAAAATAACATATGACGTGCTTATTTTTTTGCAACTGCACTGAAGACAACTGGTTATATGCATCCTACACATAGCAAGAGAGTTGGTAGAAACTGCATTGCAATTAGTCATTTCTGCACTGTAATATAGATAACTAATAATAATATATAAGAAAAGTATTTGAGTATATATAAATGTTTCAAGTTATTGTAATTTTTGAAATAAGTTGTTTTTTTAATACACTTTTTAATTACATAAACTTTGACAGGCATGATATCCTCTTCAAACAGGGCTCAATGGAATATACTCAGTCCAATTAGTTCATATCTGGCCCTGGCTGCTTCCTATTATAAATATTAATAATATAATAAGAAAATTCAATCAAAACAAATACAACAAAGCAAAACAAAAGTAGAAAGTAATAGTTGTAATTTCATCATATCCAATGTTTTCTCTAATTTTTACTAACTCTAGTATGCATTTTCTTTCATCTGTGCATTTTTTACTAAATCAAAATAATTTGTGCACCATTTGAAATAATAATACTTATTTAATTGATTTTACAATCAATATCAGTAGATTGTTTCAAGGTCAAGGGTTGAGGTAAACATATATATCATTGAATGCCATCTGATCATCAGTGCATCAGTACAGAAAAAAAAATCTTTTTGAATTGTACTGTGTGGATGTACCTTTTTGTGCATTAATTTTTTAAGCACTGTATGCATGCGCTAGCACAGGGGTCCCCAACCCTATACCTGTGGGCACCATGGTGCCTTCAGACCATTTTACATGTGCTCACCACTATCTGAACATGGTAAAAATTATTTATCTGATAGAAATAAATTTAATTTTTAAAATTTCTTATAAGTTATTGTATTATATTGTGATCAAATAGTAGGGAATACTATACTTTTACAGCGTAAAAATATAAACGTTAATTATAGGTTAAAATTTTATTTTTGAAATAAATATTTTTTTGTACATTATGTGTATTATTAACAATATTCAACTATAAATTTACATTGAAAAAATAAATGGTGCCCGCCACCTGGCCGGTATTATAGAATGTGCTCTTAAGTGCAAAAAGGTTGGGGACGTCTGCGCTAGCATATACTTTAGAGAAAACACTGATCATATCTTTGCCTATGAAACATAAACTGTAAATATGTTAATATTTATATATAATTTATTATCAATAAAGTTTTTTTATAAAATAAAATAATAAGGACAAAAAACAAGGTATAGATTAATTTAATGAAATTTATTAAAGAAAAGATGTAAGTATAAATATTTAATTAATAATGAGAATTATAATTGACAGATAAAAAAATATTACATTTAGTATGGCAACTTAGAATTTTCTGAAAATTTACTAATCATGAACCTATTAAAGTATCATCTTTGGTCGAATTTTTTCTCACATTATCAAAAAAAATCTCTGCAGAAATATGTGCTATCAAATAATAATATTCTTTGTGTGTTTAATGTTTAATATTTAACAAAATTGACTTCCAAGATATATTTCATGCTAAACCAACACTCTTCAGTTGGTCCAGGTTACAGTTTTTTATGCACAATATCATTTATTCAACAATTTATTTAATACTACACTTTGATCTACAACTGGCAAAGTTCCTTCACTTACATCTTTGACACTATTAGCTTTATATAAATATATTAATCATTATTTAAGTTAGAAATTATTATATAATTCCTAGCCCAGATGAAAACTTTAAATTTGGTTAAAGATTAATATATCTATTTTTTTATATAATTAAACATGGTGTCATTAATTAATTTTATTCCCTCTCCCCATGTTTTAGCTTTTTTAGATAAACTTACAATTTTTCTTTCATCACACATTTTTGAAACATATTAATTAAGAATAATATTTCTGTAGTATAATTTTCACTACCACACTCATGAAATATAGGGACTGGTTTCTATCCATCTTTAACACATTGTGGAGGAATGTAATCATAAATGTATAACCAGAGATGTGAAAAGAATCTATGTCCCCCAAGATGCACATTTTATGCTGATAAAAATATGTGCAAGAGATTGTGGGCTAAGTCATCTGATAAGTGCTGGTACAGCACAAAATGTGAATTTGGGGGATTATAGATTTTTTTAACATGTCTTTGGTTATATGTTTATGATTACATCCCTCCACAAGATGTTGAAAGCATATAGAAACCAGTTTCTGCCTTGCATAAGAATGGTGTAGTGAAAATTACACTTCAGAAATATTATTTATTATTTAATTATCTCTAGTCTAATGAATGACTAATAAAAAATATTAATTAAGATATTCAAAAAAGGTAAATAACCCAAGATGCGTATCATGCTAAACTAACACTCTTCATCTAAAAAACAAATGAATATATTACTCTTTAACAGAGTTTAAACTGTATGTCAGATCTAAAAATGATATGATAATCCCTATTGAAATAAATGATTATTAATAACCATTAATATACAGTATGTAGATTCAGGTTTTATACTTATAGATCAAATTGTAATGATCTTTATTTTAACCAATTACCGCTTGCTCTTTCTTTTTTTAAATTAGCATATAATACATTTACTCAGGGGTCCCCAACCTTTTTGCACTTAAGAGCACATTCTATAATACCGGCCAGGTGGCGGACACCATTTATTTTTTCAATGTAAACTTATAATTGATTATTGTTAATAATACCCATAATGTACAAAAATATTTATTTCAAAAATAATATTTTAACATATAAACTCTTTTACACTGTAAAAGTATAGTATGCCCTACAATTTGATTACAATATAATACGATAATTTATAAGAATTTTTAAAAATTAAATTTATTTGTATCAGATAAATAATTTTTTATCATGTTCGATATAGCGATGGGCACACGTAAAATGGTCTGCTGGCACCATGGTGCTTGCGGGCATAGGGTTGGGGACCCCTGTATTTACTTATCTGTTGTTTTTTTTTTTAAAAAAAGTATCTAATCTATTTTTATTTATTTATTATCTTTTTTTTATTTATTTATTTAGCATATATGAATTAAAAAATATTAGTGCTATTATGAATAATATTTCTGTAGTGTAATTTTCACTATATGGTTCTATTATATTTTAATAAGATTTTTTCTACAAAGATGGTATTGAATTGAAATGAATGTCAATGAAAAAAAAAATCAAGACTATTTTTCTGAAATGATTATTTAAAATTTATTAGCACTGTTTTAAAAAATAAATAAATTATGTAATTGTATATTAGAAATAAATTCGAAACAATGGAATATATTTGTACTATTTTATACTCACAAAATAAAAATGTTCAAAGATTTTTGTCATGAAAAACCAGAATATAATTTAGATTTTTATTTCCTTAAAGTCGTTCATTCTTTATATTATCTGAAGGATTGATTATTGATTTTAAGAATATGTTTATACATTTTATTATATAGGCAATTATAATTAAACCCAGAAACATTTCATTTTTGAGTCTATCAATCACATTAGAGCCACACTGAATAGTATAATATACATTATTTTATAATTATTATAATATACATACACACATACCTATATATTACCACTTTTATTTTATAAAAGTACATTCAATGTTCAATAAATATATCAAAACTTATTAGTCATTCTTGATTATTATTGTAAGTGCTTCCAAATTGGTATTGATTCCTGATAACATATGAATAGAATTTTTTCAGAATATTTTTCATTATGAAATCACTCACCTCTTTGTTGGTAGTTGTCCACTTCTTCATTCACCACAAACTTTTTTTAGCATTATCTACATTTTTGTTAAATTAGATATCTTGTGACATGATCAAAATGAGATAATTTAAATTTGTTCATCTGTGCTTCAAGTTAATTGAATTAAGTACTCATTTTTAATTTTTTATGCTCTGTTCATTACATTTTCAAAAATCTTACTGAAAAGTATCTTAACAACTATCATGTAGTCTTGCATTGGTGGTCGAGAGGTCAGCGCGACTGCTTTGCACTTGCAGGCAGTTGCCCGGGTTGCTGGTTCGTGTCCCGGCCGATACTATGACACTTAAAAAAAAACAACTATCATGTAAGCAAAGAAATATTAATCATAGAGATTCATTTTCTATAGATTATAGTGTGCTTTTATCGCAATAAAAAAAAGGTTCATTCAAAAAGATGATAAAGAGTATTAAATTACTGATAACCAGAAAGGCGTTATTGATATTATTAAAAAAAAAATTCATGATTTCCCATAATAGATCTTTTTTTTTTTTAGTAGACCCTAATTAAAGATATATTCAGAGTTAAACAAATGTCGGATGTTTTTATTAATATCTACTGACATTATTATTTATAAAATAATTGCATTTTATTATATTTGAATAAAGTACTATAACTTAATAATCTATACTGCCAAATTTGTTTGCACTCCATTTGAAAATATCCTCTTTAGATAATTACATTAATGATTCATTAGGCTAATATATTATTTTAAACTCAGATGTAAGCTTGCAGTTGTATATTTAATCATTTTCGTCACGTGATAAATTGTTAATTAAATAATTTTAGGAAAAATTTAAACTTTCTAAATATATTCAACTATAAACAATAATTCATTCAGAAAATACTATTTTAAGTGTTAATATTCTTAGCTCTATTGCTGGTCACAACTGGCTTAAGAATTGAAACAATAAGCTTTAAATGCATGAATATTTTAAAGATCAGTTTACTCATCTGAGTTATTGTGTCAAAGGTGACAGTCAAATGATGGTCCTCCTGGTTTTTCCATTTTTCCCTTTTAACATTTTTTATTCATATTAAACATATCAAGATTTTCATTGCAAAAATTCTTATTCACAAGGTTTTCACTTTGAATACTGTGATAAAATAAACATTTTCATAGCATGTAAAAATAATCATGGTCACAACTAAAACTTCTAGGAAATCTCATTAACTATATATCAAAAGATAGCAGATGAATTTAATGCATGCCATTCAAGGAGGATTTCACTTGGCTTTTCCATGGTGGCAAAGGTGTACTCAATGAAAATCATAGATGTAACACACTTGATTGAACACATAAAGAGTGAATGTGCTAAAATTGATGGCAATGTGGATTTATTTCATTGAATTCATGTAAATTTTACAAAGTGCATCAACCTTTACAGCACAAATGATGAAAATCATATTGTAGATGTTATTTAATATTCCATTTGAATAAAATGTTAATAAATTTCATTTCTTGAAAATATGTATTTTTACCCTATGTCCAGATTTTTGAACATTCTGTATGAAAAGCAACAAATTTATTTAAAGGGGAAAAACACTTTCTATATTAGCTAAAATAATGGTATATATATATATATATATACCATTATTTTATATATATATATATATATATATATATATATATATATAGAGAGAGAGAGAGAGAGAGAGAGAGAGAGAGAGTTGGTGTACCATTTATAATGGTTTTTATCTAGCCCAAGTTGGTGCCATTTATAACAGTGTAAGTATCTAGTCCTAGTTGATATGCCTATGTCAGATTTTCATTTATAATGGTATGTAGTTTTAACATTTATAACAGTGTACAGGGTGCACCTGTGGTGATGGTAAATCATAATCATCAGCCCATAGTCATGCAGACAAATTCTTACTCTCAGACAAATTCTCATAGCTGAATAATTTAAAATTAATGTTGCACAAATTGCATACTTTTTACTTTTTCAGATGTGGTTGAGATCAAGTTGGGTGACAATTTTTTAGTGATGGTAACCAGGATATTCACAGTTGACTAGCTGTATTCTTATACTGGATTAATATATAGATTAGCTCTCTACTGGTAAATGTGATCCAATGAGTTGGAGAGAGAACAAATAAATTCTTGTACTTCAGTGGCCTAAGACAAATGGATAGACACATATATAATAGATCATATTTAATCTCTTAACATCATAGGTTTTTATGATTCACTGCTGGTAAGCATACCCAAGATCAGTTCACAAACAATAGATAAACAAAAGGACAAACATTATTTGTACAGCTATTTAGTCTATCGCTCTCTAGTTTAACAATCAACATAATGATGATGTGGATGATCCTCTCCTCTGCCACTTTATAACTAATATCACAACTAACATAAATCATGTCTATTTTTAATTTGTTCTGGTATATATCAATATATAATATAACAACTTTCAGTAGTTCTATGGATACTCCAATGATAATAGGTTAATATGCATAGCCTCTTTTAAGTCATTATATATAGCTTTCTAGCTCTAGCCATTGATTACACTATCACATTTTTAAACTAGGTTTTATGATTGAAATCCACCAGTTATGATGATGCCTAAGCTATTTTTCACAAGAAAAATAATCAACCTTAAGAAAACTATAAACTTTTTTAATCAAAGAGATTGAATTTTATTATTAGTTATAAATATACATTGAAAATATATACATAAAAATCAATAGATTGGTTACATTTAATGATAACAACAAATATACCCCCCCCCACTAATGAATTAAAACTCAATCATTAGTGGCATATAATATGATATATGGATGTTGACACGTTTAGTAGGTGTATAGATATTTCACAAGTCCTGGAAAATTTAAATTTCACAAATAAACACTTGAAGCACATAAATTTTTGTGTATATCGTACTTATTATTATTGCTGCCTGCCTGGTTTTATAGACCCTCGGGACATAGCAGAATGGCTGCAGCTTTCCCTTAAAAAAAATGAAGCATGCAAGACTTTCATTATAAAATCATTTTTTTATATAAGTAAAGAAAGTATTCAAATTGTTCTAGTATAGTTGATTTCTTATTCATATTAAACAAACTGGTATATTATTTGCTTCTGTATATATTGATGACTATACTCTATATGTGATGTCTTAACAGGAACCTACTTTTGTGAACATATTCATCCTTTATTAGCAAATTTTTGTGTGTATTTCACTTTAATCTGATTAATATTTGAGACGTCTTGTAGCATTCACTGCTGTGGAATGATTGACTCAAAAGCTAAAGGTTTTTTTTAATCAATTTCAGCCAAATGAAAAAAAAGCCTGGTTAATTGAGTTAATCTTTGAGTTAAACTGTCACTTGAGTAAATTAAATGTTCTGAGAAGCTGGTCACATAACTATTGTTTTAAAGCATAGCATTTGTTTCAGTGATTGTGTTGAATGATTGTATTAAACATATATACACAATATTTTTATATTGTGTACATGTGTAAGAATATTTTGTCCAATTAGACATTTTTTACTCTGTTTAAAAAAGCAACAACACATATGTATCTTAGACAATTAACGTAAAACTTATTATGACTTAAAAACAATATAACTATTTACATGCACATAAAAAAGTGATCGATTTACGTAAGTAAAAAAAATACATTAACATTGCTCAATATTTTTTACAGGGTTAGAAATATCTAATAGTTTTCTTATAATATTTATTTTTTATCTGGAGAGATAATATATTTACTTAGTCCTATATATTTTATTATAGTGTTTATTTCCTTATTTTATTACTCGGTTTTTTCTTTTTTTTTTTAAAGAAAAAAACCTTTTAATTTCTTATCATTTTTAAAATTCTTTTCAATTAAAATGCATCAGGGAAGGTCACAATGTATTTGGATAAATAGAGATCACAGAAAATAATTAGGCTTTTAGGTTTAGTTGAAAATTCTTCGTTTTCTCAATTCCCACCCACTCACTCAATTCTCTTCTCCTCACTAGTTCAAGAGCAAGTCCTCAGTTGAATGAAGTATTTTGATACTTTGAGCTGGAAGGATATTTCAGTCTTATTTATGCATTCTTCAAATTCTATTAGTTGGTTTATGTTCTTAAATTCTCTATAGTTTTCAGCAAATCATTCAGTACGGTTTTATCTCAGCATTTCCCAATAATGTATTAATTAAATAATTTCCTAAGTGATATTAGTTATTACAATATAATTTCATTTAAATTATAAGCACTTAAAGTAATTTAAGTTTTTTAATACATTAATATTAGTAACGACTGTTGAAAATTAACACTTTAAGATCTAAAAATAATGCATATATATATATTCGAATCTTAATATATTTATAAATAATAGTCGTATGCTGTTTAATTTAATAGAAGAATAGCAGATTCTAAAGGTTGTTAAATCTTTTCACAATTGAATAAAAATAAAATCTCAATTTGCTCTTTTGAAAGGAACTATTGTGCTCAACCAACCACTTGAGTGCTTGAATGTTATATGATTTCTCGAATAATTAAACTTCTACAATTATATTAAAGATCAATATATAAATGTTATAGCATATATATATTGCCACTAGAGGGCGAATTGAGAGTAAGCTTATGTGAAAAGTTCACTTTAGCAACAAGAATTAAATTTGCCTAAGATGGTAACAAGAATTATTTTTAGCTATTTATTTTTAAGATTTAAAGAATTCTTCTCCCAGGAATTAAGTACTTAAAAAATGTACAAACTAATTCTATGAAATAAAATTCCATTTCTGAGAAAGTCTATCAAGATATAGAAGTGAAAGTTTATAAAGAGCTCCAATGATGATCCAGGCTTTATATCAAAATAGGCAATCAGCAAACTTTTCAACATCACACTTAACTGCAGTTTGTCAAATAAAACTACTTTCTATTTTCATCAAGTCACAATGTACAGGATATTTTTTATTAGAAATGACCTCAGGCAGCAAAAAAACAAACAAATGACATACTAAAGACTTGTTCACATTCTTTTGAAAGCTCATTATTTTAAACAATACATTGGATTGATATGCATACAGGAAAAAGGTAAAATAATTCTGGTAAAATGAATTTTCTAGACATAGTTTTTTTGCAATATATATTTTTACTTTCTAAAGCAATAATCATTTTAACAATTATTTATAATCATTTTTGTAAATAAAGTGAATATTGGATTAACAATGTCTAAATAATTTATTGTTCAGAGCAAGCTACATTCTACATGTAATATACCAATAGTTGATGCCTATCAGTTAAAAGTCAAAAGATGCATGAATTTTCTGAACAGATATCACCTATTGTCAATATAACAGTACATAGTGTATTCAACCAAGCATAAGTAAAATCAAGTTAGATATGTACTGTATTTAAATTCTCTGTCTGAGAACAGATTAGAGATAATTAGGTAATAAATATTTCATCTGGATTCTCTGCATAATTTAAGGCAAAAAGAAGGCAAATATATGAAACATATTACATTAAGCATAACTTAAATAATTGTATGAATATTTATAAAACTTCAATGAATTTAGTTAATAACTGGTCAGTTAAAAATGAATGGAAAATTATATAAGATAGCATATATAAAGTTACATAATCTATGTATTACTTTTCTATATATTGTGTTATATAGTTTTTTTTTTTTAAGTTACATTGGATCTCCATATAAAGGTTTTATTCTATTTTATTGATGTTTTATTTTGTTATTGTTGCTATTTTAGTTCCATTATAAAACATTAGAGGTTGTTCTAATTGCAATAATTGGCTAATGTTAAAATAAATGCTTAACATTTGAAAAGGATGTGAAATCCCATGCAGAAAAAGGCTACTTTATGTGTAACTAGATGTACCTGGCCCAACATTGCTGTAGCTCAGTCTAGTTAAATGGAAAAGAAAGAAAAGACAAAGCACACATTTCTAATATGTTTAATTTTACAATGCTTGTGGGTATACAATATTTTGTTGTTGTTCCATTGTCTGTGCAGAGATAAAGATTGTCTGGTTTGCTGACTCTAGAACATGCAACATATATTTGTCCATGTGAAAAGCAATCTGTGTCTAGATCTAAACCACACCATTCTAAAGATTGGCCCTGACTTGACTGTGCAGATATAGAGATTGTCTGGTTTGCCAACTCTAAAACATGCAACATATAATTGTCCATGTGAGAAGCAATCTGTGTCTCAATCTAAACTGCACAATTCTAAAGATTGGCCTTGAGCTTTGTTGATGGTGATTGCAAACATCAATCGAATTGGGAATTGCAATCTCTTATACGAAATAATTAAATCAAAATGAAAATAAATCGAAATCTACGAAAATTCAATTTAACAATGCACATGTATTGCTTTTACATCCAATAGGTAGCACTGTTTTTTTAAAAAAGCATGTTTCTATCTGTCGCAGGTATGACATCTATATATTAGTAGGTAGCAGGTATATAAAAACACGTGCGTATTTGAATGCAGTATTGTGTCAAAATTACAAAGCAATCGCTGAAGAACTTTCAGAGATTTAAGATTTTGAACAAATGAACATTTACATTTTTATTTATATAGATTATTATTAATGTATATTTCTATAGTTGTTGAGTATGATTTTTATTATTTATTATAATTTATATGAAAGAACAGCATAATGGATTCCATTTTTGATTATATCAAATGAATATATTTAAGAAACAGTATGTAATATATATTGCAAGCTAATAAAGGAGAAGGAATGATCTTCAAATGCTCACAAAGTTGTTTGAGACATGGTGATAATAATGTGGGAAAATGTGACTATCATTACCATAACTCAGTTGTAATATATACAGATTTTATATTTGTGTATAAGGTGGAATTATTCTATTCTTTAATAATAAATTCAAACTTTATAAAATAATAAATAAATTTTTCAGAGTTTTCAGTAATATCCGTACTCTTAGTCTTATTATATTTAAAAGAAAATCTTTGCAAATATATTATTTCTTACTGTAAGACCTAATTAAGAGTAAATTAATCTGTGTTCTAAACTAAGGCTAGAAATTTTAACTATAAAGTTGTCTAATGATTTATCTCAGAGTTATATAAAGTAAGAAAATAAATTCATGAATGTAAAGTGTATTTACTCATTTTAAAATGTGACAATATAAAAGAGATTTTATGTACATCATCTTACCCAATACTTTTATAGTTCAGATAGTATCAATAACAATAATGATATGTTTAATCAAATAAATTTATGTGTAATGTAATATCTTAAATATGACCTTTATCTTGTAAATATGCAGTGACAATGCTTCTTTAATAGTGACAAAAGAAAAGTATTTAAAAAATTAACAATTGCTTATTGCACAATATAAATAAATGATAAAAACGAATAATAACAATGAAGAAAATTATATAAAATGTCTAATAAAAATTAATATCTGTTTCCTAAGTTTAATTCAAGCTCATGATATAAAAAATATTTCCTCATACAGTGTTGCTAACTCACTAACATAAAATGGGAATAAGTTGTTTATTATTTCTGAATAATCCTTAATTTAAAATACTGGGGAATAATAATTATCATAATAATAAATGATAACTGCTTTATGTTTTTCTTAATTAGTTTATTTCCACAACAAATTAATTATTAATCAACTCCATATAATAATGTTGAAAAAGTTTTCACTCTTTTAAAAAGAAGCAAATGCAATTATTGTTTAGCATACCTAAATAATATTTATGACATTGGGCTTATTTATTTCACTTCAAGACTGGATCTATTTTCAGGCTTAAACATTAGGAGTGATATTCTACTAACAAAATATAATTAGATCATTTGGATGTCTGGTTACATACTATATAACAAAAATGATACATAAAATATTCCTTACAGGTCTACTTATCTATATAAGGATAATTAGCTCCATTTAACTTTGAGATTAAAACATATAATAATTGCAATATAGCAAAGTTTTATATAAGTTTAATAATTACTTGCATTTATACAACCTAAACCTAAGGTAAATCACACTTAATCCTATTCAGTATTATCCAATAATATTAAATAAAAATATTAAAAACAAGCAAAACTCTCCATACAGTAGTGCCACTCAGTGCAAGCCAGAGAAATCAATGGATTCCAGAAGGCTTGTGCATAAAATCCCTACCTAGTGCCTACTCATCCAATATCTCCAGACTAGTTTCTAGCTTGTGGCTTTTGTCAGTGAAAAGCCTTGGATCTGAGAGCACCATACCTAGATCTTAGATCTAATGCAACCCTCCAACAGCCACCTTTTATCTCTACTTAACTACAAAACTATGAGAATAAAATTGAAAACACAAAAATATTTTCAATCCAAGCTCATTAGCTTATATAGTCATATAGGTCTGAACTCTCTTTAGTACCCATACATTTTGGTGTCTTTGGTTCTTTAATAACCATAGCCACCACTATCCTATTAGGCAGGATTTGTATTAAACCACTAAACATCACATGGCAAAACTCTCCATACAGTAGTGCCACTCAGTGCAAGCTAGAGTAATCAATGGATTTTCTCAGATCCAAGGCTCATCACTGACAAAAACACAAGCTAGAAACTAGTGTCGGGATATTGGAATGAGTAGGTATTAAATGGGGATTTTATGCACAAGCCTTCTGGCATCCATTGATTACTCTAACTTACACTAAGTGGCACTACTGTATGGAGAGTTTTGCTTGTTTTAATAACAGTTATGAGCAAACATAAGAAATGGTGATCATGTGATGAAATAAAAATATTACCTGTACCTTAGTATAATAATAATATATGAGGAAACTTATATTTTATTACATTAATAATAATAGCAATAATAATAACAACAACAACTAATTAAAAAAGAAGCAATAATAATAAAGTGCATTGAATAATTCAGTTTATACTCCTATAGTTATAATGATTTAAAAATTATCCCAATGAAATATTGATACTCGAAAATATTTCAATGTTCTTGGGATTTCACACTTTTAAAATAACCACATGAAAAATGATCTTTTCTGGAACAAAATATAAAATTTAATAAATTCCACTTACCATACTTGCTAAAACAAGGTAACTTACATTCAATACATAAAATCCATTTTAAAGTTTGTTTTTAAATTATTTAGTGTTGATAAACCATAATCATTTCTTTAAGCACTGGAGACAAATTTATAGTTTATTACATGCAGCAATTTAATCCATCTGAAAATATGTTATAATTTTATCCAAAGAATTAGCATTTAGTACTTTTTTTATTTGAAATATATAATTAATCCATTTATTTTTAGATCTTTAACTCATGTTGCTAATAGTTCTGATCAAACAAGCAAATAGTTTATCATTCATAACAAAGTGATTTACATTAATTTTTGAATTAAAGTTTACATCTCTCTGAGCAACTAAGTTTATGGAGGCATATTTAAGTTGAAAAATTATTATTTAAAGTTTTCCTTTCCATAATTAAAAATAAGATAAATTCATATTATTGAGACCAACATGAATATCTTTGAAATAAAAAGAATAAACATTTTATCATTATTTTAATATAAATATCTGCAATTTGTTTGAAGTTGATAAATATAATTTTATAGATATATCAACTATTTAATACTATTTTTAATTGAAAATGTCTATTGACTTATTTTGGAAGTTGTGAGACAGCATTCCATAAGTCAATTTATCCATTTTCCATTAGTAGTAAATGAGATTTCTTGGAACAAAGAATTAATTAATCCGTTCCTGGTTTATCTGCTATGGTTCATCTCTCTTAGTATGATGAGATGTCATTTTGCTGAGAAAAAGGCAAAATATCAAAACTGGTTAATCTACTCAACCATGTTTGAAGACAAAAAAATCTAAGGGTCCAGGTTTGAATCCCATGCTAGTACTGTCACTGGTTAGGCAAGCAATACTTGAAGAAGAGGGGAGAATAATACCTCTTGAAACATTGTGCATATACTAACCTGTTTGATGTGCTATTACTAACAGTTGAATGTATTTGGAGTATATTAAATAAAATTAATTTTTTCAAAAGACATTCAATACTCATATTAGATGATGGAAATAGTCCAATATAAAAATACAACTAAAGCATCATCATCACAAACCTTCAGGCAAACAAAATGGCTATTTTAAAGTTTTAACCTGCTTAGGGCCTGAATACAATAACAATTTTATAAAGACTGTCTGTCTGGTTTTTCCAACATTTAGTTTTTAAACCTGTTTGATCAGCTGATGTCTGGATTCAATATATTTTTCATTATGCATTGGGGTTTCCTGATTTTTCTGGGAAGATTTGGAAGAGATTGTCAAAGTTAATGCCAGGCAAATGATAGACATTTACATTTTTGAATCAATGTGGCAAAACTTCATATGTGTCATTTAAAAATGGAGGAAAAGAAAATAATTTCACACTTTTCAATTACTTCATCTTTACTTCTGGGTTTTAAAATAATATTACAAATATTTATTTAAAATAAATTACAAACGTTTAAAAAGTTCTCAGATATTTACTTTAATTAATTTTACATTGACATTTTAATAATATAATATTAATAAATATTCTAACAAACTAAATCAATTTTTGCTAAATCTAAATTTAAACACATAATCTTTCACACACAAATTCACACAAAATATAAAATGTAAGAACTATTGTTCTACACCTAAATAAAAATATAATCTGAAATATAATTGCTTTACTTTAAAATATTTTATTGCTGTAATGTTAAGTGCATAATTCTATTCTATATTTCTATATTGAATTATTTGTTTTATGTGTATAAACCCCTCTGTTGTTTATACAACTCAATAGTTTTATTCCTTAATAAGAATAATGACAAAATATAAGTGTATGTGTTTTTATATAAGTGTTGATCACATAATCAGCTTGGGAACTCTTTTTTTTTTTAAAAGATAAAATTTCATAAAATTACAATTTTTCTCAAGCATTAGTATGAGAAATTTTTAAACATGAAATTGATTATATTCTATGCTATATAGTCAATGACAGCAATGAATTTATTTGCATAACTATAAAAATAATCAGCCCATAAAATTTTTAATTTTTTAAAATATAATAGCCAATTTACAGAAGCATTTGTAAAAGTTACAATATATATGAACACATTTGTATTTTATCAATTGTTTATAAAGACATCATAAAACTCTACTTTAACTTTAGGAATTGTTATTTTTTTATTTATTTTGAATTAAAATTGTGAAACTTTTTTATAAGTCACTATTAATGTATATACATATGAACATACATATATATATACATTTTCAATTATGTAATTAATACATTATAGATTTATATCTTATAATAAATGAGAGCATTTGATCACTTGCTATTAACTCATTATTTCACTAAGATATAAAGTGTTAAACACTTAAATTTTGAACTATAAGACTACAATGCTCACAGATTCAGTTTCAAGAGTATCTATCTCTTCATCAATCTCCAATATCACTAATCAGAAAACAGGATAAACTTAGATCTTATATGCATTAAGCATATTTCACGTGTTCTATTTAATATATTAAAGAACATATACAGACATTAAATGTAGTGTTTTTTTATCATTAACAATCACTCATACAAGTAAATAACATATTCTTTACAAATATACATGCATTAATGATTATAAAAATATGACAATGAGTACTATTTCTCTTATTTAGAATATAATTATATGTGTGTTTGTTAGTTATATAGAGCATTATATTTTCACACTTTGAAATAAAGCAAGTATAATCTACTAATACTTATTCTTATTATGGTTAGTGTTGTTGAGAACTTAGTATAGTTGATGAAAATTTCTTTGAAATTTGTTTTGAAAGGCTTGCATTGCCATAGTACACAATTCAGAATTTGGATATTATTTATAATCTTATATCTTAATTAAATAATAAAGTAGTAGAAGGTATATATATATATTGATGTATATGTAGTTTTTAGTTTTGCCTACTTAATAAATCACTTCCATCACTCTGCCTTTACTAGGTAGTCAAACCAACACAAAATGGTTATTTGTTTTAGAAGCCTTGACATCAGATTGAGCTTGTTGATTGTTATTGATATTGAGATTGTCTAAGTGTTAACTTGTTTTAAAGATTATATATATATTTAAATATTAAATTAAACATAGCTGATATATATGTAAACAAAAGGAGTAAAACATCTTTCTTCAGGCTATGAATTAAAAGCAGTCTAAATGTTGAACAAAGAATCAAGAATATATATATAGAGGTAACCAATTTAATAATATTTTAATAATAGTGAAAATGATTACACAACATTTAAATATAGCTCTTTTTTAAATGATGAATTATACTTACTTGAAAGAGTTCATTTCTACTCTCGTTAAAATTTGTACAAAGGGGATAACTCTGTCTGTAAGTTTTTCATACACAATGTTGAAAAATGCTATATAGAGTACTATTCTTATGTGTACCACATAAATACTCTTTTCTATATACTTTTCTAAACTTTACTCTCTTTAAAAAAAAAAAAAACAATTTTGTCATAGTATACTGAAAGGAGACCCTTTGATTTCTTTTGGAGGCCCTAAAGGAACTGAACAGAGCAATTTCCTAATTAAAAATTCTACTTGTTACAGCTGATATTACCATGTGATTATTCATATAGTATATAAACATGGAGGACTGATTACCAACAGACATTAGCTAGCATGTTGAGTTTATTGACTTTTTACTTCTGAGTTTAATATCAAGAAACACCATGGTCTGTCTTTTCAGTTCCTGATAATCCTAACTGAAATATCAGTTGAGCTTTCTTGAAGGCAGAATGGATGTGTGCATGAATGATTTTTTTTTTCTAATATCATGACAGGCAAAAAAACATGGCTCTTATTCACAGAAGGCTGTAAAGACACCAGCCAAGGCAACAGTTGGGAACTAAAGGCAGAAGGTGCTAAGAGTCTCCTGATTATGGACTCAGGCTTTCATTTAATGTTGACCTTTTATTTATGTACTTACAACTGCAAATCAATTTCAATTGAAGGAAGAGTGCAAGAATTGAAGAACTGTCTAACATTAAATGGGACATTATTGGACTTTGTGAAGTTAGAAGAAAAGGTGAAGAGATAATTGATTTAAATAATAGGCATATACTATATTACAAAGGCACAAACATTGGAAGTACAAGTGGAGTAGGATTCATTGTAATTAAAAAGTGGAAGAACAACATTGAGAAGAGTGTTGGTATATTGGACAGAGTGGCAATATTAGTTATTCAACATAATAGCAGATGTACAATGCAGATATTCTGGTTTACGCCACAACAAGTTCTTATTCTGATGAAGAAGTAGATTTTTATATGGACAAAATACCTTTGATCAGTCCAAACATTATTTTAAAATTGTCATGGTAAACTTTAATGCTAGAATTGGTAAACAACTGAAAGATAAAGGTGCTGTAGGTAAAATTGGTTGTAGTGATAGAAATGAGAGAGAATATAGACTTGTGAAGTTTGTAGAAAAACTTTATATTATGAACTCTTTTTTTTTTTTGAGAAAAAATGTAAATGAATGTGTACGCATTGAATAAAGGTACAGCAGAATTGTATTACATTTTGACTAACAAGAAATATGTATTTTAAGATTGCAATGTTCTTAACAAATTCAGCACAGGAAGTGATCATCGATTAATGAGATTTAAGATATATGTTAATGCAAAACCAGAAAAACAAAAATTATTAAGAAAAACAATATTCACAGTTTATATTCCTAATCTTCAGAAACATTGTAGTCAATTTAAATTAGAACTTGCAAATCATTTTCAAATATTAGCAGATTTTGAACATGATTCAGATTTGAATGAAATCAATAGGAAGATAACTGATACACTTTTAGAAACTGCAATAAAGATAGCTAGTATAAAAAAGCAGCAGTTGATTAGTAAAATTTCCGGAGAATTAAGATATTTTATGAAGAAAAGAAAGAATATAAAACTATATAAAAATGATGCATTAAGAAGGACTGAATATCTCAAATTTTATAAAATGCTGTGAAAAAGAATTGATAATGATATAAGAAAGTATTAAACTAATAAAGAAAGATATAGAAGAGAATAAAAGTCTCAAGCATGTAAAACTGCATTTTGGTACTGTTAGGAAACATTTCTGCAATAAGAAAAAAGATGCAACTACTACTAAAAAGAAATATGACATCATAAAATGTGTAAAAGAGTTCTATCAAGAATTATATAGCAATAAAGGACAAGGAAAAATACCTCCTACAACTACTATATCTTCAAAATTTCCCAGGATCTTAAATGAAAAAGCAAAATATGCAGTTAAATTTATGAAGAAAGGAAAGGCTCCAGGTAATGATGGAATTATAATCAATATCTTAAAAGAAGTAGGTCAAGAAATATAAACTTTTTTGGCAAAGTTATATATCAAATATCTAAATGATAAAGATGTACCAGATGATTGGAAGAATGCACTATTGATATTAATATTTTTAAAATGTGATAAAGAGAATACCAGAAATTACAGACACATCAGTCTTATCAATTCTATACAAAATTTTTATCAAAATAATTACAACTCATTTACAGTGAATTTTGAATTTTTACCAACCAAAAGAACAAACTGTATTTAAAGTGTTTTTGGTGTAATGAATCATAATCAAGTATTTAGAGATATTATAGAAAGGACCAATGAATATGAGTTGTCATTGTGTTTTGGATTTGTAGATTATGAAAAGGCATTTGATTCTATAAGCATTTTTTCAGTGATTAAAGCATTAGATCATTAAGGTGTAGACCCAGGATATGGTCATATTCTGAGAATATTTATAAGAATATAACAATAACAATTAGTTTATATATACTAAAAATATTAATATTGAGAAGGCGTATAACAAGATAACTTTATATCTCCCAAACTTTTTATAGCAGTTTGGCACCAAGTATTTTTGGAATTAAAATGGGGAGCTAAGGGACTAAAAGTGAATGGAGATTATTTAAGTCATTTAGATTTTTCAGATGATGTAATTGTTCTTGTAAATAATACTTTAGAGCATCAGGAAATGTTGCAATAATTATCAAATGAAAATAAGATTGAAGATAAATATTAAAAAAACTAAAGCAATGTTCCATTTACTCAAAAGAAAAAAATAATGATTGATAATGATAAGTTAAAAGAAGTTAACAACTATGAATATCTTGGTTCACTTATTACTATAGATGAAAACATAATGGATTAAATTAATCATAGAATTAAACTTGGTTGGAGTGCTTTTGGTAGAAATAACTTAATATTAAAAGGAAATTTACCTTTGTATTTAAAAAGGAATGTTTTTAATAAATATGTTTTACCAGTTTTTACTTATGGACCTGAGACTTGGACACTTAACAAAAAAACAATATAGAGACTTGAGAAGTATGGAAAGATTTTTGTTAGAAAAAACAAGAAGAAACTGAAACTGAAATACATGAGTGAGAGAACAAACAAGTGTTATTGACATCACTGAAAGAATTAAGAGACTGATGTGGAGTTGGGCTGGATATATTTTTAGAAGAGATGATAATAGATGGACAGTTGAAATATTAAACTGGATTTCAAGAGATTGCAAAAACCCTAGAAAAAGACCACAAGTAAGCTGGATGGATGAAATAAGAAAGTGCTGATGTGATGTGGAGAAGAACTAAAGATCAGAGAAGATGGATTGAAATATTTTACTATAATTATATCTAAATTAAGATTTTAATTTAATTTGCACATGTATTTTTCAATCTTACAATTGTTTATCTTAAATATCTTAATGTTTTATTTAATTTTTATATACACTTTTAAATATTTTAATTATTAAATATTATTTAAATTAATTTAGTTAATTAAATCTTTTAAAATTTAAATTCATATGTGTATTACTTAATTTTTGATTTATATTTTATTAAGTCATTACTTTGTATCAGCTGCAAATCTGACAAAATATAATTAAAATATCATTTTGTATATTTACATACATTTATAGTAATAGCAAGGAAAGCTGTAGAAGAAAATAAAAGTCTCAAAAATGTTAAACAACATTTTGGTATTGGTAGGAAATTTATATCTGCAATAAGAAAAAAAGATGGAATTATTACTAAAAAGAGAGATGACATCATGAAATTGGTAGAAGATTTTTATCAAGAATTATATAGTAATAAAGAACAAGTACCTCCTATATCTATTACATCTTCTGAATTGCCCAGAATTTTAAATGAAGAAGTGAGACATGCAATTAAGTGTATGAAGAAAGGAAAGGTTCCAGGAAATGATGGAATTATAATTGATATATTAAAAGAAGCAGGTGAAGAAATAGAAACAATTTTAGCAAAGTTATATACCAAATGTCTAAATGATAAAGATGTACCGAAAGATTGGAAGAATGCAGTAATAATATTAATATTTAAAAAAGATGATAAAGAAGATATTAGAAATTACAGACCTATCAGCCTTTTATCAGTTTTATATAAAAATTTTACCAAGATAATTACAACTCGTCTACAGAGAACTTTGGATTTCCACCAACCAAGAGAACAAGCTGGATTTAAAAGTGGTTTTAGTACAATAGATCATATCCAGGTATTGAGAGAAGTCATAGAAAGGACAAATGAATATGAGTTATCATTATGTTTTGGATTTGTAGATTATGAAAAGGCATTCGATTCTATACACATTTTTTCAGTGATTAAAGCATTGGATCATCAAGGTATAGATCCAGGATATTATCATATTTTAAAGAATATTTATAAAAATGCAACAGCAACAATTAGATTACATAATGATACCGGAAAAATCAACATTGAGAAAGGTGTAAGACAAGGTGACTCCATATCTCCAAAACTCTTTACAGCAGTGCTGCAAGAAGTATTTTGTGGATTAAAATGGGAAACTAAAGGAGTGAAAGTAAATGGAGAGTATTTAAGTCATTTAGATTTTGCAGATGATGTAGTTATTTTTGCAAATAATGCTTCAGAGCTGCAGGAAATGTTGCAGGAGTTAGCAGATGAAAGTAGAAAAGTAGGACTAAAGATAAATGTTAAAAAGACTAAAGTAATGTTTAATCGATTTGCTCAAAATATGAAAATAAAGATTGATTATGAAGAATTAGAAGAAGTTAACAGTTACAAATACCTTGGTCAGATTATTAATACAGATGGAAACATAATGGAGGAAATTAATCATAGAATTAAACTTGGTTGGAGTGCTTTTGGTAGAAATAACTTGATACTAAAAGGAAATATGCCTATGTGTTTGAAAAGGATGATTTTTAACAAATGTGTTTTACCAGTTCTTACTTATGGATCTGAGACTTAGACACTTAATAGAAGAGCAATACAGAGACTTCAGACCACTCAAAGGAGTATGGAGAGATGTATGTTGGGAGTAACAAGAAGAGATCGAAAACGCAATGTATGGGTAGGACAACAAACAGATATTACTGACCTTATTGAAAAAATTAAAAGATTGAAATGGAGTTGGGCTGGACATATTGCTAGAAGAGATGATAATAGATGGACAATTGAAATTTTAAACTGGATTCCAAGAGATTGTAAAAGACCCAGAAAAAGACCACATGTGAGATGGATGGATGAAATAAGAAAATGTGCAGGGGTGTTGTGGAGAAGAGAAGCTAAAGATTGGAGAAGATGGATTAAACTTGGAAAGACCTTCATCCTGCAGTGGATTGATAATGGTTGATGATGATGATGATTTAGTTGCTATGCAGTTGTATATATTAAAATATTTTATAGCTCTGAAGAAGACTGATAGTCAATTGAAACCATAAGGAAATAATTTTTTTAAAGAAAATAATGTGATTGAATTGTATAAAATGTTAAAAGAAAGGGGTTATTAATTATAATCAACGCACAGAAATCAAAGAAATAGAAAGAATAAACATAGCTTTTTCCATTGATGTATCATTGAAAAAAAATTATTTGAAGATATTACCTAATATTCTGAAGAAATTATTATGGTAAAAACATAATATGTTTTTGCAGTGTCCAAGGGCAAGTATTTTATAATAAATGCATGTAAAAAATGTATAATAATTATCATATTAGTTATATGTAATAATTATGGTGATAATTATGTATAATGATCTAAAGTATATGCATGTAAAACTAAATATAAATAGGTTACAATAGCACAAAGCAGGAAATGTAATCCACTGAAATCAAGAAAATTAAATTTAATGGATAAGCGCTTTCAAGAAGATGTACTTCTCATATTCATAGCCAATATGAGAAGTACATCTTCTTGAAAGCGCTTATTTATTATTATATTGGACAAACGTAAAGTATAAATATACAGGTTATTACTTGAAATCAAGAAAGTAAAGAATGTACTGAAATAAAAAAGTTGCTAGGTTATGCAACTGTAGTTGTAAAATTTTATACCTAACCTTATTAGATCAAAATGGTTATAAGAAACACATATATGGTAAGATATATAAAGACTCCAGAAGTCTAAAGGGATATATAAACCTCCCAAACCAAAACATGGCATTCTGGTGTTGATGTAATTCAGAGACTCCTGTCTCTGTAAGTCAAAAGTAGGACTAAACTTTGTCATGTACAAGTCACCTTGACCTTTTATTATTTTGTTGTACTTTAATTACACTGTGTAAAATTATGTAAATATTCTCCTGTCTTAAATAAACCGTCTACTATCATCTTGTTGATTATAACTTGTTGATCTCTGGATGCAGAAGTTTTTCAGCTTTCTGAATGTGAAATATTGAATTGGTTGGATTAAAATAATAAACTAAGAATAACAGATTTTCTTAAAAAAAACATTTTATAGTAAATTCTTCTAGAGAAGTAAATCCATAATCCAATTTATATTATAAATACTATTCCAAAGTTACTTTAAAAGGATAAATATTAATTGTTTTTATTAAGAAGATATAGCTAAGAGTAGAAGACAACATAAAATTACAATTAGATAAGGTATTTAGATCTTACAAAAAGGAATGTTTGTTGGTGATGTAAGATTTCATATAGACATAAAGACTAAGGTTTTTTTTATATATATGTGAATGTATTCATATTTGTGGTTCTTTAATAGTACTTTGTTTTTTGCATTAGGATTATATAAAGAGGAGTATGTGCATATACAATGTAGGAGGTTCTTACAATCTTTTAACTATAAATATTGATTAATTTAATGGCATTTTTCTGTATTTTTTTCTAGATGAATTTTGATTTACAATGTAATCAGATACAGCATCAATTAAAATGCATCATAATTGAAACTTATCCAAAAAATATATGATAAAATGCCATTAAAATTATTAATATTTACATATACAAATAATATTCTATTTATTTCAACATTCAGGGATGTACATTTCATATAAAACTTAGAGCCACATATAGACAATTTGAAAACTAAGTTATAAATGAGAAAACCTGTGTAAAATTATCTCTCCTCTTATTTTCAATAAGAAAAAATAATTGTATAACCCAATTAATTTTTTTTGCACCTGAATAAGTTTTTTCTGCTAAATCATATTTAAAAAATGGTCCAAAATGAATGATCCAAAAACTAAATATATTAAATCTAATTTTAATTTAACTACTGCATTTCTTTTATGTGTAAGTCATTTGCGTACAATATTTGCTTATAAATATGCATTATATAAAAATATCAACTATCAGGAATCAATTATAGTTTAAAATCACTAAAAAAATAAATTAAATTTATTAATATATTACAAAATAAAAAAACAATTTTAAATCACCAGTCATTATTTTTTATAATATTAGCTTAATCCTAATTTGTGTAAGTTCAGCACATTGATTCCAGAGCTATCTGTTGTAAGTTTTAACAATCATGGATGACATAAAATTTAATATCCATTTTTGACCTATCTAATTTTTGCCTTCACCAATGGGATTCAAAGCAGAAACCAAGTAATATGAAAAGCACTTTTAACTTTGTTGTTGTTGTTATTATCATCATCATCAGTCTAATAGCCTAAAATTAAAATTAAAAAAATTTAAGATTTGAAACCAAGCAAAATTATCTATAATTATATAGATCCAACATCAAATGAATATCTATATATTTTAGAAATCTCAGTTCTATTCTGACAATAGGTACCTTTTTAGGCTAATTAAACATTATTATTTTGATTAAAATACAAAATGGATTTTTAACACAGTAAATACACACCATATTTTATCTTCCATATTTTTTTTATATTTTTATCTTCTACAAAAAGTTATTTTGCAGATTTAAAGTTTAATTATTGACTTACTGACATAAATGAAATTAGTTGAGAATATACTGATTATAATATTTGTTCAAGTCCATTCAAATTTGCTTTATCTACATTTCTGGTAAAGATCCCATGCAGGCATTATATTGCACAGTCACATGTTAAGTAAGTCTCCATGTTGAGAAAAATAAAAAAATGTACTTTTAGTCTCCATTTTGAAACAAAATTTTATCCACTTAAAATAAAGTAGATAAAGATGAATTGATTGTTTCATCATGATAATTTCTGTTATATCTTACATGGTAAGTGCAGTATGTGTATATTTTAAGCATTTTAAAATTTAGTGATTGTTTTGTCATATTTAAAGTAACATTTGGGAATTGCATAAAACTTTTTCAAATTTATTTTTGTGTGAAATTCATATTTTTAGTATTATTAGATTTAGTGTGGTCCACTTACTGCCACATATTAGAATTGCTACACCTTTTCACATACATATTCAGATGGCTGATAACTTTGTTAGTCTTGTGAAAATATAATGTATACTTGGTCTATTTTGATGAATTTATCATTTTAAGTTTGTACAAGATTCAAGTGGTCATGTTATTTGGTAGAATTACAAGATTAGAAAGTTATCAGTGGATTGATATAAATGTAAAAAGGAATAGCAGGTTTAATACATTGCAGATATAATATGTAAGTACCGTGTAAGTTTTAGTAATCAATAGATGCCAGGTGATAGTACTTATCAAATCCCTATCCAGTATGATCATATCCAATATTCCAGATTAGTTTCTAACTTTTGGATTTAGAAGTGCACCTTTCCTCTAACAGCCATCTTTTACTTTTTTATTTTAATGTATTGATGTTATACTATTATTTAATATTAATATTATCTGTGTTCTTTAGTACTTTTATAATGCTTTTTTTTTACAACCTAATATGACAGTTTCAATTGCACCAACAATCTTCTTCAGAATTCAATGTTGGGGCAATCGAAACTGTCATATTAGATTGTAAAAAAAGCATTGTAAAAGTAATAAAGAATATAGATGATTTTAATATTATATGGATTTGGCAATGCAATAGGAAAGATAAAGTTATATTATTATTTAAATTAGTAGAGATTACTTTTTAAAAAAAAACATTTTTTTATTGCTTTTTTCTTTAAAGTATCATCAAGTGGGTGAATTATGATAACCAACAATATGCTTTTTTTTTTCATCTTTCTAAAAATAACACTTGAGTGATATATGCACTTTATATTTAATTTTTCTTAATGCACCTCTTGATACAATTATTTATTTAAAACTTAAATAATAATCAAATGGTTGGTCATTCAGAAGGGTGTGTGATTTTTGAGTAAATTTTAAGTGGCATATTTAAAATTCAGGAATCCTTTAGCTCTAGAGATCACTAGTCTACTACCATGTTAAATCTCACAAGTCTATTAACTGAATGTTGTTGCTTGGTATGTCATGTGACTTTGAGTATGAAAGATTTGAGCTTCAATCCAGGAATCCTTTGCTTGCTAAAATCTAAATTTTTATATATGCATTAAAAATTACAGTCAAAGTCAGTTAAATCTTTTTTATATATAATTATTATTTTATGTTTGAAATAACACCTATTTAATTCTTAAGTAACATTCAACTTCCCATAAATTTATAAATATCAAAAGTAAATTAATAAAGTAATAATTATCTCCACTTTAAACACTTTTTTTTTTGCTAACAAAATGTGAACAGATGAATTATAGCAAGCTTGTATGTGACTTCCTACTTCTGTACTAACTTCCTCCATCCATCATCTAAACGTTATACATTGTACTGCTGCAATTTATGACCATGAGGCCTTTTGCATTTCGGTTCTTAGGTCATTATTGTCCAATGGATCTTATCAATCTCACTTCTAGCTATTTCCATGCTTTACAGTTTTTTTTTTCGTTTCAAAACCAGATAATACAGATTAAAAGCAAATCAATTGGCTGTTCTCAGCAAAAAAAAATTTTTTAAAGTAAGTTGAATTACATAATTAACATTTATCAATCTTTTAATCACAGTAATATGTTTATTTTGGGGTTTTATTGATTTCTGTGTTAATAATATATCAGCATTTTATTTTGTTTTTCAAGAAGAAAAATAGAATCTTTTCTTTATGAAGATTAATATTAAGGAAAAGCATTTATTGCACTGTATAATAATTAGATTTATTAAAAAATTAACTAATTATTTAGATTGAGTAAATCTATTAAATGAATAATAAATACTGTATTTCCAATTTAAAAAGAAAACTTGTATCACATAAATATGCATCTATAAACTCTTAACCGATTAAAAATAATTAAAAATGATTATAAGAAATGAAATGATATCACCCATGTACATTACTTGTCAGATATTTAATAAATTCTTAAAAAAACATTAATCAGTGATGGAATAAGTTTATCTATGAACGTCAAATTATATTCAACAAGAATGTTTATATTATAGTTGAAATGGGGCAATAAGAAAAAGAGTCATGATTTTTTAAAATACAGTTTTTTATTCTATTGTTCCAAAATCTATGCTTTAAATCCTTCAGAGATTTGCGAAATTTTTGGAAATGAGTACATATAATTACAATAGATATATGGAAAATGTTTAAAAATCAAACGTAAATGTATTTGTATAATTTAAATAAAATTTAGTAATAAATATTTGCAGTTATATTTGGAATATTTCTAACATTTAGAATTAATTGCGAAATATCTTTAGAAAAATTCTATATTTAAATTTTCCGATATATTCACAGATTAATATATACAGAGTTTGAATGATATTATTATTATATTTATTATTTGAATGAAAAAAATTATTAGGTAAATAATTTTTTTACAAACTTGGAAAAGATGATTTGAAATTTAACTAGATATTATAAAGTATATCATAAAGGGATAGTCAAATAAAATGATGTATAGATTACTAAAGTTACATTCTGAAAATCATAAACAAAGGCATACAAAAGTAAAAAAAAAAGTGCTAGCTATCTATAATGGGGTCAGAAAGAGACCAGGTTCTATGTAGCATCAATAATGTCTGGAGGGGCAAGTGTCCTATCTCAGTTTTTAATTTTAGAGATTTTATTATAATAAAACAATGAGTGTAATTTTCTGGATGTAGAGTTGAAGCAAAAATGGCATCTTAGGAACTAAAGGGTAAACGTAAGAAAAGTAGTAATTCTAATTGAAGGGAATAGGTCCCATTTCATGCTATCAATGAAAATAGAGATAGAGGAAGGGTAATTTAGTAATTGACTCAATGACATTTGTATAGGTAAAAAGAAAAAATATTGGAACAAAAAATGATGAATTGTTTATTTAGATTAATAGCAAAGAGAACAAAGGGGGTCGATCTTAGCATGTGCCATTCTCTGTGATAAAAAATAACTACTGCCTAGAGCTTCTAAATTGATTTTGATAAAGTGACTGGTAAAAATGTTTAAAAAGTATCTCTATAATGTATTTGTTTAGTTTATTATTATAATGAATATTGCTTTAAAAAAAATTAATAAAAAAAAATTAAATTCACTATCTATTGAGATTTGGTTAATTATAAAACAAAATGTTGCATTTATATGAGATAGAAATTTTACAAAAAAGATTGTCTTATTTCTATATTATTTCAGAAATTGTGGTTCAATATAAAAATGACCATTTCAATGACTTTTTTTGATGGCCTTTTAAAGACAAACATTTAGCATAGAATCACTTTTTTTTTTTTTGCTTTTGGATATCATATGCAATTGTGAATTTCATGCAGCTTAAGAATAAGGTTTTTAACTTCTTTATAAAAATTTATTATAGGTATTTAAATGATATATGGTTAAATATATTTTGATCTGATTTTGTAGCAGTTTGATTTTTTATTGATGTAAACAGAGAACTGTGGGCTTTGTGTATATTTTAGTGATATTATGGTATCTAATTTAAACATGCTTGAAAAATAAAAGGGTTTGAATGTGTGCACGTTAGAATAATTGTATTTTGCCTGTAACTAATTATTCTAATTATCACATTAATATTTCAAATGCTGTAGCTTCTAAGTAAAAAAGGGATCTTTAATTAATATTTCTAGCATAATGTTAAGAAAGCACTAATATTCTAAGGAAAGTATTTATTGTATTGAAATATGTTAGAGGAAATTTATGAAATAGAATATGGAAGATAGAAGATTACAAGTGATAGGACACAAAATAAAATCCTGAAACAGTAGTTAATAATAAATATTATTTTATTTCACTACATAATTTGGTGTAGTGGTAGTGGCAGATTTCTGCAGTTTATGGTTCAATGATCATAAACCAGCTCTGATATTTCTGGTACTTGAATTTTTTGTTTGACTCGCAAAATTACATTATTATTTTGACTATAAATAAGAATATGTGGATTACAAACATTTTGCATTGATATACTTCAAACTAATTTCAATAATTGTTTGTTTAATTTTATTTAGAATGAGCAAAAAGTATATACCCTGAAAAATAAAAAATTGATTTACAAAATAGTTACAGCTTAATATTACATGACAAAATAAAATTGATCAGCCAACTTAATTCCATCGGTATTTAGAATGTAATCTGCAGCACCTATTAATTATAATGAAACTTCTTATTAATAAAACTGATGTGAGAATAGAAATCACTGATATATCATTCTTTTATTATTAAATAACTATGGGAGAGAAGCTTTGATTTGTGAAAATTCAAAAAAATTAATATTTTTTTATTCCGAACCAGTTGAATTCAACAATCCTCTATATTTTGATTATTTTTAATCAGTAGAATTGGGTCCAATAGTTACAAGTAACTATATCTCACTGTTTTCATGATTATTTTTTTTAGTTTAAATAAGGTAAATTCTGTTTTTAAAAAAGTTATTGATTTTTCAACACACTAACATTTCACACTATTTTTTATTCCCCTAATAACATTATTAATAATTTTACTTTTTAAATAATTCTATACAGTGGTATTGATGTGTAGAGAATATTTGATCATTAATATGATATATATGGTTTGGGTAGGAAAAAGTTAGTTAGACATTACCAAAGAAATTAAATCCAGTTTTTAAAATGTTTAACATATACACCTGGGTCTCATTTTATGCGGTAGATAGGTTCCTCAAAAAACGTGCATAAAAGAAATCGCACAAAAATAAATGTAACTTACTTTGAAAAATGGGGGATAGGTTTTGTAATTTTTGAAATTGGCATAAAAGCAAAGCAACAAGGAAAAATTAAAATTTGCATTAAAAAACTAAGGAAATAAAGTTATGACTAATAAAAAATTTCAAATATTTGAAAAAAATTAATACAAGACAAACTTTTTCTTCATTTTTTATTAACTACAGTATTAATTTTACCTTTCTTATACATATTTTAATCATTACCACTATTAGACAATATGCGTTCATTTGTGAACTAGTTAAGAAATCAGATTTGTGACATGATGTACAACTAGCGCCACTTTCAGTCTTGTGCTATGTTAATGGTTTTCTGTTTCTGTATTAAAAAAATGATATCACAATCAAAACAAAAAGGTTATACATTATCATTAAAAAGATTATTTTCAGTTTATAAAATCTTCATTATTATTTATTTAAAAAATCTAAAAAAATATTTATTTCTCTTAATATCTAACAAAATACATTTTAAAAGTTTAAAATTTTTGAATATTTATTGCCATATTTTTATACATACATATAAATCTATTATTATTACTTACTCATTAGTATAAGTAGGTTATTTACATAAAAGCTAAAATTTTAAATACAGCTTCAGGCCATATTCATGTTAGCTGCTAATAGATTTTATTAAAAAAAATTTTTTTTTTTTTTTGCTACATGAGTTAAAATTATTTTACTTGAAATAATATTTTGCTATAAATGCTTTCAATTTATTGAAGTGCTTCGGAAAACTAAAAATTTTGGAATGCTATATCAGAGTAGAAAATTTAAAAAAATATTGAAGAGTAGTTATGTGCAAAATTAATTATAAAACAAGTGATGAGTCAATTATCCTTGAATTAAATTTAACAATGAGTATAAAAAATAGAAGCCCATCATCATAAATGCAAAATTAGTCTGGGATAATTTCATCACAAGTATCTTCTCCAAAAATATTTTTTAACAAGGAAATTAAACGAATCATATACATTCTAAAAAGAAATAATTAAAATTCAAATGTTGTCAGAAATGTTATCATCATCATTCATTTATTAATAATTTTTAAAAAGGTTGAAAAGAAAAGACAATAAGAAAACATTTTAATCACTCATGATTACATAATAAGGAAGATAATATGATTGTTATAATAAAATGTTTTTTTTTAATTTGTACTTATTATTTTATATTATAATGAACTTTTAAAAATGTATTTTTTAAATGAAAATAACAAATTATTTGATGATTATATTTATACAATCAAATATATAAATATAAAAGTGCATATTAAATTAATTGTTGTACATATTTAAGTTTTTAATATTGTATTGCAAATTTGAAAAATTGATTTTAGTGAAAATTAAAATTGAACTTTAAAAGTATAAGACAAAAAAGTAATAAATATTATAAAAAGTTCTAAGCTATTCCATCCACATTCAGAACTTTTTTTGTCATTTAATGCTATATTAACCAGTTAACACTTTGACATTTTCTTTTGTTCCACCTAGTGAGAGTTTTTGAAAATTCTCACTTTCACTTCTGTATAAAATCTTTATTTGATAGTAAAACTCAACAAGTTGGACTTGATTTTTTTAAAAAAAAATTTAATTTTATCAGTGATTAATATTCCAAAAAATCATATTTAATGTTTTTAAATATTTAAATATGGGATTATAAATCAAATAATGTACCATACACCCCACCAACCAAATTAGTGTATACACTCTTTCAGAAAATGAACAAAATATTTTTTTTTATTTTAAGATTTTTTTAATTGAATGAACAATGGCAGATTTATAATATATTTATATTATAATAATTACAATATTGAAATATTTTACTACCTTGTTGATTTTGACAGATAATGATGTAATGGGTGTTGACTTTTTTTTCATTATATTTCAGTCAATTTTATTTCTAAAAATAAAAGAAAACTGAATAAATTGAAAGTTGACATGTGTATTGTTTTAAATAACAATTAACCAATTAGTGCATAAAAATAATCAAAAATATTTTATAAATAAGCAAAAAATTATCTTTCATTTATACTAAAATCTTGCATAAAAACTTGATGAACAAAAAAAAGTAAACACCCATAAGCCATTTTCTTCTGTATCAAATAACACAATATCCCTTAGATCTAAACTGACTATTTTTTACATTTAAGCCAACTATGCATAACATACTGACATCTTCAGATTTTTTTCAAATAAAGTGTCAATAAAAACAGTATGGCAAAAATTATATTATTAAAAAACATGTTTATACAATATTTTAAAATCATGGGATGTTTATTAGAAATAAACAAGGAACATTTTGTAATGACAGAAAAAGCAGGTAGATTAATTAATTTTTGATTCAGAGCTTTAGGCTCTTAGTGAAAATTAAAATTCAATTTTTAAAAACATAAACAAGTTTACTTTAATAAAAATCATCAAAAGTCTCAAGGCTGATTTAGCTTTTCAGTATTCAGAACTTTTTTTTTTACTTGGAACCTTTTTTTAAACAGATTCAGCATTTTAAGTTAGGCTTTCAGGTTTATGGCTAAAATTATTACTATGTATACCCACAGAATAATTTTAAAAACACTATTTCCATTACTACAAGTGCAAATCAAGAGATACTTCAATCAAATTAAAAAGTTAACCCTTAAAAACTATGACAATAAATCTATTTAAAATGAAAAAAGCTTTGAAATGTTTTAAACACAAACATGATAATGTCAACCAATAAAGTTTTTATAGTATTTGCATTGATTGACAATTTGACCACTGAATCATTTGGAAATTATTTCTTTTTAACAACAATATTAATTAGTTTTTCAATTCATCTTTTTCAGCTCCTGGCAAAAATTATTATAATTTGCAGTAAAATAATTATAATAAATATATATGCAATATTTTCATGACTGAATATACAAATAAATTGAATTGGTTATTTAAGCTTTTCAAAATATGACAAAGATATCTGCCATCCTAGTTTTCATTATAACATTTATGCTCATTGTAAAAAATCTTAATTTAGTGGGGGAGGGGTATTTATTAAGCAATTTGTTAGCTGTAACTGCATTTATTATAGTAGCCTTCTCTGTGCTTTATTCAACTTCATGTGAATGTGCTATTATACATAATGTAAACAAGCTACACTTGAACATTTCCAAGTTGTTTCCTGGCTGAAGAAAATAAATACATGTATATTAATTTTTGAATATGCACAATACTTTAAAAAAACATTTTTGAATATAAAAGCAATTGTTTTTTTATTTTCACTTAGAGCCAGCCTCATTCATGTTTTGAAGAATATGCATATTCTATACTATAAATATATTTTTGCGAATAATTTTAAATAAATTTATCGTGAAACATTTTTTATCAAAATGATCATAGATATAAAAAAAAAACTTATGTAATCCTTTGTTAGGTATAAATAAGTCTTTGCCAATGGGAAAATGTGCCTTTAGTTAGCATTTAACTGAGATCACTAAAATATATAATTATTGGCCTAATTTCAAAGCTACTGAGTTATATAGTAATTTGGCTTAAGTTTAAAAACTTAGAATCTATACATATTTTGTTATTATCTTGAATATAATAAAGTCTACGGGATATATGGTTCAAAATCCAATGCGGTCAGATTCATGAGTAAGGCCGTTCACGAGAAGCTAATCTGGGAATTTGAAAAGTATTTCCACTCAGTATCCAATCTTATAATAAACAGCTTCAAAATTGACTAAATAGAATAGATTATTGTTCCTAAAAGTATATCATAAATGCAAAATTTCAACAATAATAGATAAGTTGATAGTGAAAACAATCAGTATCTACTTTATTTTTTTTATTCACTAATTTATATTAGTGTTTGCATAGTATATCTATATATCTTTGCAATATTTGTATGTATTGCTTCTTTTTTTTTCTACAATGTTTTTGCTAATTATGTCTTTCGATATTAAAAAGTTGTAGGGATGTAGAAACTTGTTATGTGTGTGTATCTTTTTATCCGCTTCATAAATCTGTCTACCATCTTCCTATCCATATGTGTGTTTATGATTAAAGCATATGATAGAGCGAACCAGTATATCATTTGACAGCTAACCCTGGAAAAATAGAAAAATTACTCAACTGTCTCATGCTTGATTAGATAGTGATCAAATGGAGATGTAGACCAAACTGTTTGCTAAAGCAAACTACTAAGCTGATAGATGATCTGAATAAGGAGAAAGAGATATAAAATGTTTCTCTAGGATTGACCTTTTAGATCTGCTTGAATTAATTCCTGCATAGGTTTTATTTGTTTCTCATTTCAAATACCTAGAGCGTATTTATTATAAAATTGGAAGTTTATATATTGTGAGAGTTAATAATTGCTTTTTTAAAAACAAATATATTGTATTTGTAAATTTCCTTTAATAACGATAACTTTAAGCTAAAAATCTTCATTTAGAAATTTTTAAAGGGATCGGTGAAGGAGCATTTATATTTATATTCATTTTTGTAAAATATTAGTTAGCTAGTTCAGGGATATATGAAAGCATTTATCTGACTGTCCTTATAATTTTATATTTTTAAATAAAAAGTAATAGCTTTAAATAGCCTACTGCCGAATAAAACTCTTCTGTATTTCTTCAAGTATTGAAAAATACTGAATGAATAGATTTTTTTCAGCTGCTTATTTAATGTGTGTGTGCGCGAGCGGGGGGGGGTTACATTTCGGAAAAATAGTTATATATTTAACATATAACTGTGTGTATGGAACAATACACAATACAGAGGGGGGGGGAATATATTAATATGTGAAAGAAAGATAAGAGACGAATTTAAAACGTAGATGGTAATATATAACTTAATTGATGGGCTTGGATGGATGAGAAGATTATTTATAAACCTTATTTCACCTTTTATATATATATATTTCTTTCTTGTATTATGGTGATCTTTTTTTCTAAAATTAATTTTGTGGTGTCTTAACTGCATTTTCTGTTCTTAAAATCTTATCTTCAACTTACTTTGTCATCTTGTTTTATTGTTATACTGGCAGCTGCTTTGTGTGCATAGAGATATCTAATGATCTCAGAACATTACTGTATGACTTACTTTTTATATCATATTTCGGACATAAAGCATATTTTACCAGGGAAAGTTTTATTTGCTTCAAATTGTTTTTTTATTATTCAATATCAGGAATTGAAAAAATATCCTCGTCTCAGTAATGAATATTGCGAATGCAGCAACTTAAAACAACAGGTATGATTATTAGATTTTTATGAAAAACAAGTATTAAGTACTAAAATAGTTATATTTTCTTAAATAATCTGTTTGGAAATTTTATTAAACAGTTAAGTAATAATGAGGGGAACCTCTATTTTACTTACACATTTTTGGAGATCAAGCTAACTTGCTTCCAACCACCTTCCACACTTATTTAAGAAAAGAAGCTCATAGAAATATTTCACTTTGTTGAAAAAAATTATAAAAGAGATGTTTGTGAAATGGCATCCAAAGTTATTGGAGACGTATTTAAAAACTAACATATAACTGACTTAAAAATTTTTTTGTCAACATTATATTATCTGCTAAATTGCTTAAAATATTTATAAATCATAAATAACTATTTAAAACATTATTCCTAAAGATTTTGCAATGTATAATTTTATTAAATAATAGTTCTAATTATTTTCACCTCATTGTCTCTAAGTTTAAACAATAAATTATATTTTGACTTTTTAAATGATTTTCTCTACAATATTTTTGGCTTAAAGTTTTTGTGATGAAATGTTCAAAAAAATATCATGATTTGCTTCAGTTAATCTTTAATTAACAGTATTAATTATACAGAAATGATTAAAATATTTTCAATTTGTAGTTTATATTTGAAGTAGCATTTTAATTTTGGTCTTCAGTATCTTTTTTAAGGTGGCAGCGATCCAAACTGATACTTATCAAATAAAAAATTGTATTTCCTGAAGAACGTTAAAATTTATAAACAAAAACATTTAATGATTATTATTCATTGAAATATACACAGATTTTATAATTCCACATCTATAATTTTCAAAATGTGTTGAAATATAATTGTAATATAATAATTATACAGTCTATAAAGTTTAAAATATGGCTGAATATTAAATAAAGTGATTAGATATTTGTAAATTGCAATTTTTTTATATTTGGGACCAAAATATGAACTTGAAATATTAAAAACCCCAAAACTGTATTTATGAAATACCATGTAAATGTGGAAGAATGTATATTAGTAAAACCAGTTGTCTCATTGGAAAGCACTTAAAAGAGTACAAACTGATGATTAGATGAGAAAAACATTTATTTAAACTAGCATATTATTGAACATATGTTCAATTGGAAAAGGTTAAAAATACTGGATAGAAGAGGAAAAAGTACAAAGAAGAAAATTCAAAGAAGTGCTCACTTGACAATAACAAATAGCCTCATAAGTTAATCTTGTGATAATATATAATGTTTGGCAACCACTCATTAAATTTGTCCTTAGAAAAAAATGGTGAAATTAGGAGGACTCTCATTGACATATATAAAATTTCTACTGACTGTTGTTGCCTTTGATAGAATAGTCTAGTTGGTTAAAGCTTCATCTTAAATTCTATATTCACAAATTTAAAAGTCCAGCTTCAATTTTCATGATAATAATGTGACTAATTAGCCAGCAATACTTAAAGAAGAGAAGAGAATAATACCATTCAAATGGTTGGGTTATATACTAATCTAGGTGCTATTATTAACATTTAAATGTATTTGGAAAGTTGAATTTTTCTAAAAACATTTAGCAATTAACATTAGGTATTGGTAATAGCCCAGCATATAATTGCTACTAAAATACCATCATCATAACCTTTCAGACAAACAGTATATTAGTTATTTTAATGAAATGCACATGTGAGATGGATGGATGAAATAAGAAATAAGAATGTGCAAAGGTAATGTGGAGAAGAGAAGCTAAAGATCAGAGAAGTTGATTTGAACTTAGAGAGACCTTCATCCTGCAGTGGTTTGATAATGGTTGATGAAGATGATGAACAAAATGCAATTAGTTGTTTTTTCTTAAGAAATTCTGGCTCATGATAGAATATAATAGGGAATTAGAATTGTTTATATCATTTAATAAAGAACTTTGTACTGCAAGATGTCAAATAAACACACTAAAGAACTTATATATGTATGTGGATAATTAAACATTTCAAAAAAAGAACTTATATATGTATGTGGATAATTAAACATTTCAAAAATTGGATTGTATAATAATCGTAAAACTCAAATTTAATTTTATATTTGCTGCTGCTAATATAAAGATGTAATATATATATATATATATCATATTTTTGTGAGTAATTGTGTTAAATAAATACTGATGATTTTATAAAATAACATTTGTCCTCAGTTGGTTAAAATAGTAATCACATGGTTGTTGCAGAGATAATAATCATGCAGTTGATCAGTTTGGTTCAAATTTGGATTGTACTTTTAAATGCTATTATTGATTTTGGAAAATTGTTTTGTCCATTTGTTAACTTTTGATCTTTTTTAAGTTAAAATGAAATTATAAAATCAAGATTTAATATATTTAAATTTACTAGAATTGCTTGCAAATTGATGTATAACTAAGTTATACCAGCATGATCCATTTGAAACACTCATCTTTTCAATATGTCAACTAGTTTGATAGATATGAAGCAGAGGGTGGGGAAAATATAAAAAATATTTAATAACTTCACGTATGGTGTTAACAATTATTTTTAGAACTTTCATTTGTTTTAAATAATGATTGTTGAGAGGTCATTAATTTTTTTCAATTTAATAACATTTTAATTTACGTAGAGTAATTATTTACAGAAATAAAGAGCAGTTTTAAGCAATATGCATACAAAGAAATATATATATATATTTAATTTGGTAGTTTGTTTAAATTTTACAATTTGATAAAAACTCAAATTAAAATTTAAAATAAACATTTATTATATTTAATAAAAACCTAATTTAAAAGCACAGTTTTCATTAGTAAGCAGTTGATCATGAAATTTGACAAAAAGTTAGAATAATTACTTTCTAAAATAAAGAGCAATTTTTATATTAAGATTTTTTGAAGCTTATAAGTAAAAATAAATGAGACAAAAATTTTCACTTTACAAAGGTAAAAAGGCAGTTGCAATGGTGAATAAGTAAATAAATGTGTCATTTAAAATATGTTTTTTTGCCATTTTTTGAGGGAAAAAAGTCTAAAATGCCACCTTCTTAAACATACAACATCTTAAAAACAATTTGGGATGTGCATGAATTCCTCTCTATTTTGTAACATTATCAGACAATTTTGGGAACCACTGAATGAAAACAAATGAATAAAATCTTTCTGTTTACAGAGGTAAAAAGGCAGTTGGAATGATCAGTAAGTAATAAAGAACTCATTTAAAGTGGAAAAATTATTCAATTATAAAGAATTCATATATACTATAAATAATGTATTTGTATAAATAGTTTTTGCAACAGCTACAATAGTAAATAAGAAATAAACTTTTAAAAATGCAAAAATAATTTATAGATTTGAGACATTTTACATAACAGATTTTCTTCTACTTTGACATGTATCTATTTAAATTCAATGCAAAAGGAAAATATGACATAAAATAAGGAAGCTGTTTAAAAAAAGAATGCAGAAATAGCAGGAAAAGAAAGCCTGTCAACATGAGAAAGAAAATCATAGTAGACTACAAAAGAAATATTTATATTTGAACAAAATATATGAAAAATAAAATAATAAAATTTATACTAATTAAAACATACATTTACAATATATACACATGTATTATTATGTACACATACTAAATATGATATATATATATATATAAGGGAGATACATTTTAACCTATAGCAGAAATATCTAGTGATATATATATCAATTATAAGGGTTCAGTCAATTTAAATTACAATATAGTTTTACATTTTCATTTACAGTGTCAATACTAAAAACTTAAAAATAATATATATATATATATATATATATTAAATGATTTTATTGTCTGTGCTCTAAAAAAATAAAAATTTTTTAACCATAATTGGAGTTTTTAGAATTAACTTGAAATAAAAGCATTGAAGGGAGAGTCCAGAAATTAATTAAATCAATCCCTATTTTTTTATAACAATTTTTGACTTAATTAATTTCTGGACCCTCATGCTTTTATTTCAGAGTAGATGTAAAAACTCCAATTTCAGTTGAAGAAACAATTATTTTATTTCTTTTTAATGCATACTCAATAAAAGTATTTATACAAAAAACGTTTATCTCTTATTATTAATATTAATTTGTGTGAGGAAACTTTTTCATGGGGAAAGTAGTTTTGTTGTTTTATCACATTTATTAATGCAATTTAGTCTTTTTAAAAATTTCTATAACCTCACTAAATACTCTTTGATAATGATTGTTGCATGTGAATATGATTTTAGTATTTGAGAAATCTATGTGATGACCAGTGTCTAAAACATGAAAAGAAGTGCTAAGGAAGTTGAGAGTTTTTTTAAACTCAGTTAATGTGTTTATTTTTTCTAGTAATTATACAGTGATTGCTTCTTTTTATGTATGTGCTTTGGCACATTCAAGGGGCATAAGTTCTTTGAGTTTCCAGAGGGATTAAATCTTGAGATTTTTTTAGAATACCATTAATCATTTATTCAGTGGAGAATGTTGCTTTTATGTCATAATGTTTTAGCACCCATTCAATTTTAGAAGTTGTTTCTTTTATATAAAGAATGCATATTCTAGTAGAAACATTTGCTTCTCTTTTTTTGGTATTTTTATTTGGTGTGTTGCCTTATTTATAGTGATAGTATTATAACCATTCATTAATAAAATACCACATATGTGTTTGTATTGCTTTTCTTAATATAAGATTTATTTGGAAATAATATCTTTGCAAAAAGTGATTTAATTATGGAGAAGATTTGGGCTGGATGATGATGAGATAATGCCTCAAAGAGTCTTTCACTATGTATAACATGTGGTATATGCAAGATGTTAAGGCATCATTATTAATTTTAAAAACAAGAACCTACAAAGGGAGTTGTCCATTCTTCTCCATGGTTAAATCAGTTTTTCCAAAAGCATTCTTATTTTAAAATAAATATATATAAAAAAAGAAATCATATACATACATGATCTATTATTAATAAAAGATTACAATACCATACTATAAATAAGGCAATGCATCAAATAAAAACATCAAAAAAGAAAACGTAAGTGCTTCTACTATAGTGTGCATTCTTTAAATAAATGATATAACTTATAAAATTGGTCAGATACTGAAACATTGGACATAAAAGCAATACTTTCCACCGAACAAAAAATTAATGGTATTCTAAATTAAAACTAAAATTTGAATCCCTCTGGAAGATCAAGAAATCTCGAAATCCTTTGTGGTATGTGCCAATCCACATATATACGAATGATCAATTGTCATAAGAGTTAAAGTAAATGAACATATTAACAGTTAGTTGCTCCTGAAAATATAATTTAAAAAACATTTTTCGCCTGTACTGACATTTACCATATATAAGTATGTTTGTATTTCTAGGCTCATTTCATATTAGCTTAAATATTTTTACTTATATTTGAACAACTTTATGATTGTATGATCTGTTACATATTTCTGTTATTTTTTAGTTGTATAAAATGAATAAAAAATAATAGATATAATTTTTTTATATAATAAAATGATTTTATTTACTTTGGACTAAAAACACTTAAAATAATTGTTTCTTCAATTACAGTTGGAATTTATATATTTAACTTGAAATAAAACCAGGCAGGGTCCAAAAATTAATTAAGTAAATCCCTTGTTGTAAAATATAGAAATTGACCTAATTCATTTCTGGATTCCCACATGTTTTTATTTCATGTTAAATATAAAAATCCCAATTGTAGCTGAAGAAATGATTATTTTGTACATTTTTTTAGTCCAAAGTAAATAAAAGCATTTTTTATAAAATATTTTTTTATATTCATTGATTGACAGTAAAATAATGTGTTACATAAAGTTTCTTTATAATATAGTTTTATAATTAAGATTTGTTTTTTATTTTAATTTTAAAAGATTGTTAAGATACTTTTTAATATGAAATTTTTGGAAAAATATAAGTATATTCTGCCTTCATGCATTACTGAAAACTTATTGAAGTGATATTCAACATATTTTAAATTTCACATCAAACTATTTGAAATTTCATCCACAATTTCCTCTGGGTTTAAGAAACCAGGAAACTTACTTAAAATATTGCAAGTGATGTATAAACAAATGTACAAAATTTGAACAAATTTTACTGAATATAAATATATTAAACCTCAATTTAAATTTTTTATTCAAATAAGCTTTGGAACAAACAAACAGATATTTTAACTTGTTTAATTGAAGCAAATAAACAAACAAACAGATTTTGTCTTAAATAAAGATGTTTAAAGCATTTGAACAAAAGTGGAAGAATATCATCAAAGTTTTTATTATTCAGGAATTTATAAGAACTTTTGAGTGCTAGAAGTATTAGAACTGGAATCAATTTGAGGACTTTAATTTCCAGAGTTTGTCATTCGCACTAAAACACTAAGGGCAATAAGATTACAAAAACTGAATGTTGTGACATCATTACATAGTTATATATAATGGTAAAGCACTGTTAAATAAAACAATCGGATAAAATATTTTCTTCAAATTTCCATTAGAATAATTATATGAGCTACATGTAAATGGTATTACTCTTCTTGGATAATTTGATACCAGTAATGTTTTTAATATTTGATACAGAGCATAAAGACAAGTACCATAATAGTAAATATTACACTACAAAATGATAATAAACAAAGGTTGTAGTAATTATAAAGGAAATTGTGATTTAATGATCATTGTCTTTACGTACTATGCCCATATTCTGAGGTTTACATCCATTTGGATATTGGAAACTTGAGAATTTTTAAACAAATCTAAGTTCTTTCCCAAGTAACCTGCCTTAATCAATTTAGATGACATTTAATTATTAATTTAAAAAAATGAATATATATTTAATTATTTCTACAGAGTAGAGATTTCAGATAATATCTGCATTAGTCATATGAGTGTTAATACTTTGGCTATAACACAAAAATACAATTGTAATATAGTTCAGCCTTAATAACTGATGAGTTTAGCTAAAATACTTTTATGAGTTTCTGGGGTATTTTTTCAATACTTCTAACTATTCTAATTAAAATAGTATAGAAATTGCAAAAGCACACACATTTATATAAAAAAAAAAAGTATGTAACTAATAATTTTTAAAATAAACCTATAGAATATATTACATTAAAGATTTTGATATTAGTTTAAAGCTAATATTGATAAAACACTTATAATGTTAGTAATTAAAATGTTCTGTGAAAGCAATGATGGTAGGGGGAATATACTTTTGGGAGTCTTTTAATGTGTACTTTTTTATAAATGAAACTATATACATTTATATTGCAAAATATCTTTTAATTAAAGTATGCTTTTTAAAAGGCAATATTTTTTTTGTTTTTCTCCAAATGGAAATCTTTCGAAAGCGTGTTCAAATGAATTTCATAACTAGAAATGGAAAGTACGTCAGTTTTATTGTAAAATTTTTGTTTGTAAAAATTTTAACAAACAGTTAATGTTTCCAATGTATAAAAAATATATTTTAAGAATTAAAACTTTTATAAAACATTAAAACTAATCTAAAGTTAAAATAGAAGCTTAAAGGAATTCATTTTTGATGTCTACATTTTTTAATTACATAACAATGTGCACTGGATGGACAGATTTATTTTTGGAGGATGAAAAGTTATAAAAATAAGTTTTGTTCAACTTTTAAATGTACTTATATGGTAAATTATTTTAGTATGTTTTTTTTAGCGTATATCATCTTTTTTTTTTTAAAAAAAAAAAACTTAAAAATAATAAATGATAACACTACTAGTCACGTGATTTCGGTTGTTAAGAATCTCAACTTACTCCCAGTTTCATGTCATCACATTTTGTTATTAAAGTTTTTAGGAGCCGTCTGAAGTTCAGCCCAGAATAGAACAAGAGGAATTGTGTATTTTTAGATAGCGGAAGGCTGAATAAACTCTACATTGACCTCCTTTCCCCTCTTCCCCATTTCTCTTGTGTAGATTAAAAATATCAGTGGTTACTCATTTTGCTTTAAGAGTTAATTTTTAATATTACACTTGATACTAAGCTATATGAATCAGCTTGAGTTTAATAAGGATTAACCTTATATAATTAATTATCAAATTGTTTCAACCCATTTATATTTTTAAATGGATTTCTTTCATCGCATAATTTTTTTGGTTTAATTTTTTTATATATATTTTAAATAATTTGCTTTATATTTAAGTGCTAAAAACAATATAAATTAGTTAAATCTGTGTTGTATTACATTACTTCCTTTTTTTTTTTTTTTTTTACAAAATAAAAACAACTTATGATCGTGAAAGTGAACTTTTACCAGAAGTAGAGAAAGTATGGAATTGAAATCCAAACAAGAAATCTAAGAATTCATACTAATATATATATATATGCACTTTAACATAAATTAAAAAATTGAAAAGTGAAAGAATTAATGCATTTAATTAAGATATTGACATTAAAGTATTAAGTTTAAGGTATAGAATGAGATTTTAAAAATATTTGTATCATTAAAGGAAGACAAGGCCTTGGGGTAAAAATATTGTGAATGATTAATTAATAATCATAGTGTGATTTTACTCCGAATAGTTTTTACTCTTCTTTTTTTCATATTTTTATACACAGCATTCCTCTAAAATAGAAAAACTTAGGGAATATTTGATATAGTGTTGAACAATGATTATTAAAATCTGAAATGACACATCCGTCTTGGTCTTTATTATTGTTATTATTTTAACAAATGTAGGTCCTATGGATTGAACCTAATATTTATATGTATTCTAGAGATTTAAAGATCTCATTAATGCTTATTGATATAATTCTTAATATTAACATGCTAGAATAACTATAGTTAAAAGAGGGATAAGTAACTGATAATTTCCACAAACAATAATAATATATTTAATTTTAGTTTTTCAACTGTTTTCTTAGGTAAGCTACAGATCATTTATAATTTATTTGATAGTTTATCATTTAACAAAAATATGGGAACAAAAAATGTTGTGCAGAATATGATTAAATATTCATAATGAGAGATATAAATGAATTTTAATGTGTTATAAATAAAATAAAATGAAAATTAGTTAAGTTTGCAACCAATTTAGATATTTAGAAATAAAATATCCGACTTTTTCTTTAAAAAAAAACATTAAATTTAGAAATGACTATGTGAAGATTCAAAGTCAAGATTTATTTTAGAAATAAAAACATCTTTTTGTTATTTATTTAAAAGACTTATTAAATTAGTTTTAGTTGTGTTTTTAATTACTTTTCAGTCATTTTGAAGAAGAAAAAAGGTGATTAGGTTGTTATTTGTAGGTTAATTTTCAGTTAATTGTAACATTTATTGCAAGTATATATATTTTTTAGAATTATATTATTTAAAACACTTCAAAAAGCTTCAGTAGTTTCCATATATTAATAAATTGTATAAATACTGAAAAGAAAAAAATGGAGACAAAAGTTGAAGAAAAGGATATCTGAATCAAAGTAGTGCCTAAATTGTAATATTTGTTTTTGGAATGCAATGTTAGGAAAGATGGTCTTTAATAATCTATAAATTTATCTGCAGAAGAAAAAGCAATCCAAAAGATTTTATTCATAATTTATGATAATGAAGTTTGGATAAGGTTTAAATGCAAAAATTTTTAACTGTAATGGGTTCTGATAAATACAAGATTTTAAATAAATGAAATTGCTGGTTATTATTCTTTGACCTAATATAAAAGTATCATTGGGGGGTTTTGATAAATAGTCACTGTTTTGAAATCACAGAAAAAGTATTATATATATATTTTTTATAATGAATAGAAGGATTATAAAAAAGAGATAATATAAAATAAAGCAAATTTTCTAATGAAAATTATTTATAGTAATGCTAGTAAGAGAATGTATTTTCATTCAATATACACTACTTCACTTATATATTATATATAAAAATGTAAATAAGAAAAAAATGTAAGAAAATAAAAAATAAAAATATTAAAATTTATAAAGTTTATAAATTTTGCAATATAGTGACAACTATTTTTCCATCTTTGAATATCATAGTCAATCAAGTTTATTAGTAATATTTTTTTCTTCTTACATCACAAAACATACCCTTACGTTCTTTGCAATATTATCTTTTCAGAATTTGATGTATACAATGTTTTGTATAATAAAATGTTTTCTAAGTGTAAAGCTAAAAGTTTTATAAAATATATTTCATAAATGATTAAATGAAAGTTATTGATTTCGTAATAGTTGAAAAGAACTAAATGAAATTTGAATGAATAAGACAAATTGCAGTGACTTATATAAGACTTATTAAAATAGTTAGAGAAGCCATATTCTGGTAGGAAAGAGACTGTTGTTTTATTTCTATAGAGGAAAAAATATTGAAGAAAAAAGGACCTTGTCCAGGGTTTTTTTTATTGTAGCTGATATTACTATTCTGTGTTTATGATTATTTATGTAGCATATGACCATGCATCAGCTAGCATGATGAATTTACTGGATTTTTTATCAAGACCAAAAAATAACATGATATATATTTTCTCATTTGTCTAATAATTCTTAATTGAAACATCAGTTTGGTTTTCTTGAAAGCAGGATGAATGTGTGAATGATTTTTTTATTTTAGATATTTATAATCATGATAGACAAAACCAGTCGCCAGCCAAAATATTGAGTTGGCAGCTAAATGTGAAGAATGATAAGAAATTTTTGTTTCCAGACCCAGACTATCATTTTATGATGGCCTTTTAAATATTTATAACTGTGAAAATATTTTAATTGAAGTAAGACATGATTCAGAAAAAGAACTTAATATTAAATGGTATAATTTGAAAACAGAACTGTCCAATATTAAATGGGACATTGTTGGATTTTGTTAAGTTAAAAGAAATGTTGAAGAGATAATTGATTTAAACAAATGAACATGTAATTTATTATAAAGGTACAAGTATTGGAAGTATAAATGGAATGAAATTTATTACAAATAAAAAGTAAAGGACTAACATTGTAAAGATTGATAATATTTCAGACATAATGGCAAGATTAATTATTCAAGTTATATATGCCTCAGCAAATTATCATTATGTTGAAAAAGTAAATGATTTTTATATGAATGGACTAAATGCTTTGATCAGATCGAATATGTTTAAATTGTTACAGGAAATTTAAATGCTAGAACTGAAACCAATTAAAAGATGAAAGTGGTATGGTTACATTTTATTATCCTGATAGAAATGAAAGAAGAGACAGATTTTTAGAATTTCATAGAAAAAGAAAAACTGTATAACATGAATACTTTCTTTGAAAAAAATAGTAAGTGAAAATAGACATGGAAGCATCCAAATAATGATACAGAAAAATTGGATTATATTTTGACTATCAAAAAATATGTTATTTTAAGATTGAAAGTGATCATCAATTAGAGAGATGCAAGAAATGTGTTAATGTAAAATTAAAGAGATGAAGATTATTAAGCCTTCAGAAACACTCCAGTGAATTTAAATGAGAACTTACAAATTGTTTTTAAATATTAACAGAGTTTGAAGATGCTTCAGACTTGACTGCAATCAATAAGAAAATAAATGATACTCTATTAAGAACTGGAAGAAATATAATTGGTACAAAAAAGTAGCTTTTTTAAATTAAATTTTCTATTGAAATAAGACAATATAAGAAGAAAGGAAGAAATATGAAATTTTTATAGCATGAACCACAGTTAATAATGATATAAGAAAATATAATTAAGTATTGGGAAGAAAGCTATAAAAAAAGTGTAAACTATATTTCTGAATTGTAAGGAAGACTATTTCACCACAAGAAAGACAGATGGAACTATTACTAAAAAGATATCTGACATCATGAAATGTATGGAAGCATTTTATAAAGAATTATATAGTAATAATAAACATGATAACAAAGTATCTCTTATAATAATATACCTTCTGAATTGCCAAGTATTTGAAATGAAGAAGTGAGATATGCAATTCAATTTATGAAGAATAGAAAAGCTCTAGGAAATGATAGAACCATTATAAAAGCACCAAATAGAGAATACAATAGTAATATTGACATTTAATATAGCTGATAATGAAATTAGAAATTACAGACTTAACTAACAATCATCTATCAGTTCTGTACAATTTTTTTATGACAATAATTATAATTCATCAGTAGTGAATCTTGAATTTTAACTAACAAAAAATTAAACTGGATTTAAAAATGGTTTTTGCACAATGAATCATATTCAAGTATTGAGAAAAGTTATAGAAAGGATCAATATAACATGAATTGCCATTATAATTTTATTTGTAGGTTATGAAAAGATATGTGATTAAATAAGTATTTCTATGGAAATTAAAGTATTGGATCATTAAAATATAGACCCTGGATATATTCAGAAGAATATTTATTAAAATGTAACACTAGCGATTAGATTACATGATAATGCTAAGAACAACATTGTAAAAGCTGTGCTACAAAATGATTTTAAAAACTTTTTACAAAGTTTATAAGAACTGAAACATACAGGCTTATTGTATACCTGTGTCTATATATGTAATATTTAGGGTATGTGAGCACAGACTTTCACATGACCCACCACTCTCCACACTATCTCATAACACTGATACATTTGAACACACATATGTTGAAAAGATAAATAATCAACAATATATGTATTTCATGCTAAACCACAACCATCAGTTGGTCCAGATTACCATGTCTACACATATATGCTATAAGTGCTCAGATATATATTAAGATAGGAAAAGCTCATACTTTAATGGACAGGCTTCAATCTACTCCACACTACAACTCTTCAACCATCCATCCAATTGAAAATCTGATGATGGAATGCTCGAAGGCCACCCTGAGGCTGAGATTTTTGTCACACCCATGTTGAGCTAAGGTCAGTCTGACCCCTCATGTACAGGACATAATCCATTTAATACATATTCAAGGGATGGGCAGACATCTCTACTATGTAATAACTGAAACACACAGGCTTATTATATACCTGTGTCTATATATGTAATATATAGGGTATATGAGCACAGACTTTCACATGACCCACCACTCTCCACCCTATCTCATAACACTGATACACTTGAACACACATATGTTGAAAAGATAAATATGTATTAAATGGATTGTCCTTTACATGAGGGTCAGATTGACATTAAGTCAACATGAGTGTGACAAGAATCTCAGCCTCAGGGTGGCCTTTGAACATTCCACCATCAGATTTTCAATTGGATGGACAGTTGAAGAGTTGTAGTGTGGGATAGATTGAAGCCTGTCCATTAAAGTATAAGGTTTTCCTATCTTAATATATATCTGAGCATTTATAGCATATATGTGTAGAGATGGTAATCTGGACCAACTGATGATTTCTGGTTTAGCATGAAATATGTATATTGGTGATTATTTATCTTTTCAACATATATGTGTTCAAGTGTATCAGTGCTATGAGATAGTGTGGAGTTGGTGGGTCATGTGAAAGTTTATAAGAAGTATTTTATGAATTAGATGTAGATTTCTCTAATGATAAGGGTATTTTTGAAAATAGTGCTTTAGAACTTCAGGAAGTGATGCAAGAGTTATCAGATGAAAGTAGATTTTAAGTTAAATGCTAAAAAGAGACTAAAGCATTTTTCAAGGGATATTTTTTTTAGAAGAAAATAAAAATTGATAATCATAAATTAGAAGAATTTAATTATTGTGTATACCTTGGCCAGATTATTAACATAAAGAAACCTAATTGATGAAATTAAAGTAGAATTAAATTTGGATGGAGTATTTTAATAGAAGTTAATTTTGTACTAAAAGGGAATATGCTGTGTGTTTTAAATATCGCTTAATGAAATATGAAGTGATGTGTGTTCACAACAACAAAAAAGGATCAAAAATCAATTACATGAGTGAGAGAACATACAGATGTCCATTAATTATTGACATAACTGAAAGAATTAAGAACCTGAAATTGAGATGGGTTGAATTTATTGATAAAAGAGATGATAATATATTAATAACTGAAGTCTTAAATGGTATCTCAAAAGATTGAAAATACCTAAAAGGAGACCACATGAGACATAGATGTATGAAATAAGGAAGTTTGCTGATATGATGTGTAAAAGAGAATTATGGATTGGAGAAACTGGATTAAACTTGAAGACACCTTGATTTTATCAATGATTGATGCAAGTCTATATAAAAGTTATCAGGATGTAAAAGGTTTAAAACAGTAACAAAGTATGTACATACTCATGTTAAAAAGAATTACCGATTGGGCATTTAAATAATAGTAATTTAATTTTGATTTATATAAGTCTAAAACTACATTTTAAATATAATGTAATACCTAATATTTAAAACAAACTCCTAATAAAAGAACTACATCTATATTTTATATCACATATTTCTATTTTATATCAGTCTTGAAGTTGATATCAAGATTAGTCCTAACCATATTCAGATGATTATAAGATCTCCACTCTTGGATATAAAACTATTATCTTCTGCTTCTGAATGATATATTATAGATCATCCTACTTAAGACATTACATTTAAATCAAAAGCACAACTTAACTATACAGAGCTCATTGTTTTGTATAGTATGCACAATGTCTCTTAATATAATGCTCAGGTTGACTAATCACTATTTTGGCTTTGTAACATATTAATTTAAAAAAAAAAAATAGGATTCATTTTTTCAAACATTATAATAAAAATAATATTTAAATATTCCAAGTAAATTTTAACATATATGTATTTTGGATTAAAAACAACAACTATACTTACTATATATATTGCATGACTATATGAAATATATTGAATTTGCAAAACAATATTTATGTATTATTTTATCAATCACTTTATGCTTAAAAATTTGAATCAAACTCTCCAGAACATGTATTTTATACTCAATGATATTTTATTCAATTGTCATTAGAGATTTCTCTGAAAATAAAGCAACTTCACCTTGCATAAATATTACTAATACAATCTATTTGATATCAAAATATAAATCATTGAATAGCATTCTTATTTTTAATAAACCATATAAAGTGAAGTAAATGAAATCATGAAACAGAATTATATAACAATATTTTTTGTAATCAAATAACCTTATATAATTAAATATTAATGAAATATGTAAATAGATATCCAATTCTGTCTTACATATTAATTTTTCACATTTAATAGACTTTATTAAGAATAACACTGCTATTGAACAAATCATGTGGTGACATCAAATAGATCATTTTGGTGGAGCTTATATGAGAATAAAATTTCTTGGAATATTGGGAAGATCTGTCAATTTAATAAGAATTGAACAAAGTTGATTGAGTTCAAAATACATGTCTGGGGCGATTGGTTCATTTAAAAAAAAAATAAAGTGACTACTGAAATAATATATAGTTGGTGTTTTGACAATTTAATAACACTCAAGATTGTTTTGTTTACTTGTAAATGTAGCTGTTACTTATTTACATATTTTGATATAGATTTACTTATACATCTGATAAAAAATAAATGATATTTAATTCAATCCAGTTCAGTTTGCCTTATTAAAATTATTTTTTAACAATTTGTTATTTTAAGTTAGACACATTATGTTAATAATACTTATTTAAGAGTGAAGTTGTTTTATTATTGGCAAGACCAATCATCTCTAATGGCAGTTGAATAAAAAATATTTGAGTCTAATATCTTGTAGAGATTAGTTCAGTTTTTTTGATATGAAGTGATTATTAAAATAGGATAGAGACAGTGCTTTGAGGATTTAATATTGCTTCAATTTGTTTCATTTATTGTATTATCAATTGTTGTTTATTTGTCTACATATATGTTTGTGTTTATATATAAATTGATATATAAAATAATAAATAAACAAAAAAAAAAAATTAAAATAAACATGTTTTAGCATTAATAGAGTGAAAGACCTAAAAGCTAAATGTTCCTGGATCAAAGTTCAACCTGTAAATTTTGATGATCAGGTATTATATGATTTTCAAACAAGTAATCATTCAATATGTTTTTTAATCATAAAGTAATTTATTTTTGTGAAGGCTAAATAAGATCATGCATATATGTATATAGTGAAGTAAAATTTAAATGGAAATAATCAAAACCTGTAAAACTGACATTCATGCCTTAAATTCTTTGCATTTATTGACCTGTGATTATTAATTTATACATAGTTCCTGGAGATTTTGATTACTTCTGTTTAAATTTTATATACATTAAACTGTACAGTTCAAGCTTATATATTGCAATGGAGTATTCATGCATATGGTACATTTTTTATTGTCATTGTGTATTAATAATTGACATTTAAAATATTATTATTAATGGTAATCATCCAACATTTTATTTAAACTTAATCTCTTTGTTTGACTTTTTGCATTGTGCTGATTAATGTATTTTTATTCCTAGATTTAGGAAGATTTAAAGAAAAAGAAGAGCAAGAGAAAACATTGTAATTGAAATGTAAGTTCTTGTTTTGTAGTTGTTATTGTTGTGCTAACAAATATTTGAAAAACAAAATATTGTCTTATTATTTTATATTAAAAGTTTAAAAAAAAAAAAAAACAATTATATTATTTATTCAAACAAACTTTGAACTGTGCTAAATTAGTTTTTTAAGAATTGGAAAATTTTTCCTGTCCTTCAGATAATATCATTAAGGAAATGCAATATATATATTTTTATGTTGTCATTAATACCAGCTTGTAATACTATACATGTCACCAAATAAATGAACAAAATTGTTATATGTTAAAAGAAAGGATAGAAAAATAGTTTTGTGTGTGCTATATCTAAATTGCTGAATTTCTTTAGAAGAATATTTTAGGAAGATATACAATAAACTCTCAATTTGGCATTTATACATATATCATTTTTCTGTACCTATTGTCCATTGTATTTGATTATGAAAACAGCAGTGATTCTTAATTTTTTAAAATCTATTGTTAACAAAGTATGGTTTTGATGTAATATTGTTCTGCATGGATAATATACCTCATGTTTAGTTTGTTTATATTTACTATTGCATAATGCTTTTGTAATTAAATTGAAATACATTCTAATTATAAATAGTAAATTATACACAAACTAATGCACAATTTTTTAAAAACGTTTTTATTATTTTATTGCTAATATTTTTTTTTTGTTTTTATATCTACAATTTTACATAAGAAATAATTATTTAAAGTTTATTCAAAATCAAAACAAAAACTGCCCCTACTCCCAACCACTTATTTTTTAGGCAATATTTAAAATCTCTGATTCACTTAGTTGCAAGAGCATTATTTTAAACAAAAACACATGTCATTAAGAGGCTGTAAATAAAATAAAAGCAAGATTGTTAGAAAGAAATTGTGATTGAATTTAATCACTCATTAATATGAATCCCAATTTTTTAAGCATATATACTGGAAGTACTGTGATATTAAAATTTTATCTATATCCACACACTTTTTGCATTTAATAAAGTATGCAAGATGTTAAATGCAATCTTATCTATGATTTTTAATAAAGTTCCTTTCTATAATTTTTTAATAATATTTTTTTTTTCTACTTTGTAAAAAAATAAATCAATAAGTGACTTTATATTTTTATGTTGTCATAGTGTTAAAAGTGCAATTTTAATATTGCATATACATTTTCAAACAGAAGAGTATAACTATTTTATCATATAGAAAGAATAAAATTTAATATAATTTTCAATACAAAAATTATAAAAAGAAAACAAAAACTACATACATTAAGTTTCTATCCTTTAATTTAAAATGGAAAAACAGTAATAGTTTATTTTTAGGAAATAAATGTATTACTTTTTGAAAGCTTTATATATCTAAATCATTGCTACTTTGGCTGATATTGTTATTAGATCTCAATATATTTAAAAAAAAAAAAATCTTGTATATGCAGATTTTATTTTTATTTGACCTTTAATGCTGCAAGACTAAAAGTAGTAGTAAAACACAGTTTGTTTATTTAAGGATCCATTTACATATTCATTATTAGCTGACAATTAATTATAAGTTGATCCAGATAATAAGATTTAAAAAGAAATGTAAAGAGAATGAGGTGAGAGGAAGGTTTGATTGAACACTGTATATTTGTTTTTGATAAGACCATTATGAGGTTTATAACATCTATAATGGAATATGATCAACTTAAAAAATTATTACTTCTATAATGGAATATGATCAACTTAAATTATTTCTAATTTTTCTCTATATAAAAATTATTATTTTGAGTTAATGAAACATTTACTTCGTGCAACTATGATAATTTTTCACAATGCTAGTTTAATATATATGAGGAAATAAAATAATAAAATGAATGAATAAATATCTGATATTAAATATAGTAATGAATATATAAGATGAAATTTTCGTATTCATTGACAGTATTACAAGAAAGATTTGTTATAGTTTGTCATTTAATAATATCTTTATGCTGTGTCAATCTGTGCATATTATTATTTTTATAATTCTCTTATTATTGTATAAAATGAAAGTAACAGAAAGAATGATGTCAAGGAAAATGTATAACTATTAAGTTTTTTAAATCTTAATTATTAAATAATAATTAACATGGCTAATCAAATTTAACATCATTATTAATTACATTTAAGATACATTAGTTCTAGATGAGTAATGGGATAATGTGTAGACTTAATGATTTTAATTGATTTAAATAGTTTGATTATTATTAACAAACATTTTTTTAAAAAAAAATTAAGCTTATTTTTGTTTTTATTAATATTAAAAAAATTATATTTTGTCATTGGCTTATATATAAATATAATATTATTTGATAAACTTAATTAGCATAAATAGTTTAATTAAAGAATACTTTAAAATAATATCTCAAAAAATGAAATTGGTACTCTAAAGGCTTTCTTAAGATTAGTTAACACAACTTCATTTATCTATATGTTTCTAAAAAAATTCCAATTTATAAAAATTGAAAGGTTATAAAGGATTGTGATAATTATCATAAAATATTATTAATATCCATTACAGCAAAAAAATGCTTTCAAGAATTTTATTGAATATATTATTTGCTATTAGAGATAAATGATTACAAGAAATTCATTTTGATTTAAAGAATCAGGAAGCAGACAAATGGAATAAAAGTGTTATAAGTCAAAGTATGGTTCACACATATATATATTGATCAAGAGATTAGACTCAATTTATTGAGAAGGTGTGTATCTGAGTTGAAAATAGCTGATTATCCACCAAAGTGTATTTATCTTTTTACTTAATGTTAGTATTAGGGACAGAATTATTAATAATGGTTGAAAATTAGGGATATCTGAAATAAAAAATGGTGTTAAACAGAAATGACTATTAACTTTAATATATTTTTCATTTTTATGAGTATGATCCTAAAAAACATTTATAACTGACTGTGAAATAGATATCAAAATACAATATATGTTTGAGTTTTAAATTTGAATGGTTAAAAACAAAAACTTATTCTTTTGTGTTAAAGATTGGTGCATTGTTTCCAACTTTATTAGATGATTTTTATAACCTTTTGTAATTTTTGTAAGCAACCAGTAACAGATTCGGTTTGGTAATTAATGTTCAAAAGTTCAAGTATTTTTATTAAATAGTGATGAATAAAAATAAGTAACTTTTTCTGGGATGTCTTATCAGCTTAAAAATATAAATCAATTTAAATATCTTAGTAGTTTTCTAAAAGAAACATGAACATTGAAATGGATCAGAGACTCCTGAATACAACTTTAGCATTTAATAAGTTAAAATCTAAGTATTTTATCATAACTAAATTAATTGTATGAAAAATTATTATGCTACTAAGTGTAATTACAAGTTTTGTGAAAACAAACAAAAAGTCCAACATAAAAAATCAATGGGAGGTTTTCAAGGAACTCAAGTCTAAGTTAAAAACTAGAGATCACCTAATGGCCCCGGCTAAACTGTTCTCTGATACCTGGGAGCAGATGCCTTTAGACCAGATACCAAACATTACTACTAAAATTCTGTCCAAACTATAGAAATGGATGGTTAACCTATATCATGCTGCAGTAATGGGACAACTGCAGATGGTGGCCTAAATGCACCCATTGAGGTTGACAAAGTACAGGGATTAGCAGGTTCCCAAATTTGCAGATTCATGTCTGCAAGGGATGAAAACATCGTGCAGACAAAATCACAGAACTGAATAGGACCAGGTCCCTTGTGTGGGCAAAGCATGCAGTGGGACACCCATGAATACTTAATTTCAAGCAATTTATGTACCATAATTCATGTAGTTTTTAAAATAAATTTATTTCTTAATAAAAAAAAAGATATAAAATAGATAAACATATAAATAATTAGTGAAATTCTTTTAAAAAAAGAACATAAAACTACCAATGATAATGAATTAACAATTGTAGGACCACATCTTCCTGAGATTGAGCAAGTAAAATGAATGAATAGCAATAACTTTAAAAAATATATAATAAAGTTACATACAGTTTTTGTGGTACAGATTTATCTTATAGATACTATAAGGAGGTTGAACACTTAGTTGCAGAAGTGATTAAAATATTGCATAACAAGATAATAAACAATCTAAAAGTCTAATTTTTTTAGCAAATTTTCTTTTGTCTTGTTTATTTTTTCCAAGAATAAATTGGCTGTACCCATTTACAGTAGTTTGATAATGTTATATATGTTAGCTGTAATTAATAGGTTAAATAAGCCATTGAAATGAAAACCCTTGAAATTGTAATAAAATTTACAAAAGTGTGATTTATCAATAAGTTATTTTAAAAACCTAGAAAGAGTCATGATTCAAATTGATACAATTTCATTACAATTATGGTTTATTGATTTTGCAAGAAGTTTGTTTTAAGGTTTTAGGTAGTGATAATTTGCAATCAAAAAGCATATAATTATAGTGACCTTATTTAAAGAAAAGTAAGAAGCTACATTTTATGAAATGAAAATCTTAAGTACATTAGAACAGATATGAAAAAAATTAAAATTACTGATAATTGTTTTATGTGTCCCAGTTAGTATTCAAATAAAATGACCAGTCTTGCATTGGTGGTTGAGAGATCAGCGCGACTGCCTTGCACTAGCAGGCTATTGCCCGGGTTGCGGATTTGCATCTTGGCCGATGCTATGACACTTAAATAATAATAATAATAAAATGACCAAAATAAATAAAAGAATTCAAATAGAATACACCATTTTTGATTTATCATTGTTGAACATAGACTTGCTATTTGAAAGTAAAACTGGATGTGCAAAAAAAAAATGTGTTAAAAAATGTTTTTAAAACTGTTGATTAAAAAGTTTAAAAAACGGATGCCTAATATACATATCAAGAAGACATGATAATATTAAATAATATGGAAAAGGAAGATCTGTCACATGTCTCATGGAAAAACTTTTGTTATACTGTTGTCTATCAGTAGATGATGATAACAATAAAATATTAATAGAAAACGTTTGCTGTAGGTTAATTATAACAAATTGTTTTTAGAAAGATGTGCATCATATCATCTGTTTATTGTACTTTGCATTAAAGTTCACATATATTCAGAGTTAATCAATTTCAAGTCAATAGTCTAAACTATGATCACTATTCAAAACAATCCTTTAATGGAAGAATACACAATTAAAAATATAAATGTAAATGTACGTGTAAAAATAAATATACATTTTGATTTTGATAAAAATTAAAATAAAATTTTTAAAAGCATAAAATAAAAATGTAAACAAATCTACTTTAATAATAATAAAAAAATCATAGGTTGTTCACTTAACTATTGCTTGAAATTTTTTTTTTTGATTCTCTGTCTTATTGTAAAACTTAAAATTGATCAGCTTTCTAATTTAGCTTTTCAGAAAATTCTGAAACATCTCATATATGCTTAACTTATGTCACCCAACAGAATATGCTGCAACATTTTTATTAATTGATAGTTTTGCAGCCTTTCTGTTTGGATTTTTTTTCATGATACTATATTCTGCATTAAACATCACCTGATCACCATTTCTTATGCTAGCCCATAACTGTTATTAAAACAGGCAACACTCCCCATACAGTAGTGCCACTCAGTGCCAACCAAAGTAATCAATGGATGCCAGAAGGCTTGTGCATAAAGTCCCCATCTAGTGCCTACTTATCCAATAACCCCCAACTAGTTTCTGGCTTGTGACCTTCGTCAGTGAGAAGTTGAGAGCACTGCACATAGATAAAAGGTGGCTGCTGGAGAGTTGCATTAGATCCTAAGATCTAGGTGCAGTGCTCTCAGATCCAAAGTTCTTCACTGATGAAGGCCACAAGCCAGAAACTAGTCTGGTGATATTGGATGAGTAGGCACTAGATGGGGATTTTTGTGCACAAGCCTTCTGGCATCCATTGATTATTCTGGTTGACCCTGAGTGGCCCTACTGTATAGAGAGTTTTGCCTGTTTTTATACTCTGCATTGTAGTAAAAATTAAAAACAATCTTCCTAAAGCAAAAACAATCTTAAGCTAATAAAAAAATCACTTTATCCTCACTTTTTCATTGAGAATTTTTTTCCCTAACAATGATCAGTTTTCTAATTTAATATTTTAGAAAAACCCAGAAATATCTTGAATGCATGCAGACTGTCAAACAGAATGATAATCATAGCATTGTCACTTAGTGACAGTTTTAGTTTTTTCATTTAAAATTTCTTTTGTCATAATGGCATTAATTATTTTTTTTATTTATATTTTCAAACTTTTTTTTTCTCAATGATGAAAGTTTTTATTCATCAAAAAGACAAAATACACAACAGTGGGAAAAGGTTTACAAAGAGATGACTACATGGAAAAATAAAACTCAAGTTTAATATGGTGAAAGAGGAAGGGAATACATATGAAATGGGAAGGGCGTATGGAGAGGGTGTATTGTTCAGGCAAAGAAGAGTCTTTGGTGAGGGGCAATGTTGATGGGCTTAGTTGCCCTGGTGGATTGATAGGAGGATCCATATGTGACATTAACTTTAGAGGAATAGCTATATGTTAAGTCTATAGAGAATTTCAGGGATGGATGAGAAGATTTCTGAATTATGCTTAGATGCAACAGGCTGATTTTTGTCTTTTGTAGATGAGTAATTTTAGTTTTCCCCGTTGTACTTGGAATGGCGTTATGATTGGTCATGTTGTTCTTTTTGACTTGCTTTTTACCTTTGATAGAGGTCAAAATTATTAAATAATATTAATATATTTTTACAGCTAAAGGTACATAACTTGAGTATTAACTAAGCTATGACATACTACACAATCCACCGGTAGATATAATCGTCGAAGAACCAAAACAATGTCAAGGCAACTGAAACATTGGCATGACTAATCGATAGAAGTGGTCAAAGTGTTTTCATGATCACCTTCGAGATTTTAAAATACTTGGGTGAATTCTGGGTAAATATCTGTCTTTTATCTGCTTGCATTGACCAAGTGAGATGCGTTTTTTTTTTACAGTGTCTGATCCGCCATTGTAAGAATTGAATATTTTTTGATTGCTTATTTTATATTTTGATCGTTCAACTATTGCTGATTTTATTTACTCATTTTATTACTAATTTATCAAATTGTATTCCTAATTTATCAAATTTTATTATTAATTTACCTAATTGAATTACTAATTACCATTTATGACTAATTAACCAAAATGTCCGTGCAAAAACCAAGAAAAGGGACTTAGTAATATATCAAATTGTGTTCCTAATTTATCAAATTTTATTACTAATTTATCAAATTGTGTTCCTAATTTATCAAATTTTATTATTAATTTATCTAATTGTATTACTAATTACCATTTATGACTAATTAACCAAAATGTCTAACCAATAAAAGGAAAATAAAGCCATATTAAGTTAGTGGGACTTACAGTCTTTTCCAAAAAAGCGATTTCAGTATAGCACTATCTCATAAAGGCAATTATTTCTAGTTAATAATTGAGAACAATTTGCTTTTTTTAAAAAAAAAAAAAAAAATGTAAACAATTAGTTAAATACCATTAAAAATTATAAAGATTATTTATAATACTTATTTTTGATAATATTTTACTGTAATAAAATATTATTTATTAGTCCATTTATTATCGGAGTAAATTATTACTGCGGTTCTGAAATTAAATGTATCATTTTTGGGACTGAAAATTGGTAGGGGGGGGGTTCAAATGATTAGTTAAATATTCATATCCCTACAAAAAATTCTAATGATTATTTATAATATTCATTTTTTAAAAATTTTTTTTTATCGTTTTCGTTAAAAATTGTTTTGATTATTTATAATATTCATTTTTGATACTAATTTTTTATCGCAGTAAATTATTAATTATTTCGCAACGGCTTCTTGTCTGAAAATATATATGATTAATTAATTTTTTTTTTGTTTTCAGAGTCAAATGATTAGTTAAATATCATTAAAAATTGGGTAATGATTAGAATATTCATTTTTGATTTTTTTTTTTTGTTTTTTTTTTTATCATTTTCAGGGTCAAATGATTAGTTAAATATTGTTAAAAATTATAATAATTCTTTATAATATTCATTTTTTGATAATTTTTTTTCGTAGTAAATTATTAGTTATTATTTTTTCACAATGACCAAACATGGCGACTTTTGACGTCTCCTTCTTTGCTATTAACTATTGCTATGACATACTACCCCAAAGGCATACTATTCTAATCTTGCGATCTTCAAGGTGACTTCTCCACGTGATCTGCGGACAAACTTTATCGATTAAGTTTGTTCGCAGATCACGTGGAGAAGTCACCTTGAAGATCGCAAGATTAGAATAGTATACCTTTGGGGTAGTACGTCATAGCAATAGTTAATAGCAAAGAAAAAGACGTCGAACGTCGCCATGTTTGGTCATTGCGAAAAAATAATAACTAATAATTTACTATGAAAAAAAATTTATCAAAAAATGAATATTATAAAGAATCATTATAATTTTTAATGATATTTAGCTAATCATTTGACCCTGAAAATGATAAAAAAACAAACAAAAAAAAAAATCAAAAATGAATATTCTAATCATTACCCAATTTTTAATGATATTTAACTAATCATTTGACCCCGAAAACAAAAAAAAATTAACTAATCATATATATTTTCAGACTAGAAGCCATTGCGAAATAATAACTAATAATTTACTACAATAAAAAATTAGTATCAACAATTTTTAACGAAAACGATAAAAAAAAAATTATTAAAAAATGAATATTATAATCATTACAATTTTTTGTAGGGATAGGGATATTTAATGAATCATTCTACCCCCCCCCCTTTCCAATTTTCAGTCCCAAAAATGAGTCATTTAATTTCAGAACCGCAGTAATAATTTACTTCGATAATAAATGGACTAATAAGTAATATTTTATTACAGTAAAATATTATCAAAAATAAGTATTATAAATAATCTTTATAATTTTTAATGGCATTCAACTAATTATTTACATTTTTTTTTTAAAAAAGAAAAAGCAAATTGTTCTCAATTATTAACTAGAAATAATTGCCTTTATGAGATAGTGCGATACTGAAATCGCTTGTTTTTCGGAAAAGACTGCAAGTCCCAATAACTTAATATGGCTTTATTTTCCTTTTCTTGGTATAGACATTTTGGTTAATTTGTCATAAATGGTAATTAGTAATACAATTAGATAAATTAGTAATAAAATTTGATAAATTAGTAATAAAATTTGATAAATTAGGAACACAATTTGATAAATTACTAAGTCCCTTTTCTTGGTTTTTGCACAGACATTTTGGTTAATTAGTCATAAATGGTAATTAGTAATACAATTAGATAAATTAATAATAAAATTTGATAAATTAGGAATACAATTTGATAAATTTGTAATAAAATTAGTAAATAAAATCAGCAATAGTTGAACGATCAAAATATAAAATAAACAATCAAAAAATATTCAATTTTTACAATGGCGGATCAGATACTTTAAAAAAAAAACGCGTCTCACTTGGTCAACGCAAGCAGGTAAAAGACAGATATTTACCCAGAATTCACCCAAGTATTTTCAAATCTCGAAGGTGACCACAAAAACACTTTGACCACTTCTATCGATTAGTCATGCCAATGTTTCAGTTGCCATAACATTGTTTTGGTTCTTCGATGATTATATCTACCGGTGGGTTGTGTAGTATGTCATAGCTTAGTTAATACTCAAATACCAAATCATCTGTTATTTTAGTATTCATTATATATATATACATTTATTATGTAAATGTTAATTTAGTGAGAAAAATATTCATAGTACAATTTATTCACGTTATAAGTCTTCTTCGTAAAAGCTTTCACTGCAATTGGGAAATGCATTGAGGTCAAAAAGAAAGTAGGTTCAAATAATTTCCATAAAAATCCTCGAGTGTTTTTTAAATTTATTATCTCTAAAACAATTATTACGAATATTTTATAAATAATTTCTGCTGTCAACATTTTGGTCTTTTACTATGATTCTTTTCAAGAATATATTTAGTACAAATATATCACCATATTTCTGAAAAATTGGTTGCTAGATATTAAATTTTACTAACCTATATTAAAAACTACTTAGTTTTAAAATGTAATTATCTATAAAAAAAAATTATAAAATTTAAATTTTAAAAACAAAAAAAAGAAAGATTATAATAAATAATCTAAACATTGGTAGCTAAAATTACGTAAGGAATATTCGGTGACCGAATATTCATACTGATTCATTTAAAAATAATAAATAAAAGGTTTATAATGAAATATGTATGTACATTTTAAAACAGATTATTTTAATAAATGAACTGATTCAAGGTAATATAAGAAAGTGTTTTACACTGGATTTTTACAATTAAATTAATTAAATAACTTATTTTCGTGTTAAATTGTATTTCCCCTCAATCTTCTACTTAACTTTTTTATTGAGCAAAAAATAACATTATTTTTTTTATATTAGTTTCTATAAAAAAAATATTTTTAATTTTGTCTGCTTATGAAAAAAAAAGTTACTTAATTGCAAATGGAATTTTGTTACTGTTATTTAGTTTTTAGGTAAATCTGTTCTTAAATCATTAAAACATGCACTATAATCATCTTTTTTTTTGTTTAAAAAGTTTTTTTTTAAAAAAAAAAAAAAGCAATAACAATTCGTTATTTTTACTGTAAACAAGTTGGGTGTTCTAATTGGCTTCAGCTTCAACGTAGTTGAATGAATAATTTTCTACTGTAGTTTTAAATTTCACACGTTAAATAATCATTTATTTGTCTGAAATGTATTTTTAAAAGTGGTTGTATATACGCGTATTTTTTAAAAATTACAATATATTGTAAAACAACAATAATATATTATTTATTTACAAACACAAAAACTAAAAAAGGTGTTAAAATAATTTTAAATTATTTGACGACACGGAATATATATAAATGTGGACTTACACCCCCGATATGTATATATAGTTGCTGTATCTTTCAGTTATGTAGAAAAATGTAAAAGATCGCATCTATATATAAGCAAAAATATTATTTGATATGATTTCTCATGCGCTTGATTGGGATAGTAATAATAGACACATGATAACTATATTTACTGCCCAGTAAACATATATATAATTCAACAAATGATATCGTTCAGAAAGTAACTGATATAAATATGACAACAGTAGTGTTTTCAATTAATGTTATTGTTTATTAAATAAGTTGTAATATTCAGAATGTTTTTTTAAAGAACATCTGAATTATTACTCAGATTGTAGAAACCAGCATGTACATTTCAGAAACAATCACATGTGACTAATGCAACCTTTTAAATTCAATCTGATATAGAAGGAACAATAAACCACGAAATAAAATAAAGGAATTAATTACTATGATAGAAGTTAATATCTCCTGGAGCTATTGCATTCCATTGGTATAAAAAACAGCTTAGTGCTACAGACCCTCTGTGTCTTATAATTAGTTCTGTAAACCTTTGGTCTAATTATATAATTATTGCATGTGAGTATTTATTAATGAACATATTTATTATTAACATTATATCATCTCACATTTTTTCACTTGTAAGAAGCTAATTTCAGAATTAAATATAATTATAATTTAATAAAGCAATATTTTATATAAGTTTATTTTCCATAGTTTTATTCAAGCAAACACAAAATTGTTTGTTACTTAAAGCTTCATTATCACTTATCTACAAATCTTTAAATCTCACACTTAAATTTACATGGACTGTTTTCTCCAATTTCAAGATAGGATTTGAATGGTAGAACATTCTTATATAATTGATCAGAACTTCTGATTCAAAATTCACAAATAATTTTGAAAGTAACATTTTTTTTACATGCTAACTTCTTTATTATCATTTACTGATAGATTTTATTTATTGTATTATACATTCCACCTCCAAGAAAAAGAAATAAATAGCTGCTCTAGAAATGAGTTTTGCAATGATTATATGAACCATTTTGTGAATTATAAACACATCAACATATAGAACATGCTAGTTCATTTCTCTGTTTACTTAATATTTTGCAATGATGTCTTTTAATTTTTTTAGCAGGAAACTTCTTTCTAAAATACATCAACACTATGTCTAATTGTAACTCTCCAATAAAAACAAATTACACTTTTTAGGTAGTGTCTATTTCTCCTACAAACACTTTTTTAGAAAATCTATCTTTTTATTTTTTCATGTGTCAAAGCATCAGCTGGGAAGTGAACCCAGGACAACTGCTTGTAAGGCAGCTAGCTGTGCTGACTACTTGACTAAATCTATCATTTTTTTTTTTTTTAATGTGTCAAAGCATCAGCCAGGAAGCAAACCCCGGGACAACTGCTTGTAAGGCAGAAAGGTAGACTTTTATATATCATATACTTTATTCATGCTTAGCAGGACCAGAAACACAAAATTAAAGAGACCTGGAGAATCACAGAAGATTGTGAGACTGTAGATAAAAAGGACACATGTACCATTTTCAAAGTAATGGATTATTTAAATGAATTTGAATAATTTGAATATTTTAAATATTAAGTAATAATGCAGAAATTATAAAGCCATGAATGAAATAAACTTATATTGTTATGAATATGTCAAAAATATGCTAAGCATTAATAAGCTTATGGTACACAAAAGTACCTTTCTGCTAAATGTATACAACATTTATATAAGATTGTAATAGTTCAGAAAAGAGAAGAATAGCTTTGAATTACATGTATAATCTAACAAAGATGTGATAATACAATAGTAGATTCATCCAGGAAGTTGATTATATTGATTGTTTTATGATCTTGTCATTATATGCTTAAAATGTTAATAAAACTTCTCTAATGCATTTATACTGCAACACTAAGACATTCAACTTTCATGCAATAAATTAGATAAAACCACAGTTCTATACATAGCTAATTTAACTGCAGTAATTCTGTGGTAATATATCCCATTTTTTATTTGTTAAAATCAGTAGCAATATACTGGAGTCTGTGGTGTACTTCTATATTTAAGTTCACTTTTTTACCTTTAAACTATTACAGAATTTAAATGGAATTACATTTTCAGGTTGATAATTATTCAAGCTAAATGTTGCTGAGGACTTTTCTTCATTATCTGATAAAAAACATTGAGTGCATTATGTAAATCATCTTTGGGACTGGAAAAATAGCATTATCAAATGCCTTGAGCAAATCAATTAAAACAATATATAAATCCCTCTCCTTCCTGATCCCATTCTTACATTTGCTTGGCAACAGACACCGTACTTATAATGCTCTTCAATTCTCTAAAACTACATTTAATTCCTGATAGCCATTTATCTATGTCTGGATGTAATCTATTTAACAAAATCGTTGAATGTATTTTTGCTGTACTAGATAATACTGATATACTATGATAATTTGTGTTTTCCTGAAGGTTTGTGATGATGATATTTTAGTTGTATTTTTATATTAGATTATTTTCATCATCTAATATATGTATTGAATGTCTTTAAAAAAATTTAACTTTATTTAAATATTCCAAATACATTCAACTATTAGCAATAGCACATCAAACAGGTTAGTATATGCACAATGTTTTGAGAGGTATTAGTCTCCTCCTTCTTCAGGTGTTGCTGGCCTGACCAGTTACAGTACTAAGGACCCATGTTTGAATCCCATGATAGTACTGTCACTGATCAAGCCAGCAACACCTGAAGAAGAGGGGAGACTAATACCTCTCGAAACATTGTGCATATACTAACCTGTTTGATGTGCTATTACTAACAGTTGAATGTATTTGGAATATTAAATAAAGTTAAATTTTTCTAAAGACATTCAATACATATATTACATGATGGAAATAGTCCAATATAAAAATACAACTATGATAATTTGTATGAATCTCTGGTAACCATTCATCTATGCCAGAGGCAATATGCTCAACAAAATAATTCAATCTATCTTTGCTGTAATCAATAATAATGATATTCCATGATAATTTGGATGAGTTTGTGGTAACCATTCATCTATATTTAGCTGTAATATGTTTAACAAAATTCTTGAATATAGCTTTATTGTAATAGATAATGGTATTGCATGGTAATATTAGCATGTGTTTCTAGTAATCATTCATCTTTGCCTGGGAATAATGTACCAAACAAAATCCTTGAATATATCTTTGCTGTAATAGATAATAAAGATATTCCATGATAATTAATATGAGTCTCTGGTAACTATTCATCTATGTCCAGAGGCAATATATTTAACAAAATCCTTGAATGTATCTTTGCTCTAATAGATAATGATATTCCATGATAATAAGTATGAGTTTCTTGTAATCATTCATCTTTGCCCAGAAATATACTCAACAAAATCCTTGAATGTGCCTTTGCTAAAATGGATAATAATTTTATTCCATAAATAATTAATGCACTCTTGTCTATTCCTTTTATTTTTAAGAATTAGAACAATAGAAGCATCTTTAAGATTAGGGCGCATAACTTCATAGGTCGATATATTCTAAATAATTCCAATATTTTTGAGGCTAACATATGCCTTTCTATTTTTAAGAATATAAAGAGCTATTTCTAAGTTGAATGTCATATGTTGGAAACAATATTTAAATAAATGTATATTCTATCTACCTTTCATTGTTATTAATTTTCATTATATTTGAAAATTTTGCATGAAAATAAACTGTTTAGTCTTGCATTGGTGGTCGAGAAGTCAGCGCGACTGCCTTACACTTGCAGGCAGTTGCCCGGGTTGCGGGTTCGCGTCCCGGCCGATGCTATAACACTTAAAAAAAAAAAAAACTGTTTATAGACTTTTATTATTTTTCTTCCTTTTTTAAATTTGTGTTGTTGTTTTTTTAAAAAAATCTTTGTTTGACCCTTAAGTTAAAAGATTTTGCAGTAATTACATTTATATATATATTGGTTTACATTAAATATTTATCTACATATTTAATTAGATTTCTTGTTATATGTATTCACAATTGCTAAGAGGATTGTGAGGAGTTTTATCTCTATGATGAATGGCAGCTGTTAAAAGAAATCCATTTAACTACTTTTAATTTTTTAATTTATTATTGTTCTTTGTAATGCAGAAAAAGAAATTTATTATTGTTTTGATTAATAGGATAGAGTTGTGGTATAATGAATATTGCACCAGAGAAAAATTAGGAAATAGATAAAATAAAATGGATAAATGAATATTCAATAAATTTGCTTACTCTCTGTTAAATTTGAAAAGAATCAGTTGGTGATAAGTATTAATAAAATATGACTTTTACAGAGAGATAGAAGTGAAATGTATTTTGTCATTTAATTCTTATAGCAAAACGAGGGCAGCTGTGTGTAGGCGTGCAGGTTGTGTGGGGCACAAAAATGCTTTATTGTGGGAGTATCAAGATAGCAAAGTAATTAATAAAATGTATATGTAAGTAAAATTGTTTACATTTTCAAATCAAATATGTTATAATAGTACTTTTTATCTCTGCAAAGGAACAAGTGAATGAAACAACATATTTTATAATTATTTAATACATTTAGACTTTAATATAGTCTTAACGAATAAAAGAGTGTATTAAATGTTTGTCTAACTTTCTGGGCTAGCAAATAATAATAGCAATAATTGATATAATTAGAGGCACTTATCTGTTAAATATAGTTTGCATTGCAGGCGATTTTAATGAACCCAAACCATATTTTGAAGGAAAATAAAAGTTTAAATATTATTTATCATATTAATAATATATTTTTACAGAAATTTGTTACCAATTACAATAAAAATATAATATGCAAATATAGATGATTAGTGATGGAGATAATTCACAATGAATAATAAAAATTAATTAACAAAATGAAATTCACTTAATATAATAATAATTACAAAATAAAACAGTAAATATTATTCACATAAATAAATATTTTATCAAACAATATATTATTTAGTTGGCAGACAATAAAGAATGGTGTTTAACAAACTATTTCAAGAGTTGTATTAATCCCCACTAAAATAGTGCCATCTTTGGGTTAAAAAAAGAATGACCTAAGATCAGGGGGGGGGGCTCTCATCTCACACACGGCTCCCCAATGAAGAAGCCCAAAAACAAAAAATTGGGGGGGGATGGAGGAGGAGGGGGCAGAAGAGAGGGTTTTTCACACCCCCCCCCCTCCCCTTCGATTGCCTTGTTTAACAAAAAAGGGACCCCACTATGAGAGGGGGGGTTTTTTTTTTTGAGTTGTATTAATGTGTGTTGTAAACAATTCATGGAAACTGAAATAGATTATATATTGTAACTATAATAAAAGAAAGAGTCAATAAATAACAGCCAACAAAGCAATAATGAAAAATGACAAAATATAATGATGATTATTACAAACAAACCAGCCAAAATGATCAACCAGAACCATTCAAACAGACCAAACATTCAACACATTGTGCAAGCCAAGCATATAACCCCCTGAAAGGGGTCAGAGACTAATAATTGCATGAAAACCATCAAAATAATAATATTGGCTAATATTATAGGCTAAGCTCAGAAGGGGTTTCGAATGCCATATGCTACAATACCAGGTACAAGAGTAAATAATAATAATAATCATCATTACTAAGATAAAGGTAATATGTTAGCAAATTATGAGGATGAGACTTTTCATACTTTTATAAAATATAATGGCTTTTAATACTGAAAGCATATGTCATTAAAGGATTAGGTTACTTTAAAATTCTTCTCATCAAAGCACAGGTTCCAACCATAACATCTCTCTCATTCATAATAATAAATATCTCATTTCTATGATCAGATTAACTATCAAATTATTTAATAAAATAGAAGCTGGTATTCTTGCATCTTTGCTACATTAATTTTGTCTTTTAAAATAATTTATTTTTAAGCAAAAATATTTTTTTTATAAGATTATATGTAAAATAGGTATCTCAGGTTCATATAATTAAAAATTTAATAATTACAATTTTTTTTTCTTTTAATTCTTGAGGACTATTAAGTAAAGAATGAGATCCTAGTAAACAAAGCAGTGAGTCATACTCTTATCCTTAAGATAACATCTCCCTAAATTATGATAATAAATGTAAAATAAAATAAATACTCTTAATTTTGAATAAAATAATATAATATGAAAGCATTCAAATATAATGAATAGATAATGATTTTATGGCCACTCAAATTATCTCAGTTATAAATCCTCTTTAAGTATTTTTCTGAATTCAAACCAAGCAATTCTATCTGTATTTTTATATTGGACTATTTCCATCATGTAATATGCATATTGCATGTCTTTAAAAAAATTTAACTTTATTTAAATATTCCAAATACCATTCAACTGTTAGTAATAGTACATGAAACAGGTTAGGAATATTTAAATAAAGTTAAATTTTTCTAAAGACATTCAATATGCATATTAGATGATGGAAATAATCCAATATAAAAATACAACTAGAACACCATCATCACAAACCTTCAGGAAAGCAATTCTATCATTTGAATTTATGATAAATCAATAAAATATTCTTCTAAATAGAATAAAATAATTTCAAAACAAGTACAGTGAACTTTTAACAAACAAATAAAATTAACTAAAGTAGTCTCCAGTATAAATAAATTATTATAATTATTTTAATAAATAAAAATTATATCTTTCTTAAATGATCTTTTAACATCTTAAATGCAATTTTAATAGTTACTCTTATGTCAAAATTTTAGTATTCATGTACTTACAATGCATAAAATTAAAGATAATTTATGATAAGTTTTATAATATTCAGATTTCAGAAAGTGTATGAATGATGATGAAAACCAAGAAATTGAATTAACAATAAAATAATATTTATTTTGACATTAAAACATATAACAAATAACTATTTTCTTACAATATAATCAAGACAAAATTCCTCCAGATAAATTAAGCAAAGCTTTTAAGATGTCAGAAAATTTTAATTTACAATTTAAATATAATAGATGGTTAATATAACTTTCTGTAATTCTAATATTTTAATAAATTCTCACACTTATACAGAACAGTCTCACTATTATAGTGCACCATATGAACACATTTAATACCTTTTATAAACCATAAACTTACCAATTCAGTAGTAAAATGGCTGTTGAATAAAGTGTATATTGTTTATTGGACCATAGACAATTTAAAAATTTTAAATTAAATATTTATCAGATTTACATCTTGAAGTGTTGACAAAGCACAGCTATGGGACCTACAAATCAAATGAACTAACCTACACTCAGATATATTAAGAGTGCAACAAGAAGTAAGGGTGGCATTCCTCAATATCTATGTAAAATATGTCAATTGCCAGGATAAAGTCATGGTAATACACTGCACATGGATTTATACAAAAATACATTATAAAGAAGATCCACATTTAGGATTATAAGATAAATTCAAAGTTAAATGATGGCATGATCTCAAAAGAAAAAGCACTTGCATCTGAGGGCAATAAATGAGCTAGAACTTGATCTGTAGTCATATAAGTATTGAGAATGAACTATCAGAGAATGATAATAACAGATTTTCCATAAATAAAGCACTATATGCTTAAACTTATGATAATAACAATATAATTCATGGGGAAAGATATAATAAATATAAAAAGAGAGTCCAAGTCACAATCTTTTTGAAAATACACCAGTAAGATAAACAACATTAAGAGAGAAAAAATGTTACAATCTCTTTAAAATATAATACTAATATATGAGAGAACTAAAATTATAGCATAAAATAAGAAAAATAATATACATCACCTTTGACCTCATTCAATATTTGAATAAATAATAATAAATAACTTCGCATGAGAGATACACATAACACATTTGAAATATAGCATTATAAAACTATAAATGTTCTGATAACTTTTAACAAGATATTACATAAGTAATAAATGAAATTATACCAAATAAAATGCAGATAATAATAGTAATAGAATTTAAAACATTATGAATATTTATGCATAAAACAACCCTTTTACCAAAAATAAAATAAAAGTTCTTCATCTTGGTTCATACCATTTGACAGGATACATTCACTGAAAAAATAATGTTCTGAAGATAGATATCTGGCTTATTGTAACACAGCATGGCTAAATCACACAAACAGTACTTCACACACTAAAAATTAAGCACAAAATATTTAAAGATACTAGCATAAATATGCATGGTCATTCAAGTGGATGCAAATATTTCATGGATAAAAGCACAAATAATGATATATATTTCATAATTTAATATATTTTAATTTTTCTATCCTTCAAAAATATTTCTACTAATGATGAACAAGAGGAACAATTTTTTCTTAAAATATCACATTTTATAGTAGAGCAGATTTCTAGTAATAACAATAAAAAGAGTAGATTTTTTTATCATAAACAGAGAATAAGTTCATAATAAACTTGGATAAGAATAGTAATTCAGAAGCTTTTATATCTTTAACTCTATATAAAAATAATATTTCTGGCTGTCAATAAAAGAATATAATTTTTGGAATAATAATAATAAATTTCAACATAAATTTCCATAAATATTTTAGGAATATTATGTTTTAAAATATTTCATAAAATATAATGTGTTATAAACAAGTAAAAGTCAATTATTTCAATTTCATGGCATGAACAAAAATATATTTTTTTGCTTTAACTTGAATTAGACTTAACAAACATAGCTTAACAAGTAAAATTATTTTCACACCATTACTATGAACAATAATAAATGTCTATTTAAGATAATAGTATAAATAAGTATATGCTCAAATTATATAAGTTGAATAAATTTAATGTTTCCTTCTTGAAATGTATATAACTTCAAGTAAGACATTTATAAAACATATTATTATAATACAGGTTTTACTATTATTTTGTAATCAAAAGTTTTTCATTTAAAAAATGAAATGAACTCCAAAATAACCTTGTTTTGAAGAGACAAAAACTTTATGAAAAACATTTTCCAGATAAATATTTCTTAAAGCAATTAAATAATTCAGAGTCATTATTATTTTCAAAAATAACTTTATTGCTTATGAATACAATGAATACATAGATGAGCAAATATAAAGTGAAAAAACAAATAAATTGTCTTGAGTCATGATTAGCATTCGGATAGTTTGAGCAACATGCACTCTATTTAACAGTCTTGTCCTTTTTTTAGAATTGAGAGTTCAGCATCTTTACTTGACAAAACATGAGCAAGGAAACAATACATATTCTCCAGCCTTCTGACCATCATAGAAGGGCTAATCTTTTGGCTCTCAATCGCCCAACATGGGCACACCTAACCATGGACAGAGCCATCTTAGTGGCTAATGAAGAGTGACTTTCAGAAAGACCATAAAGAAAACCCCCCAGTGCTGAAGTAAAAACTATTCTGGCAATACCACAAGCTTCCAGGTATCATTATAAATTCTTTTGGGTGAGATCATATAATCCCTCTTTCTGACAGCTCTGACAAAAACTCATTATGTAAGTTACCGTTACTCATCCCAAATATCAGACGGCATAATTAGTATTAATAATTTTAGAAAATATTAGATTTAATTTATGATGTGAATAATAGAGTTAGTGAAAGTTCTTACATAACAGTAATGACAATATTGTTACTATTAACTCCAACAAAGTGCAAAATTCAAACAAAAATGATTTAAACATTATTGAATATTCAGTTGACTTTTCTGTAATGTAATGCAAATCTTAAGCACTTGAAGTTATCAGTTAGCAACTCATTATTTTAACTTTTCAGAAAAATAAAATTAATTAAAAGCAATTAAAAACTTAGTTAAAATTAGCAAATTAAAACAAGTTAGAAAATGAGTGATTATAATCAAGTGTGAGTGTATCCATCAATTCTATTTATAATTTAAGTCCTATGAACAAATTATTTAGAAAACCAAAATATAATAAAAATAAAAAATATTAAATAATGAAAGTTACATTATTTTTAAACAATATTATAATATTTTACTTTATGTAAATGAGATATTTATTTTATATAATACTATGTTTTATGAACTGTAATAGTAGTAATCAGCCATTAAGCTAATGCTTAAGATTTGCCCATACATAAACGTTTGGGTTGAAAAGATAGATGGATTCGCTGGTTTCACTCTATCTTTTCACAAAGACTTTATCTTGTGTTTGGAAGTGAGAGTATTCATTTATAGGTAAAACCCACAAAGCACATGTGCATTAGCTTAATGGATGATTATTACTATTACAATATTTTACTTTAAAAACTTTTTTATAAAAAATTTAATTGGAGATCTCAGAATATTTTAAATTATCTTTTTAAAATAAAATTGTTAAAGAATAACTTTACATTAAATTAACAAGGAATTTTTTTTTTTTTAAGAAATTGCACTTTTATAATTCATGCATTAACATATCTATTGATGCATTCTTTATCTTTAAAAAATATTAGTTTTATTACCACTTCTTCTTTAACTAATTAAATCTTAAACTATTTAATTAAAATATTTTGATACTATAATTAAGATTAAATTTGGAATTTTTTATTAGTTAATTTATACATTAGCAACCCAGCCTTAAGGATTTGAACTTGATTTCAAGGTTACATTAATATTAAATTTTAAAAACACACATAATCTTATTCTTTTACCATTAGGTTACTTAACACTTTAGGTTACTAATATCCCTAAAACTAAGCATTTAAAATTAAAATTAAATTCTTATAGGGTTTAAAATTATCATAAGCAGGCTATTAAAATTACTTTTAAAGTTATAAAAGTTGTAAAAAATTTTATAAATTATCTTGTCATATAACTAAACATTGGATTATTAGGCAGTGACAAAGTTTATTTAACACAAAATTAAACTACTGAAAAAAAGTATATATATATATTTTAAATATTAGATTAATATATAATTTGACATTTAGCTTTAGTGGAAAAGCTAAAGGTTACAATATATATATATATATATATCAGTAAAATAATATAGATATTAATATACTATATTTGGTTAACAAACATTACATAGTAAATTTGATTCACTTATAACTTTTTAAATTTTATTTATATTTTGAAGTCGTATGAATGAGCTTTCATGACAAATATCTTTAAAATATTTATTGAAACAATTATTTCAACAGATTATATATTCAGTGAAACAAGTAGACACTTTTTGATTAAATGAAAATAATAAAAATAATGGATTTTAATAGATATTATTAACAGTTTACCACAACCTCTTTTGGTTATAAAATATATAAATGAGTATAATACTGAACAATACACATACATTAATTACCTGATAAATACCCTTCTTTTTGTAAGGAATGCTTACTAAGTGTAGTATTTATTAATGATAATAAAATTTTACAGTATATTTGTACCTATATTTATAAGCAAACAAACAAAAAAATTATAGTTTAATATTCTTTTTATTTACTTTCAAAAGCAAATTTTATTCACATTCATATTAGGCAAAACACAGGGAAAATGTAACAGGAATATACAATGATTAAATGAAATAAATTATAAGGGATACATAAGTAATATAATGATTAATTGAGATATATAAGGGTTACATTTTATAGCCAGGTGACAAGGCACTAGGATCAACAAGAGGGAATAACTATATTTGTGTGGCCCAGAAGGGTCAAGTTAAAATCAGGTTTGGCTCCAAGTCTGTTCGGTCAGGGTTACAAATAAGAAAAGTATATTCTTTTTATTTACCATTGAAATCCCACAATGTTCCATTATGTGTAATTTATGGATACACAATTTATATATATATATTTCAGCTATAAGAGATACATTTTAGAGTTATAAATTTTGATGACTACTATTAAAGTCAAGACCATATTTTATACTTGTATTTAACGCATTTTACCACGAATTGCAATTATGCATTAATAATGTAATTGTTTGTTCTTTTAAGTGATTTTACAAATTTATATTTTATTATTTAATTTAATGGTTTTTCTTACTATCATGAGACAAATTCGAATTTGATATTACTGTAAATAGATTTTTCACAGGAAAGGCTGAGTAGCCATGCTAAAAACAAATTTTATTATTCGCTCCATCTTGTCTATCATAGTTCAAAGTAAAGTATAATGTATCCAGTAGAATTATACAATTAAATTATTAATATCTATTAAATAAAATTTGGAATTCTTGTTCTTTTCTTTATGAAAAGTGATGTTCTATAATATTTGGTTTCCTTGGTACATTGTCATAGTATTTAACCTTATTCAAATCAAACTCATTTGCTTGTTCTCTCATTTAAATTTCTTTCTAATAAATCACTGTTTCCTGTTATTAAAATGTCTTTTACAATATATATATAATTTTATAAGTTGGAATACAAAATGTATTCAAATTAGATAAAAAAAATTCACATTGCTTCTTACTCATTTGTTTTATAGAAAATAACTAATATTTTAAATATCCTTTAAACAGATAAATTATTTTAATCAGAGCATATGTATATATATTCAGTGTTTTTCAATTATGCCAATATATAATGCCACACACTTATATATACAATAATGACTTATTGCTCCATTTGTTTATGTTTAAAGATTAATTACACATTGATGTGAAGTAATTGAATTTATATGTTATCTCTTTTGTTATATCATTATTAGGAATAATTATATGTTCAATACTAAATAAAAAAAATCATGAGGTTTGAACTGAAATTCATTTATTACATTTACCCCTTTACTCACACACACACACACACAATCCATTTGGCTTATTTAAAAATTCAACATATGTTCATCATTAATATACATTAAAAACTAATAACAATCTTATCTTACAATATAATTCAAAATTTCATCTTTACCTCAAATCTTACTATCATTAAATACTTTTAACTATTAACATTTTATTGTATCTGTGATGTATAGTAAATACTATTATATGTTTAACATATTGCAATAACTATCTACCGGTAACCATCCCCTCCACAAAAAATCAACACACAAACTTATTAAACATTAAATTAATTGGTTTGTTTGCAAGAATTACCATTTAATTCAATGGATTAAATTCTATATTTGTCCTTAATATTTTCATAGAAATATTCTCAGAATTACTAATAGGTTAACCTCCTGATAACTTAGCACCCTTTTCTAATCTGTTTCTCCTAGGATATTCATTATTATTGCTAATATGTGAAGATTTTGTCCAAGACTGCTTATTCATTTTTCTCTTATACGTCATATTAGTTTCATTTCTTTTGTTTCTGTTTAATTCATTGATGGATATAGCATAATTATTAGTGTTTTTCTGAAGGCTTGTGATGATGGTGTTTTAGTTGTATTTATATATTGGACAATTTCCATCATCTAATATAAGTATTGAATGTCTTTAGAAAAATTTAACTTTATTTAAATATTCCAAGCACATTTAACTATTAGTAATAGCACACAATGTTTCAAGAGATATTATTCTTCCCCCTTCTTCAGCTGTTGCTGACTTGACCAGTGATAGTATTAGCTTAGGAATTGACACGAGAATCGAACCTGCACCCTTAGATTCTTGAGTATTGAATTTTAAGGTAACATTCTAACCAACTGAGCCATTCTGCCAAAGTCAACAGTCAGTAAAAATTTCATATACTTATCTGAGGTTCCCCCTGATTTCTCTACTTTTTCCTAAGAACAAAGTTGATTGGTAGTTTCCATACATTATGTATAGTCACACTAAGTTGACTTATGGGATTTTTCTTTTTTGTATTTTTTCAATTGAACACATGTTCATTGGTACATACATGATCTGCTACCCTAGACACATGTTTTCTTTTTTCTAATCATCAGTTTGTGTTGTTGCATGTGCTTTTCAATAGAATGACTAGTCTCTCTCATCAATATACATTCTTCCACATTCACATGATATTTCATATATGCAGTTTTTTCTTTCCAGCATTTCATGTTTGGCCTTAATAGATGTTAGTATTCCTTATAGTGTGGTATGGTTTTGGAAAGCTGTTCTGATGTTATACTGATTGCAGATTTTCATTAATTTGTCTGTTATTTTTGGTATGTATGGCCACAGTATAAAATCAATAATTGTTTTTTTTTTCTTTTGATGGTTCTTTTTGTCATCTATTTAAGATTTTATTAATACAGCTGATGGATAATCATTTTTCATAAGAGTTTGATTCATATAAATCTTTTCTTTTTAAAAAAAGACAATCAATACTTATATTAGATGATGAAAATAATCCAATATATAAATACATCATAATTATTAGTTTCTCTCTGAAAACAATGCATACTTTCTGAAGATCTTTCATTTGATTCAATGGTACTTAATATTTTGGATACTTCCTCAATATTGTATCTATCAGAATAATCAATATTCATTATATGTGTTTAAGCAAATTTCTTTTAATGATTCAGAAAATTTGATTTTCCAACAAGGAAATGCAATGAGCAGTTTCAATTACATTGCTTGAGCTCTAAAGAAATGAGTATAGCTGCCTTTATTATGATCTCCAAAACTATTTAAAATAATATATTTGAAATCACCATAGGTTTTAGTTTTTTAAAAAAAAATGATGGAAGAGTATAAGTAATTATTTGCAGCAGCTAATTTCTCATTTGTTCAATCTATTTAAAGAAAACAATGTCTCTAACTCTGGTAAATATTCTGTTGGGTTTTCATTGTATTCTCTCTTAAAAGTTTTTGTTTGTATAAATCTGGAAATATTATTATTGGTCCTACCATATTCTTTTACCTTCTATCCCAATTTACAGACTTATTTTTATACTTCAATTCCACTTTCCTTTGTATGGATCTATATTCCACATTTTAATCACCTTTTATTTTAATCTCATTATTCTTTATTTCCAACAATTTATTTTCGACTGACAATATATGCTTTTCTTTTTCTTCCATTTTCCATCTTATTATTTAATTGATTAATATCCTCATTAATATCTACTGATTTCAATATTTTACTATTTATGTTCTCTTCTTGTGTCTTTAAAGGTCCATGAAGTTCTTGAATTATTATATTACTATTAGTTTCTAACTTTTTCATAAAGTCCTATAGCCTCTATTTCTTTTAAATATTCTAGGTTATTATTCAAATAATTGTATTCTAACATCTTTGCCACATCTATTTCTGCAAGCCTACTTTGTTCAATAGTCATATATTCTGTAAGCTACTTTGTATTTCTTCATATTTTTTCTGTAATCTTTTAACTTTATTTTGCAAGTTGTTGCTTTTTACATAATTCTCTATGTTCTGTCTTCAAGTTATTCTTAATATCAGTAAGTTTTACTGTAATTTGACCTGTTTCAATTTAAGATTTTGTCTGAAAATCTTCATTAATCTTTTCCAGTTTACTAAACTTTCTACCTAAATCTTTACACTTCATTCTGCAACATTTTGAACCTACTAATTGTTTTTTTAAAATTCATTTTTGAATCTGTCTTAAATTTTATCCAATTTATTGTTTAGCTTTTTTTTCAACTCAGTTAACTTAGCATCACACCTCATATCTGATTCTGTCAACTTTATATTCAAATGTATCTAAATTCTTTGAATCTGGCATTGGAAGTATTAAATTCAACACTGAACTGATCAAATATGAGCTTATCAAATATATTATCAAATTCAGATGTTAAATTATCAACTTGCTAGTTGACTTATTTAATTTATATTTTATTTCCTCAAATTTATTGTTTTAGTTGTCTTTAATTCTTCTAATATTATTGTTTGAGTCTATCTTTAACTCTTCTTTTAATTGTAATGTATTGTTCAAGTCTACTTTTAATTCAGTTTTTAATTCCACTAACTTATTATTTGGAGTCTGCTTTTAACTTCCCCTCTTTTCTTCCAAGGCATAAGCTTGTGGTTAAGACCTGTAGATATCCCTATCTTCGCATTTTCAAGCACACATGATTTGAGATTTATTGCCTTAGTAAATATGAAATGCATTATCAAAATGTTTGGGTTGCCATTTTCAAGTTTTTTCAACACTTTATTATTAACATCATTCCTCATGTACATTGAGTAATATTAATAACACATACTATAGCTCTAATAAATAAATAAATATTCTATTAATAATTGAATATTTTATCCACATCTGCCCATCAACCACTACAACCAGTTGAGAATCTATATACTAAGAAAATCATCTCAAAGTGTATAAAATAATAATAAAATTATAGCAATAATTCTGCTTCACATTCAGATGATATATATAATATTACTGACATTCATCATATGATCACCATTTCATATGCTTACACATGCTATTAATAAGAGTATTCAATTTTAAATTTTTTAAATTTGCTATTAATAAGAGTACCAAACTCTTCTGCAGTTGTGCCATCAACTGCAAGCCATTGTAATCAATGGACGCAGGAAGGTTTGTGTATAAAATCCCTATCTAGCGTCTACTCATCCAACATCCCCAGACATGTTTCTAGCTTGTGGCTAGTCTGGCATGTTGGATGAGTAAACACTAGATAAGGATTTTATGCACAATTCTTTCTGCATCCACTAATTACAAAGGCTTGCACTTGGTAGCACTATACTGACATTAATATGATATATTTTATTAACAAATTTTAGATAGTATGTTTGAATTACTCACCACTTTGTAAAACTTTCTATTTACATTTTGCAATCATTATACTAATTATCAAAACAATTAGTTCAACAGATTATATATATGGTAAAACAAGTAGGTATATTTTTAATTAGGCTGCAGAAAGGAGTTTGCTATTACCAGAAAGAAGACCCTTTGATTTCTCTTGGAGGCTTTAAAGGAACCAAGCAGGGCAAATTCCTAATGTCTACTCCATATGTTCTTGTCATTGCAGCTGTTATTACTATGTGATTATTCATATAACATACAAACATGAATGGGCTGATCACCAATGCACATTAGACAGCACGGTGAGTTTATTGGCCTTTTAACTCTGAGTTTAAGATCAAGAAACATCATGGTCTTTCTTCTCAGTTGTCTGAAACAACAGAATGAATGTATGTGTAAATGATAAATATTTTCCCAATAGATATATACAATCATGGCAGACAAAAATAAATCATGGTCCTTATTTCCAGGAGGCTGTGAAGTTACCAACCAATGCAATGGTTCATGGTCAAAGGTAGAGGGTGCTAAAAATCCCCTGATTGTGAATCCAGGATGCTATTTGATGATGACTTTTTATTTAGGTACTTACAACTGCAGATCACTTTTAAGTGAAGAAAGACTGCAAGAATTAGAAGAAGAACTGTCTTATATTAAATGGGACATTATTGGACTTTGTGAAGTTAGAAGAAAAGGTGAAGAGACAATTGATTTTAAAAGTGGACATGTACTCTACTATAAAGGCACAAATATTGGAAATACAAGTGGAGTAGGATTCATTATAAATAAAAAGTGGAAGAACAACATTGTGGAGATTGATGGTGTATCGGACAGAGTGGCAAGATTAGTTATACAACTTAATAGTAGATACCAAATGCAGATAATTCAGGTTTATGCCCCAACAAGTTCTCATAGTGATGAAGTAGTAGAAGATTTTTATATGGATGTACAAAAGGCTTTTGATCAGAGTAAACAACATTTTAAAATTGTTATGGAAGACTTTAATGCTAGAATTGGTAAACAAATGAAAGATGAAAGTGCTGTAGGTAATTTTGGTTATGGTAATAAAAATGAGAGAGGACATAGACTTGTGGAGTTTGCAGAGGAAAAAAAAACTTTATATTATGAATTCTTTTTTTGAGAAAAATGTTAAAAGGAAATAGACATGGAAGCATCCAAATGAAGGTACAGCAGAGTTGGATTATATTTTGACTAACAGAAAATACATATTTCAAGATGGTAATGTTCTTAATAAATTTAACACAGAAAGTGATCATCGATTAGTAAGATGTAAGATATGTGTTAATGCAAAACTAGAGAGACAAAAATTATTAAGAAAAACAATATTTACAGTTGATATTTCTAATCTTCAGAAACATTCTAATGATTTTAAATTAAAACTTATAAATCAGTTTCAAGTATTAATAGATTTTGAACATGATTCAGATTTGAATGAAATTAATAAGAAAATAATTGATACACTTTTAAAAACTGCAACAAAGATAGCTGGTAGAAAGAAGCAGCAATTGATCAATAAAATTTCTACTGAGACTAGAGAATTTATGAAGAAAAGAAATATTATGAAAATATAAAATAATGGTGTATTACAAAGGATTAAATACCTCGAATTTTGTAAAATGGTGTGGAAAAGAATTGAAAATGATAGTAAGGAAAGCTGTAGAAGAATATAGAAGTCTCAAGAGTGTAAAAAACATTTTGGTATTGGTAGGAAATTCATATCTGCAATAAGAAAAAAAGATGGAATTATTACTAAAAAGAGAGATGACATCATGAAATGGGTAGAGAACTTCTATCAAGAATTATATAGTAATAAAGAACAGGTACTTCCTATATCTATTATATCTTCCGAATTGCCCAGAATTTTAAATGAAGAAGTGAAACATGCAATTAAATTTGTGAAGAAAGGAAAAGCTCCAGGCACTGATGGAATTATAATTGATATATTAAAAGAAGCAGGTGAAGAAATAAATTTTTTTTAGTAAAGTTATATACCAAATGTCTAAATGATAAAGATGTACCAGATGATTGGAAGAATGCAGTATTAATATTTAAAAAAGGTGATAAAGAAGATATTAGAAATTACAGACCTATCAGCCTTTTAACAGTTTTATACAAAATTTTTACCAAGATAATTACAACTCATCTACAGAGAACATTGGATTTCCACCAACCAAGAGAACAAGCTGGATTTAAAAGTGGTTTTAGTACAGTAGATCATATCCAGGTATTGAGAGAAGTTATAGAAAGGACAAATAAATATGAGTTGCCATTATGCTTTGGATTTGTAGATTATGAAAAGGCATTTGATTCTATAAACATTTCTTCAGTGATTAAAGCATTGGATCATCAAAGTATAGATCCAGGATATTGTCATATTTTGAAGAATATTTATAAAAATGCAACAGCAACAATTAGATTACATAATGATACTAGGAAAGTCAACATTGAGAAGGGTGTAAGACAGGGTGACTCCATATCTCCAAAACTTTTTACAGCAGTGCTGCAAGAAGTATTTTGTGGATTAAAATGGGAAGCTAAAGGAGTGAAAGTAAATGGAGATTATTTAAGTCATTTAGATTTTGCAGATGATGTAGTTGTTTTTGCAAATAATGCTTTAGAGCTGCAGGAAATGTTGCAGGAGTTATCAGATGAAAGTAGGAAAGTAGAACTAAAGATAAATGTTAAAAAGACTAAAGTAATGTTCAATGGATTTTCTCAAAATATGAAAATAAAGATTGATTATGATGAGTTAGAAGAAGTAAACAGCTACAAATACCTTGGTCAGATTATTAATACAGATGGAAACATAATGGATGAAATTAATCATAGAATTAAACTTGGTTGGAGTGCTTTTGGTAGAAATAACTTGATACTAAAAGGAAATATGCCTATGTGTTTGAAAAGGAAGGTTTTTAATAAATGTGTTTTACCAGTTTTTACTTATGGATCTGAGACTTGGACACTTAATAGAAGAGCAATACAGAGACTTCAGACCACTCAAAGAAGTATGGAGAGATGCATGTTGGGAGTAACAAGAAGAGATTGAAAACACAATATATGGGTAAGAGAACAAACCAGGTGTTATTGACCTCATTGAAAAAATTAAAAAACTGAAGAGGAGTTGTGCTGGACATATTGCTAGAAGAGATGATAATAGATGGACCATTGAAATCTTAAACTGGATTCCAAGAAATTGTAAAAGACCCAGAAAAGACCACATGTGAAATAAAAGGATGAAATAAGAAAGTGTGCAGGGGTGATGTTGAGAAGAGAAGCTAAAGATCAGAGAAAATGGATTGAACTTGGAGAAACTTTCATCCTGCAGTAGATTGATAATGGTTGATGATGATTTTTAATTAACTGGAATAATGAATTTCAATAGATATTATTAAAAGTTTAGTACAACCCCTTTTTGATTAGAAAATATATAAATGAATAATGAATAATACACATACATTAAAATAAATATTTAAATAAGATATGACTACTGTATGAAACAGAAAAACATTAAAATAATATAAAACACTTTTGGCAAGTCTTTTCAACTCATTTGAATCCTTATCAAGACTGTATAAAAATCATTATACTCTATTAAGCAATAGACTTGAACACTTCATTATATTGGCCAGTAGCAACTAATCAACTGGTTAACTTTGCATTAATAGCACCAGAATAATTTTTTTATACCATATGATTCTTTGATTTACATTTTTTACCATGTGTTTCATAAATTAACACACTAAGCACTCATGGACAACATACATGTCTTGTAATACTTTGATGAATATAGAAAACTGAATAAACTATTGGACTCCATTGCCTTCTTATTCATATATTTATGTTGTTGAATATGATGCTTAATATTTGTCTTAGTTTCACCAAAATATATTGCATTACAACATGGTTGGGGTATTTAATAGGATAGCCAATACTGCTTTTATTCTCTTTGCTAGATATCACTTTAGAATTGTTTATTAACCTATTATGGTTAGGTAGAGTCCCCCAACCCAACCTAAAAACTTGGCTTAAAAATTTCATTATATATTTGTTAATATTAGGAATAAAAGCTAATGACATCCATTGATTATTATTCACAATTACATTAATATTTTTAGATATTTTATAATGTTTTAAGACAATTGTTAACAATTTTTGCTTATTATATTCAACTTTTATCAAATTCTGCTTATAACAATCTAAATTATCTTTAAGAAAATGCTTCATTTGACATAGCTGCTGTTTGCACATTAAAAAAATTCCTAAAACCAGCCAACATGTATGTTATAGGAACATTAGACATTGGATGAATAAAGCCTCTATTATACATGCTTTAGCATCATTCTATACACAAATTTATCATTTTTATATGGTATTTGCAAATCTAAATACTTAATAGTAGCACTGTCATCCTGTTCCATGGGCCATACTAATCCATTCCAGTTCTCAAACCTTTATAAATTTGTTTTATAACATACAGTTCCCTGTTTATCAAAACACCACCTACATATTTGCAAAACAACATATTCACACTTTTTAATAATATGGGTTTTACTACACATTGTTCTATACTATCATCAAACAATCTGCTTAGTCAAGGAGTAATATGTCATAAAAAAATTTCTGATGCTATTAATGCAAAGTTAGCCAGTTTTCCGATTAATTGTTAATAGCCAATATAATGAAATGTTCGAGTTTATCGCTTAATAGATTATAATAATTTTTATACAGCCTTGATAAGGACTTAAACGTATTGAAAATGCTTGGCAATAAGGTTTTATATTGTTTTAACGTTTCTCAGTTTTGTACAATAGTCATATTGTTAGATTGAGATTTATATTTTATAATAACAGAAGTATTGTATTTATTATCTCCTTCTATTTCTAAGGAATAGTATTTATTAATAATAATAAAATTTTACATATATATATTTATAAACAAATAAAAAAAATTGTAGCTTAATATTTTTTCTATCCACTGCTGAAATCCCGCGAAATTCCATTATTTGTAATTCTGTATATATATTTCAAATATGAGCATCCCATTTTAGAGTTATAAACTTTGATGACTAATTTTAAATTTAATACTATATTTCATAATTGCCATTTAAAACTTTTATCATTAATTACAATTATGCATTAATAATATAATGCTTATTCCTATAATTGATTTTACAAATTTATATTTTAATATATTCTCTTATCATTGCGCTAAACCGAACAGACTGATGCAATAATAATAAAACTTATATGTAATTGTTTAGATTTCCGAATCATTTTATTGTTAGAAAGATGTTTTGAATATAAATATATATAATAAAAAAATGATATTTTTTTATTTAAATTTACAAAGAACAATTGTTTGAGCCTCAAAATATACTATATATGTACTTTACCATTGCATTAAACCAAACAGGCTGGTGTCATTTTCACTATAATTAATAAAAATTATATGTAAATGAAAATGTTTAGATTTCTCAATCACTTTTATTTAAATATTTCAATTTGCATAAGAAGTAACACATTACTATTAAAAATTTATTTTAAAAATATTCCATTAATTATAGTAATTCTGCATGTGATAAAATTATGTTTATCAGCTATATTTTACAGAGATCATGTCTTGTACAGTTTGATTCTTTTGCTGTCTCGTGTTAATAACAATATTGACTTTCTTTTTTTTTCATTATGCCATATTATCTTTTTACACATTTTATTAAATAGTTTTGCATATTTTTAATAACAATATTATCTTTTTTTTTTAATGCTGTATTATATTTTTCCATGTTTTACTAAACATCTTTTCATTCAATGTAGATTTTCTTTTCTAGCTAAAAGCTTGTAATTGATTCATAATTCACACTACAGGCCACATCTAAGGAATATACAATGAGTAAAAAACAATTTTTAAAAAAGTTATTGCATGCCAAAATATTAATTCTTAGCCATAATAATAATAATAATAATAATAATAATAATAATAATAATAATAATAATAATAATAATAATAATAATAATAATAATAATAATAATAATAATAATAATAATAATAATAATAATAATAATAATAATAATAATAATAATAATAATAATAATAATAATAATAATAATAATAATAATAATAATAATAATAATAATAATAATAATAATAATAATAATAATAATAATAATAATAATAATAATAATAATAATAATAATAATAATAATAATAATAATAATAATAATAATAATAATAATAATAATAATAATAATAATAATAATAATAATAATAATAATAATAATAATAATAATAATAATAATAATAATAATAATAATAATAATAATAATAATAATAATAATAATAATAATAATAATTCAATTCAATTCA